>CM056950.1:16109757-16709757 GCA_029856935.1 Cyclocarya paliurus
ATAACATGATGACACGTTTTTACTATCAATAAAAATAAAAAAAGGGAATTCGAATAGTTTTCTTCTCCTTCCATTGCCGCCTACAAGGCTACAATTATGTAGTTCGAACTTTCTGCTCTAAAAGTTTAAAGTCTTGTCCTTCCCATCCGCCAAAAGGCTAGCTTTTGATCATAGGCTAACCGCTTACGTGTTCATGTCTTGAAGCAAAGTTTTGGTGCAGACCTACAAGCTACAGTAATACTATCATGAGCTTTTGTGATGCAGGAGGATCTGAGTCAAATGATGCTGAATTGTCAGACTGCACATTGTCTGCACTGAAATACCTTGAGATGGCATATCAATGCAAAGAAGGCAAGAAATCGTGATCTTTCCTTGGTTGGGTCAGTTTTGAGCATGTTTCGGTATTTTAGCCATAACTTTGGCTACGGGTATCAGAATCATGCATTTGACCCCAATTCGGAAAGCTTTTTTTGGCGTACACGTCATGGGCACCCAGCTATGCTCGGTGTGCATCATTTTCAAGGTCAAATTTTACTATTTTCTCCTCCAATTTCCTATTTTTAGTTATTTTTTACATTTTATGGTAATATTTCATTTACTGTTTTAGAAGTGATTTTGAACTTGATTTGAGTCAGATTTCTGGCAGATTACTTTTTTTATTATGTATTTAATTTTGGCATGATTATTGGAATTTTTCTATTTTTGGTAAAATTCCAATACAGTCGATTTTCAGCTATTACAGCCCGGCTTGTGGGTTGATTTTGCTCATTCTTGAATATTGATAATTTGAATTGACATCAGAGAAGTTTTTTTTGTGTTTTTGGGGTGAATCTATTGTTTTCTTTCCTGTGAATTATCTGTTGAAACTAGCCTGCAGAATAATCGTTATTCTATCCAGTGTCATTTTGCTAGTTTCACCACCGCATGTTACCTGATACACAGTTTGACTTTTCTTTTCTTTTTTCATCTTTTTCGATTTTCTTCTTCTTTTATATATATAATTGTATTGAATCTATTGAATTTGATGCAATGTTTTTAAATTTTTTTTTTCACTTTTCCCTTCTTTCATGTATTGATGTAATTATATTTTTGTTTAATTTTTTTTCTTCTTTTTGAAATAGATTGATTACTACTTGGTTTGACTTATATATAATTATGTCCAGTGGAGGACCTATGAAGGGCAGGAGGGCCAAGGTCCCCCAAAAAGTTTGAAAAAAAATAATATATATTAATTTTTTATGATTTAATAGGATGATATTAATCTCATCTTGTGTTGGCCCCCTCTCTAAAAAATTATCTTGGCGGGGCTTAACAAAATTATTTTGATCTTATAGATTAATTACTTATAAGTCTAATGCAAAAAAATTTAATCCAATTTAAACATAAAATAAATAAAATACATCTCACATAAAAGAAAATGATCTAATAACATGGTGACAGTTTTTTACTATCAATTAAAAAAAGGAAATTTGGATGGTTTTCTTCTCATTCCGCTGCCGCCTACAAGGCTACAATTATGCAGTTCTAACTTTCTATTTCTAAAAGTTTAAAGTCTTGCCCTTACCATATGCCAAAGGTCAGCTTTTGATCATGGGCTTACCGCTTATGTGTTCATGCCTTGAAGCAAAGTTTTAGTGCTGACCTACAAGTTACAGTAACAATATCATGAGCTTTTGATAGTTCCGCAACTGCTTGTCGCCTGATATACATTTTGACTTTTCTCTATTTTTTTTTCTATTTTTTTCGATTTTCTTCTTCTTTCATATATATAATTGTATTGAATCTATTGAATTTGATGTAGTGTTTCTGAATTTTATTTTATTTTTTTATTTTTTATTTTTCCCCTTCTTTCATGTATTGATGCATTTGCATTTTGTTTATAAATAGATTGATTACTAGGTTTGGCTTATATATAATTATATCTATTGAATGGTTATGTATTTTGTGCTTGAAGATTAACTTTAAATTCATGTTTCACGAGTAATTGAATTCATATATATCTAACTTTATTCTTTGCAGTTTCAATTTGATTTTAAATTTAGGTTCATGAATTATGTCTAAATTAAAAACTATCCACTCATTCTTCAAAAGAAAAGAAATTGATATTCTAGAAAATTCTTCTAAAATTTCAAGGATTGAACATAAGGAAAATCTTGATCTTAACTCTCCAAATTGTGGAGTCTAAAAATATTCATTTTACATCATCAACACTTGATTCTAAAGAGATTGATATATCTTTACTACAACGAGATCCAAGATTATGTGCTCCTATGTGGGACTATCCACTCAATCAACGTGATGAAATAAGAAGAGTTTACTTGAAAATGGGTCCATATCAGATACTTCTCTCAAAATATCCATTTTCTGATTCTGAAAAGTATTCTAGTTGTTTTCAAGTTTCTTGGTTTGTACAATTTGCATCTTGGCTAGAATATTCTCCACCAAAGGATGCTGCATATTGTTTACCTTATTATCTTTTTACAATGAAAGCATCTCGACGTTCTAGATATGATGTATTTACTGTCATAGAATTTAGAAGTTGTAAGAAGATTAATGATGAAAAATATTGTGCATTTTTAAATCATATTAGGAAGGATCCTTGCTATTGTCATAATAATACTGTGAAATCTTGTGAAGATTTATTAAAACAATCATAGCATATTGATAAAGTAATGAATGCACAAAGCTCCGAACAAATTCTCAACAATTGACTCCTAGTAAAAACATCTATTGATGTTGTTCGATGGCTTGCATTACAAGGATGTGTCTTTAGAGGTCATGATGAGACCCCTGAGTCAAAAAATTAAGGTAATTTCCTTGAGATGTTTAAACTCTTGATTTCATATAATGACAAGGTTGAAAAACTTGTTTTGGAAAATACTTCCTAACTCTTCAAAGTATACTTCACCTAAAATTCAAAAAGAGATTTTGGAAGTTCTTACAAAAAAAGTGAGAAATAAAATTCGTGAAGATGTTGAAAATTCTAAATTTTGTATTATTGTTGATGAGTTACAAGATGAGTCTAAGAGGGAGAAAATGACTATAATCTTAAGATTTGTTGATGATGATGGTTTTATACAAGAACGATTTTTTGATTTTGTACATGTTAAACATATTTCTCGTTCTGTTGCCGAAATAAGGTTTTCTCACATAAGGCTGCATGGCAGCCATCGCAGGTCGCCGGTTCGTGGATCTGGTCTCGGCGGTGCCTCATGCTCTTCCAGAGATCTTGGTTCCATTCCGTGCGTCTAAAAGCATTGATGGAGAAGTTTATTTCCAGTTTTCTAATGAAGAACTACAGAGATCGGCGGAACCTTTCAAGTTCTCCATTGTCTTGAAGTTTCTGAAACAACGTCCTTCGCTGGATGCCATTAGGGCTTTCATTCGGTGCAGATGGGGGCTAGAAGGTACACCGGTTGTTTCTGCTATGAGGCGCCCTCGAAACGTTTTCATACGTATGTCATCTGAGGAGGATTTTCTGAAAGCACTGTCGCGTGAAGCCTGCGAGATCGATGGAGTGAATTATCGGGCTTTCCAGTGGACAACTGATTTTAGTGAAGAAGAAGAACCATCCTTTGTTCCGGTTTGGATTGTAGTTCCAGGTTTGCCTCCAAACTTCTACCATGAATCTATTTTACGTATACTCACTGCTCCTATTGGTAAATTCATACGGCGTGATAATCCAACCCGGTGTGTCACTCGGACTGATGGAGCACGTCTTTGTGTGGTCATGGATGCATCTAAAGAGCCTCTTCATCATTTCTGGATTGGGCCGCCTGGACAGGCTATGAGTCGGAAGCAAGAAATCATCTATGAGACACTTCCTGCATTTTGTTGCAGGTGCAAAGTGCAGGGGCATAATGCTCGAACGTGTAGAATTCTCAAGGGTCTGAATGGGGATAAAATATGGGTTCGTAAAAAGAGTGATCCTGTCGTGGAACAGCAGGAACAAATGGTGGAGGAAGACTCTCCAGTCATGGTGCAGCAGGATAAGTTGGTGGAGGAAGAAACTCCGGTTCTGGAGCAGCAGGAAAATCGGCTTGAAACAGAGGATCCGTTGATGAACAAGCCCGTAGCACCGTTGGTTGTGGATACTGGCCTAGAAAATAATTTGGAAGGCGTTACAGAAAGTGGGCAGGCCCAACAAATAACTCCTTTGGTGGCACACGAGTTGATCAATGACCCTCATCTCTCTAGATTTGTTGCTGCTGAAACAGAGCATGTGGGCGGTGATTCTTGGGATATTCAGCAGGATGTGCAGAATGAAACAGTTCTTCCCATAGTGGATGGTTTATGCCTTGAAGAGAACTCGGTCTCTGATCCAGAACCAGAAGGTTTTTTGGAAGTCCTCCCTCAGGAGAAAGATTATTTTACTGAAGCTGAGGGTGATGTTGCTAAGAGGAAATATAACAAGAAACAATTTGAAAAAGTGAGGAGTTCTTCTCGGGTTCATATCCGTACCACTAAATTCTCTCTATGATTGGTTCTATTTTCATTTGGAATATTAGAGGTATTGGTACTTCTAGAGGTCGTTTGAAGAAGTTAATTGGTAATCTTAATCCCGTTATTGTTGTGTTACTTGAACCGTTTCATAGGTTTGATCGTGCTCATAATTTGATGAATTGTTTGAAATTTGATAAGGGTTATTCTAATGAAGAAGATGGAGGGAAAATTTGGGTTTTCTGGAAAAATATTGTAGAGGTTCAGGTGGTGCGTAGCAGCTCTCAATTTATTTCTCTTCATGTTGGTGCGGGTTCGCAGCAGTTCTTATGTAACTTCATTTATGCCAAATGCAATCGCTTGGATAGGCAAGTGTTATGGGAGGATCTGGGATCGACCCGTTTTGGGGTTGAACCTTGTTTATTTGCAGGTGATTTCAACGTTATTCGTTCAGACGTTGAAAGAAGGGGAGGTCGGCCTAGGCCACGTGTTGCCATGGAAGAGTTCAATAGTTGGATTCATCAAGGTGGTTTGCTGGAAATGAAAACTACGGGTAGCAAGTTCTCTTGGTGCAATGGTCAGCGTGGATTAGCTAGAAGTTGGGCGAAACTTGATCGGGTTTTTCTGGATACCTCCCTCATTTCTCGTTTTGTTAATGCTGTTTGTTCTTACTTACCGCGATCGACATCTGATCATTGTCCTATGCATATTGAGTTCAAAAAAAATATTTTCTCTTATGGGCCTCCTCCATTTCGGTTTCAGCAGATGTGGGTTGATCACCCTGAATTTTTGGCTTGTGTTCAACAAGCTTGGATGGTTCCAGTATCCGGTTCGGGTTTATGGAAGCTTGCTAGCAAATTAAAGCAGGTCCGAGTGGCCCTCCAGGTTTGGAATAAGGGGATTTTTGGTCATACTACTGCCAGAATTAATCAACTTGAAGAGGAAGTGGAGAGGCTGGAGAGTAGTTTAATTCAGGGTTGGGATGTCGATATCGATAGGGAGCTTCATTTGGCTGTTGCTGAACTTTCTTCTTGGCGAAGTAGAGAGGATATTCGGTTAGCGCAAATGGCTAAGGTTAAATGGAAAGTAGATGGTGACAGAAATTCAGCCTTTTTCCATGCTTGTTTGGCTAATAAAAGACGTAAACGTATTTCTGAAATGAGAACTCCAGATGGCGTGGTTTTTGAATCGCCGGAATCCATTCACCAAGGTGCCGTGGACTATTTTTCTGATTTTCTTAAAGCTGATCCTTTGAGAGAAATCCCAGATCTTTCCTACTTAATCTCTCCTATTATATCAGGGGAGGAAAATGGTCGTATTTGTTCTACTCCTTCTATGGAAGAAATCTATGATGCCATTTCATCTATTCCTACAAATAGTTCTCCGGGGCCGGATGGTTTTGGGGCGGGTTTTTTCAAAAGTTGCTGGGAGATTGTGAAGATGGATGTCTGGGAAGCAGTCTCGGATTTTTTCATGTCTAAGCAGTTTCCAAGATTCTATTCTGCATCTTTCATTGTCTTAATTCCAAAGGTGGAAGTGCCTACTGGTTTTGACAAGCTTAGGCCCATTAGCCTTTGTTCGGTATTCTATAAAATCTTCTCTACAGTTATTGTTCATCGTTTGAAGACTATTCTCCCGAAGATTATCTCGCCTGAACAGGGTGCTTTTATTCCTGGGCGCAGCATTTTCGAGAATATATCTATTACTCAGGAAATGGTTCATTCTATTAATAAGAAGTCTCATGGTGGTAATATCATCCTTAAAGTGGATATGGCTAAAGCGTATGATCAAGTTGATTGGCATTTCTTATTGGAGGTTCTTCGTCGTTTTGGTTTTTCCTCTCAGGTATGTGATTTACTTTGGGCTTGTTTTTCTTCTCCGTGGTATTCTGTTATGATGAATGGCACTTCTAAAGGGTTTTTCCAAGGCGGTCGTGGTTTGAGGCAAGGGGATCCTCTCTCCCCTTATCTGTTTATCATTCTTCAAGAGGTACTCTCTAGACTCCTTCAAAATAGTGTGATGAATAAAAAATTTGGTCAATATTCTCAAGCCAAAGGTACTATCCAAGTCTCTCATCTCATGTATGCTGACGACCTGGTGATTTTTACTAATGGTAGCACTAGATCTATTCAGGAGCTTTTATCTCTCTTAGCCACTTATGAGAAATGGTCTGGTCAGAAGATTAATAAAGATAAAACTGCCATGTTTTTTTCTAATAAAATTTCTTTGAGTCGTAAGAGAGCGCTTATGAGTATGACAGGTTTTTCTGAAGGTTTATTTCCTTTCAAATATTTAGGGGTTCCTATTATTTTGGGGAGGCTTAAGCGCATTCATTTGGCAGAAATGATTACTAAAGTCCAGAACAAAATTAGTGGTTGGAAGATGAAGCTTCTTTCTTCAGGAGGTCGCCTTATTTTACTTAGACATGTGCTCTCCAGTATGTCTTTGCATTTGTTTGCTGTTTTGCAGGTTCCTCAATCCATTATCAAAGAGCTGCAGCGTTTGATGAGTACTTTTTTCTGGGGTGAGGCCAAGGGGAAAGTGAAAAGAAAATGGGTGGCTTGGAACAAGATGTCTAAACCAGTGGAAGAAGGTGGTTTGGGGTTACGCAACCTAGATGATATGCAACGGGCTTTGCATATGAAGTTCGCCTGGAACCTTCTCCAAGGTAAGTCTCTTTGGGCTCAATTTTTTAAAGGTAAATATGTAGGTTCCAAACCTTGGTCTTTGATTGATATGAATAAGGGTACGAGATTTTGGAAGATGATTGTCAAAAGTATTTCTTTAGTCCTGGATAATTCGAAGTGGCGTGTTAGAGATGGTAATCTTTATTTTTGGTATGATAAATGGAGGGATCAGGGTCCTTTATTTAATGATCTTCCGATCAGGGGTAGTCCAATGCTTAAAGTTATTGACTGTAAACTGGATACTTCCTGGGATATTGATTTGCTTGTTCAGCTGGTGGGTCATGATCATGTGGAGGACATTATCGATGCCCTCTCTGTTTGTAAGGGGGGGCCTGATGTGCTTATCTGGACTAGGAACGACAGTGGTTGTTTTTCTACCAAATCAGCTTGGGATTGTATCCGTATCAGGGGTTCTATTATGGTGGGGCATTCTTGGGTATGGCACAAGATGCTTCCTCTGAAGGTTTCTGTCTCCATGTGGAAGGCTTGGAATCATGCTCTTAGTGTTGATGATCGCCTTCGTCGTATTGGTGTACCAATTGTTTCAAAATGTGATTGTTGTGATGACGGTGCTTATGAAGATCAGGATCATGTGCTATTCCAAGGGAATTTTGCAAATAGGGTTTGGTGTTATTGTGGTGCTATTCTTGGGTTACCTGTCTATGGCAATTGGAAAGAGACTGTGGAGGCTTGGTTTAGACGTGCTAATTCTTATACTCAGGTGGGGCTTCTTGTGGGGCTTCTCCCTTCTTTTCTCTCTTGGCGTCTTTGGCGTCGCCGTTGTGTTGCGCGCATGGAGGGTCGATTAGAGTCCTTCACGGTGGTCTGGCAATCCATTCACATATGGATTAGGGAGATTTGTCAAGACATCCAGAAAGTTTCAAATTGTTCCATTCATGATTCTCATACAATCTTTGTGTATTCTAGCCTTAGTTCCGCTCCGGCGCAACCCTCAATTGGTGGTCTGGAATAAACCTAGTCACGGTTGGTTCAAGTTAAATACAGATGGCAGCAGTTTTGGTAATCCTGGGCCTTCAGGGGTGGGAGGTATTATCAGAGATGATCAAGGTAGTTTGGTTCATGCGTTTGCTTCTCCTATTGGCATTGGATCGAATAATAGAGCTGAATTATTGGCCCTTCTTTATGGTCTTAAAGTCTGTAATAACATGGGGATTGGTTATGTGGAAATTGAGATGGATTCTCAAGTGGTGGTGGGGTGGTTGAAGAATAGAAGATGTGGTGTTTGGTATATGGAAGACTTCTGGGAGGAGCTTCTAGGTCTTTTGGATGCTAGGGTTTGCTCAATTCGTCATATTTTCAGAGAGGGAAACAAAGCTGCTGATTGGCTAGCTAAGTATGGCGTGACAGGTCAGCAGATGGAATGGCAAGGATTTGGGGAAGTGCCGAGAATGTTGAGAGGCATTATCAGATTGGACAAGCTGGGTTTTCCTTCGATTCGTTGTTGATTTTTTATGTCTTTTCTCTTGCATTCTGCTCACCTGTTCTGTTTGTTTTTGCTATTAATTTTTTTCTTGCAGGTGTTAACATTGTGTTTGCAGGTTATATGGCCTTTGTTTCTAGGTTTGTTTTGGTTTTTTATTTGATTTTACCGTTGTATTGTGGATTTATAATTTTTAGTGTTTTTGATTCCTGGGTTTGGGTCTTTTTTGGGTATTTGTAGCCCCAGGTGTCTGTTTGTAACCACGGTTTTCCTCCGCCACAAGTGAGGGTTATCAATAAAATTGGGGTACCGTCCTCTTCTTAAAAAAAAAAAAAAAATACATCGGTATTGATTCTAAAGAATGAAATACTTGCAGTTCTTTCTCATCATTGTCTTGATATTCAAAATATTTGTGGGCAAGGATATGATGGTGCTAGTAATATGCGTGGTGAATGGAAATAATTGCAAGCATTATTTCTTAAAGATTGCCCATATACATACTATGTTAATTGTTTTATTCACCGATTACAGTTAACATTAGTTGCTGCATCTAGAGAGGTAGTTTCTGTTCATGAGTTTTTCTCAAATTTGAATTTCATTATCAATGTGATGGGCGCTTCATGCAAACATCATGATGAACTGCAAGCTACTAAGGCAACACAAATTGCACATATGATAGATATTGATGAACTTGAAAGTAGAAAATGAGTTAACCAAATTGGCACTGTCAAACGAGCCGGTGATTCTCGTTGGGGTTCTCATTTTTATTCTATTTGCAATCTACTATGAATGTTTGGAACTACTTGCTCGGTGCTTGAAAACATAATAAAAGAATAATCAATTTGCTCTCAACACAGGGATGGAAATGTTGCTTATAAAATGATTGCATCATTCCAATTTATATTTATTTTACATTTAATGAATAAAATCATGGGTATTACTGATGTTTTTAGTCAAGTTTTGCAGCAAAAATCTCAAGACATTTTGAATGCCATGAATATGGTTTCTACCACAAAAAGACTCATTCAAAAGTTGAGAAATGAAGGTTGAGAAAATATGCTTGAGAATGTTGTCTTTCTCCAAGAAATTTGATATTGACATTCCAAAATTGAGCTCTCATTATGTACAAGGTCGTGGTTGTCATCAACGTGATCATATTACGATAGAGCATCATTATCATTTTGAAATATTTAATGCTACTATAGATTTTCAAATGCAAAAGCTTAACAATAGGTTTGGTGAACGAGCAACAAAACTTTTAACCCTTAGCTTAGCTTTGGATCCAAAGGATACTTATAAATCTTTTAATATTGATGATATCTGTTGTCTTGCATAAAAGTATTATCCACTTGATTTTTCTAAGAACGAGAAAATTAATTTAAGGTTTTTGAAGTTGATGTGCTTGCTAATCCGAAGTTTTAGAATTTGTCATCCATTGCAGATTTATATCGAACATTGATCAAGACGGAGAAATCAAAAACATACTATCTTATTGATAGGTTGATTAGTCTTGTTTTGACTCTTACAGAATCTACAGTGACCAGTGAACAAGCATTGTCAGCTATGAAGATTGTTAAAACAAAATTTTGCAAAAAAATTGGAAATGAGTTTCTAGCAAATAATTTAGTTGTTTATATTGAAAGAGAAATAGCTAAAATTTTGATTTAGATTCAATATTTGATGATTTTATTTCTTTAAAAGAATGTAAATTACAATTTTAGACACTCTGTGTTTCTTTTGTTTGATATATAAGTATCTTTACGTTATTTTAATGATATATTATTCTTCACATATCATATACTTTTTTGATACATAAGTTGTATTAAATGTATTTTATTTTTATTTTAGATCTTACTATCAGATTGTTCTATATCATAGAAAAAATTGTGTAGAAATAGAATAAAAAATATTTTATTATAATTTTAGCTTTGCTTGGCCCCCTAAAACAAATTCTTTGTTTCACCACTTGTAATTATATACCTAAATAGAATACTACTTGTATATATATATAAACTCAATGTCTTTTATTCATTTTTTATTATAATTGGTTTAACTTTTGTAAATTTATAACCTGTTTTAAATCTGTTTGATTTTTTTATTTATTTACCTTCTCATTTGTTATTTGGTAGTTTTTTTTTTTTATTTGATGAACTGCACGTTGTGCCCTTATTTTATTATATATATATATATATATATATATATATATATATATATATATATATATATATTTCAAGCCTTTAATTTCCTCCAACACTCATAAATTTCGAGTCTTTTCAATTTTCCAAAATCGAAATTTCAAAAACAACCACCTGTCTCTCCGCTAAAATAACAGAAGCTCTCTGCTCTTCTCTCTCCGTCCACATCCTTGCCGGTGACGGTCCTACACAGCCCAAAGAAACACCGCCGTCGCATGCAATGGACAAGGGCCTTATCTCGGTGGACCGGTGGACGGGCTACAGCCAGGCCTACTTCTTGACTCACCTCCACTCCGACCACACCCAAGGCCTGTCCTCCACCTGGTCAAAGGGTCCAATCTTCTGCTCCCACCTCACCGCCAAGCTCTTCCCCTTCAGGTTCTGTGACTTCAACCTCTCGTTGCTCCGCATCCTCGATGTCGGCGTATGGCATTTCCTCTCTCTCTCTCCAACCTCCACCGGTACGCAGTCCGTCGTCCAGGTCCTGGCCATCGACGCTCACCATTGTCCTGGTAAGTTTTATTATAGAAAGAGTACAAATAAATAGAAGTAAGATTTAAAGTTGATGTCTTGGTTTAATTACTCACCAACTGCTTGGTTCAGGTTTTTAAAGAACAGAACCCCTTCTTTCGAGTACTTAAATTTGGTAATTAGATTTATGATTTTCATTGGATTTCTTTGCTTTATAGATTAGCTACATGTAAAGAAAGAATGAGTTCTTGTTAAGTTTTAACAATACATAGTACGAGTTCAATGCTTACTGATTGTTGATTGGTGTGTCTCTGTGGCAAGTGCGCGCGTGCGTATATTGTAGGCTGATGTGTATGCGTGCCTACATGTGCCGATTCTTCTTATTGTTGGATGATGCTTGTAATTTGTGCACATGTAAATGACAATCCTTTTTCGGGGATGTGATTTGGTTGCTAACTAGTTCATTTGGAAAATTGATTTTGTTTTGAACAGGGCACCTGGTTATAATGTTGAACCTAATTTGAAAATGATTTTATGATTGTTCATTTCTATATCTTTATTCAACAGGGGCAGTTATGTTCTTGTTCCGTGGAGATTTTGGTTGTTTGCTTTACACCGGTGATTTCCGTTGGGAAGCAACTAGTAAGAGGGCAGATATAGGGAGGACCATGCTCCTCAATGCTCTCAAGGATGATGTGGTCGACATTCTTTACTTGGATAACACATACTGCAATCCATCATATGGTTTTCCATCTCGAGAAGTTGCTGCTCAGCAGGTGCACTTGCGCGTCTCTCTAAGAGGTTCATTAGTTTAGCCTAGATCGTTTGGTAATGTCTTATGCACTTTGCAGCTGCGTGTAATTGAACAATGACGCTGATCTGTAGATGCAAGTAGTTTATTTTTATGTTTTAAAATTTTTCTGTGTTTTTAATCAGATATCGTATCAATTTACCCAAAAACAAATCATATTAATAAAAAATTCTTGTTTTGCTAGCTAATCATTTGATGGCTCCTTACAGGTTGTCAATATCATTGGCTCCCATCCTGAACATGACTTCATTATTGGGATTGATTCTTTGGGGAAAGAAGATCTTTTGCTTCACATTTCTCGTGCACTTAAAATAAAGGTCTGTTCATTCCCTTTTTTCAGTAGGAGATTCTAGATTTCTATTTATGGATTACCATTATGGTCTCTGTAAAGTGCATGATGGACCATGATGTATATGCACCTAGGAGGAACTTCCACTTTGGAAATGACTGCAGAAAATAATATAACATTTTATCATCAATTTTGTAGCCTTTATGTTTTCTATAACATTTGAACTGCATCATTGATCATATGACTTTAAAGTTAAAAGTATGCCGATATTCTTATTTACTTTTTCCCCTATGCAATTATCTACATATATATGTTGGAAACTGTATCTGTAATATTTTTTCTTCTGATTTGTTAGCTATTCATTTGTTCACTCTATTTTCTTGTTTTCTTAATTCAAGATTTGGGTGTGGCCAGAACGATTGCAAACTATGCACCTTCTTGGGTTCCATGACATATTTACCACCAATACCTCTCTTACGAGAGTGCGAGCGGTTCCTCGTTACAGTTTTAGCATTGAAACTTTAGAGGGACTGAATGCAATGCGCCCAACCATTGGTATCATGCCATCTGGTCTTCCATGGGTGGTGAAACCTCTTGAAAGAGGTGACAAACTTTTTGGTTCTCTTATAACTTCTCGTTACAACAAAAGCGAATGGAGTGGAAACAGTGGGAACTGCACTGATAAGCAAAATGGAGGTCTAGGTTATGTGGAAAGATTTCATGAGTACATTTATTCTGTTCCATACTCGGATCACTCATGCTTTGAAGAGTTGGAGGATTTTGTAAAACTTGTCCAGCCGACCAGCATGAAAGGCATTGTCTCTTCATCTACTTGCTATGTTGATCCTTTGTACTATTTTGGCCGTCTTTGTGGAGCCAACAAACCAGCTCTAATGTTACATCACAAACATAAGAGAAAAGAGAGAGTTGAAAAAGTTCCAGCTATCTGGACCAGGACTTCCTTTAGCAAGGGTGTTTCTGCTGAGTCAGGTTGGAAAAGAGGAAGAACTGTGAAGGTTAAATATTCGGGTATTCATATGAGCGGGATGCGTGCGTTGAGACGAAGACAGTGTGGGGCAAAGATAGTGGAAAATGACTGTCCTGATTGATTGTTCGTTGTTGGCAGTGAAAAGGTGGTGTATCCAAAGGTTGGATGTAATTCAACTAGAGTTCGAAGTTCCCCTGAAACTTGAGGTGTAGAAAAGGATATTTTTATTCCTTTTCTCCCTCATATCCATTTTATTGTTTTCATTGAATTCTGTGTAACATTGTAGAGAGCAAGATAAGAAGAATTTCATGGCCCATTGCATTTCTGATCAAAATTGTCTGAGAAAGTACAATGCTGATAAGTACTTGTTGATTAATGAAGAAATGTTATGTGCATGAACACGAAACCATTCTTTTTCCTTGATATTTTTCGCTACATCTTTGTCCATTGTAATATTTTGGTTATTATTATTTTTGTAAGTAAATTCTTATTATTTTGATTATTGACTTGAGAAGTTTGACAGGCTTTCAATAACAATTTGAAAGACATGATTCTGCATGTTTAATGCATTGTATGTACCCATAATTAGTCCTATTCATCTAGGCCGGGTTTTTTTCCAACCTGGTCTGGAACCTGAATTATTGGGTTTCGGCTCAGAACAAATTCGGGCCAGTACCCGTCCTCCAAAACCTTGATACATCCTGGCCGGGCACTGGGTCTAAAACCCAGAATCTGAGTTTTTTTAAAAACCAACTGGAGTTAAAATCCATTCCCCCTCTCTCTCTCTGCACACTACAAAAGAGCATATATATTGAAGTATGGGGAGCTCGCACTTCCAGTTGCAAACTTGCGAAGAGACGAAGCGCTAGCTGCCTCACTTCTTAGGCTATCCAGCAATGTCTCTCGCACCTGGTCGAAAGTCCAACTCGGGTCCGTGACATTTACAGAGGCGTAAAGATATTGCACAGGTTCAAACTGCATGACACCAAATATAGAGTTGTTCAAGTATCGTACCGTACAATTAATGTACCAAATGATACTTTCTTTCTGGTTTGGACACAGCGAGCTCGTAAGTAGACATATTGACACAACTCCAGCAGTTGGTCGGCGTAAGGTCTGCTCTACAAAGTGCAACTGCGTTAACTCTGTCGGAGTTTTCTCTGGAGATGAAATTGTAGAACCGATAATAGATTTGGGTGTTAGAAGAGAGGGAGGAGAGGGTATTGGCGTTTTTTCTGTGGGCACTGTTACGGCTAACGTTATCAGTATTGGAAAAAGAATTTTGCTACACAACTTCTTCAATCTCCACACATCACTTTTTTTAAAATTTTTAAATTTTTTAATATTTTTTTAATATTTTTTGAGTTTATTCTTTTTAAACTATTTTAATTTTTATATTCATTATTTATATATTAAATATTTGATAAAAGAAAAAATAATAAAAATAAAAAAAGTGAAGTGTGTAGAAATTGTATGAATAGTAGGAGGTTGTGAAGATTTTTTCTTGGAACAATCATAGAGCACATAGGGATCTCACTTCAGAAAGGCGAGCTTTACAAGGTGTGTGAGCATGGCACAGAAAAGGAAAAGCAGTAGTCTTGAAGTGCCCATTCTCATTTTTTCCTTTGTAATCTGCGTATTCTTTTATGTAAAAAAAAAAATCAGATTCAACCCGGAACTCAAAACCTGGGTCTTTAAAAATCTGGATTCATCCGGATTTCGGCCTGGATTTGAAATCTGGATTCCGGTCTGAATTTGAAATCCGGGTTCCCAGATCAGAATCGGATGAACAATCTTAACCAGAATGTGGTAAGAAAGAGTCCTAGTCTAGTGAAAGTTGAGGTTTTAGGCATCTCACATTTTAGATAGACATTATGAGATGACAACACAGTTAATTATATGTTTTGATTATAAATTTCTTTACATCTTTTTGTTGGTTTTCAATGATGATGCCTGAAACTCTTGTACTGTAGTTTTATTCACTTAAGACTTCAGCAATCAAACTGACTTAGGGTAAGTTAGGTTTAGCCATTCGGATTGGCAATAGTGGTGGTTGTTGGGTTTGTAGAGCTTGCTTTTGTTGGTGTGTTAGCTTGAATTGATGACTCAACCTGACAATGATGCGTTATAGTTTTTTGGTATATTTTCAATGAGGCTTGTGCTGGCCCAAGCCGAAGTTAAAGTTCGTTTAACACTTGCTTGACAGGTCGTTCGAGCGAAACTTGGATAGAGAGTTTGCTTGATGCGCGCTCGACATGCCACTCGAGTGAATAACATAGAAAAGTGAAAATTAAGATTTTCGCCTTGTGATACTCTAAATATGTACTTAATGCGGGTTCTGAATGTTCTGAATAATGAGATTTCACCTCAAGGTGTATTTGTGATTCCCTAGCATAATAAAATCTTCTGCAATTCTATAGACGTAGGCATATTGACAAACCACATTAATTTCATGTCGTGTGATTGTTTGCTTGTATTTACTTTTACTTTATTTGTCATAATTGGTTTCACAACAGTGGTAAGATGGGGTATATGCTATAGTGTATACATGATTTCAGTGTTCTTTTAAAACTTTTCATGGAGGGCAAAATAGGCCGATGGAAGCAACTCTGCAAACAAAGACCCTCACCCCGGAATTCTCTTTCCACAGGTCTTCGCTCCAATTGGACCTAACCATCTGGAATTGTTTCAACACTTTGACGGACGAAAAGAAATGGCCGTTGAACAGAAAATAAAGCAAGCTTGTGGTGGTGACCGATGATTTTATTATTTGAAAATTTTGAATGGGTGTGATCTTTCAGCATCCCAAGTCAATTGGTCAATACAGGAGGATCTCGTAACATTCAGAGGAATTGAACGATGGGTGGAATTCTATATGGTTTGGAATTTTCTGTAGTACGAAGTTGGGTAACTTTGAACATTCAATGTCAAATAACGTATTACAGCTCAAAATTAGTTTCCCTGTGAACCCCATTAAACCCAATTGCTCAAAGATCAAAAGGCACACGACACTTTTTCCGAGTGAAAATTATGTGCACGAATTTCAACACGGCATGCTAATATTTCTTTGTCGTCGATTCTAAGCCAGAAATCGCTGCCGGTATTCCCAAGCCTGCTGCAAATTTATTTGGTTGTGACGGACTTCTTTCATTACCGTTGAATGATGCTTGTGATTTTTGTATTCACGACTCGGTCTTAAGATACATATGGCACGTCTGCATATATACCAAGTGCAGCTCCGTAAACCTAAAAAAGTGGGGCAATTTCATACTATTCAATGGCACGTCTGCCTTTGTGACTTGTGGACTCTTTGGACAAAGAAGGTCATGATTCATACCACCCACAAAATAAGTGCTCGCATCTAGGGTCCTTCTAACCCAATTTTATGGGGTAGTAGTGGCTCGTGACAACGACGGATCAAAATTATTTGGAGTTTATTGAGAGATAAATATAGACATATAAAATATATTTTCTATATTTTCTTAATTATTTAATATTTTTTGGAAGACTGATACGATAATAAATATTATGAAATTCATTTGAATACTTATATCATATTCTACATGCTCGTTGATGCAATTTTAATGGAGGTTTGACATGGCAAGATCTTGTACGATTAATAAATGATTCTAGACGTTGAACTCCACAAACAGACAAACTTGATGCATTGCTCCGAGGTTGGGAGGGAATTGAACTCGTTTTCTTTGACTTGTCGCCCTGTTGGGAAGTGGAGAATGACGCAAGGCTGGGGGAGCTCCCGTGGTGCCCCAGTCTCCACTAGATTATCCGAAAGAAAAATGTTAAAATGTATTTAAAAAAAATTTATAAAACCCGTTCTTCTTCTAGCATGTCTCCTTAGCCATTTGAGCACCTAAAGTCCCTAAAGTCCTAAACCCGTTCTTCTTCTTCTTCTTCTCTTCTTCTGCAAAAGTTCTTATTCCTCAAAATATCTTTACCTTGTCTGCAAAATTTATTTGCAGCCATGGATGCCAAGAGGAATCCATGGCTCATGCTTTCTCTTCTGTTCCTCGGCTTCTCTGTCAACACTCATCTCTCCCTTGGAGCTGACACCATCTTTGCAAACCGATCTCTCTCTGGAAACCAAACCATTGTCTCTGCAGGTGGAGACTTTATGTTGGGTTTCTTCAAACCAGGTAGCTCTTCGAACTACTATATAGGCATTTGGTACGGCAAAGTCCCAATAAAGACAGCAGTTTGGGTAGCAAACAGAGATAAGCCTATCTCTGATACAAGTTCTTCTGTATTAAGAATCTCAGATGGCAATTTGGTTCTCTTTAACGAGTCTCAAATCCCAGTTTGGTCTACAAACTTGAGCTCCAACACCTCAAGTGCTGTAGAAGCTGTTCTTCTAGATGAAGGAAATCTTGTTCTTAGAGATGGGTCTAATTCCTCAAAACCTTTATGGGAAAGTTTTGATCATCCAACTAATACATGGCTTCCTCGTGGTAAGATTGGATACAACAACATTACCAAGGAAAACCAACGTCTCACTTCATGGAAGAGTGAAAATGATCCTGCTCCGGGACTCTTCTCTCTTGAGCTTCAGGCAAATACCAGTTCATATCTTATTCTGTGGAATAGGTCTATTAAATACTATGATACTGGACATTGGAATGGGAAGATTTTTAGTGGCGTTCCTGAAATGAGGCTCAATTATATCTACAACTTCGATTATGTTAACAACACAAATGAGAGTTACTTCACCTATTCTCTTTACAACAGTTCCATCATATCTCGGTTCGTGATGGATGTTTCTGGTCAAATTAAACAACAGACATGGGTAATTAACGGTTGGAACTTGTTTTGGAGTCAACCGAAAACACCATGTGAGGTTTATGCTATTTGCGGGGCTTTCGGTATCTGCAACGGAGGAAGCGAATCCTCTTGCAGTTGTTTGAAAGGGTTTGTTCACAAATCGCAGGATGAGTGGAATTTGAAGGATTATTCTGGTGGTTGCGTGCGGCAAACGCCCTTGCAGTGTGAGAATACCAGTCTTGCTAATGGACGGCAGGACAAGTTCTTTCCAACGACCAACATGGCATTACCTGAAAGACAACAGTCTGTTTTGGTTGGAACTGAGGCAGAATGTGAATCAAGCTGCTTGAATAACTGTTATTGCACTGCTTATGCCTACGAGACCGATAACTGTTCAATTTGGATCGGGGATCTCTTGAATCTGAAGCAACTCACAGCAGGTGATCATAATGCAAGGACTCTACATCTCAGACTGGCAGCTTCAGAGGTTTCAAGTCATGAAAATAATGAGGGAACAATTGTCGGTGCTGTTCTGGGTTCAGTCGCAGGGGTAGTAGTTCTCGTTGGTCTTCTTGTGTTTGTAATCCTTAGGCGAAGGAGGAGAGCTGTTGGAATAGCGAAATCAATAGAAGGTTCTTTGGTGGCATTTGGGTACAAGGACTTGCAAAATGTCACCAAGAATTTCTCGGAGAAGTTGGGAGGTGGGGGTTTTGGTTCAGTTTTCAAAGGGACGTTACCTGATTCAACATTGATAGCAGTGAAGAAACTTGAAAGCATCAGCCAAGGAGAGAAGCAATTCCGCACAGAAGTCAGCACAATTGGGACAATCCAACATGTAAATCTAGTCCGGCTTCGTGGGTTCTGCTCCGAGGGGACTAGAAAGTTGTTGGTGTATGATTTCATGCCGAATGGATCTTTAGAATCTCATCTTTTCCATGGAAAGAATCCTGAGGTTTTGGACTGGAAAAAAAGATACCACATTGCTCTGGGAACAGCCAGAGGGTTGGCTTATCTCCATGAGAAGTGCAGAGAGTGCATCATACACTGCGACATAAAGCCCGAAAACATTCTTCTTGATGCTGAATTTTGTCCAAAAGTGGCAGATTTTGGCCTGGCGAAGCTTGTTGGGCGGGAGTTCAGCCGAGTCCTGACAACCATGAGAGGCACCAGAGGTTATCTTGCTCCGGAGTGGATCTCAGGGTTGGCCATCACAGCCAAGGCTGATGTTTACAGCTATGGAATGATGCTTTTTGAATTTGTCTCCGGAAGGAGGAACGCTGAGCTATCTCCAGATGGCAAAACCAAGTTCTTCCCATCTTGGGCTGCAAGCCTTATGACTGATGGGGGTGATGTCTTTAGCCTTCTAGACCCCAGGTTGGAGGGAAATGCTGACGTAGAAGAGGTCACAAGGGTTTGTAGAGTTGCTTCTTGGTGCATCCAAGATGATGAAACTAGTAGGCCATCGATGGGTCAGGTAGTTCAGATCCTTGAGGGAGTTTTGGATGTTAACCTGGCCCCAACTCCAAGATATCTCCATTGGTTTTTGGACAACCAGGAGGACATAATTTTCTTCACTGAATCATCCTCAAACCAAAATTCACAAGCACGGAGCAATACCTCAACTTCTTCCTCTCAGTCGAAGACTGCCATGTCATCAGCAAGCTCAAAGTCTGAAGAGCAGGCTGAATGACAACTTCGTGAGCTCTAAAATATGTGGTTAAGAATGTGAGTTGTTATTTGTATTCTGCAATTTTCACTTTGTATCGCAAGGTAACTGTTATATGAGGCTCAAGTATTCTGATAGGATGTATGTATATTCCGCTACGTGTTTGATTGAAACACCTGTTTACTCTGTTAGGTGTTTTTGGGACCCTTACCATCTAAGTTTTTCGCATTTCTTCAAAATCTCAAATATTATGATTAGCTATGGCTAATGTTGTAGAATTATGAGCATTGTTCATTTGTCATATCTGCAACTTTGCTAATTGCTATAATTTCTAGTAGCAACCTAGGACTTGAAGCTATGCATAATGGAAAATGATCTGCAGACAAGATTTGTATATCAATTCATCTACCAAATGAGAAGGAATTTGAACCGGAAACGATTGTGCCCGCCGCGACAATAGCAATAAAATCTAGGAGAAAAAAACCCTGCAGAAATGCTATTTTGCCACTCAATGGTATTTGTTTTATGTTTCTGCCAAACATACTGCTAATGACGACATCGTTATTTGAGTCGATCCTCTCTCAACTATTAGTTTAGATAAACATGCAGAGATACATGGAGATCCCGAGTCTGCTGCAATGTGAAAAACAGAATTGTAAACATTTGATTTTTGAATTTTGAATTAGTTTGTTAAGATAGGATTCAACAGATCCTTGTAAACTTAAACTTCTGGTGTAACAAACAGCTTGATTTAATACTATAAATACACAAATAATTCAATGAGTAAGGTATTCGAAACCTACTCAATCATACTCTGTCTTTTATCTTACATGGTATCAGCCAGTCCTACGGCTAACGCCTAATCCAATAGTTTCCGCAACTTAGCATATTTTCTAGATGTCTTCCATTTCAAGCAACACCCAAAATATGCCTCATCACAACCCGCCCATTCATACAACTTCTCAACCTGTTACTGAGAAGTTATCTGGTGCTAATTACATGGCATGGAGTATGCAGTTCATGGTTTTTCTCAATAGCCATAATCTTGTTGGCCATATTGATGGCACCATTAAAGCTCCTGAAGAAATCATTTAGGATGCACCAAATCCATCTTATGCAATATGGTTCCGGAAGGACAATTGTGTTAAAAGTTGGATTTTGGCTTCCATTTCAGAGAAATTGGTTGCCTCTCTTTATGGAATTAAAACTGCCAAGCAAGCATGGGATTTTCTTCACACTCGCTTTGCATCTGCTTCAAGGTCACGGGTTGCATTACTTAAGCGACAAATTCAAACTTTCTCTCAAGGAAATAAAACGTGTACTGCTTATATTGATTAAGCTAAAGCCCTTGCTGATCAACTGGCAGCAGCTAGCAAACCAATGGATGATCAAGATCTTATTGCTCATTTACTAGGAGGACTCAAGGTAAGTTACACTCCATTCATTACCTCATATACTCTTGCGACTCGAGATAATGATCTTACCTTGGAAGATTTTCAAGCTGAATTACTCATCTTTGAGACCCTACTAGAAAGTCAACAATACAACTCTGCCGATACTCATTATGCATTTGCTGCTAACAAATCTAAAGTACAACACTTCAATAAGAAGTTCCACAAGCCAGGTCAAAACAATCATTACAGAACCAATAGAGATCCAGCTACATTCAACAATCGTGGCTCCAGTTCTATGACACAGAACAATTCTCAAATCCAAAGTAGACCTACTTGCCATATTTGTGGCAAAACAAATCACACAGCTCTTGACTGCTATGAACGATTCAACTATGCATTTCAAGGTCGCATTCCTCCTGCTGAACTTGCAGCTATGGCAGCTGAAACAAATGCAACTCTTGATAATCAGATCTGGTATGCTGACAGTGGGGCTAATGCACACATAACCAGTAATGCAGCAAATCTTACTACTCAGCAACCCTTCGAAGGCACAGATATGATCACAGTTGGCAATGGCACAGGTTTATCAATTAAAAATACTGGACACACTTCTATTCTTCTTGATAAACATCCATTCCAGTTGAAAAATATATTACACTGTCCTGATGCATCTGTTAATCTATTATCCATAAAGAAATTTTGTTTGGATAATGATTGTTATTTTATTCTAATTGGCTGTGATTTTTTTGTCAAACAGAACCAAACCAACCAAATCTTGTTCCAAGGTAGAGCTGAGAATGGACTATATCCTCTGGCTGGCAACAAGAGTTTCTCCAATAAGATGCATTGTTTTGCAACTAAATTAGGCACCAAGACTACTAGAAATAAATGGCATAGTCGACTGGGTCATCCATCCGAATTTGTCTTGAATAAATTGGTTCAATCTAACCATCTACCTTGTACTGAATCATTGGGATCAACATCATTTTGTGAGTCTTGTCCTCTAGGAAAAGCAAAACAGATTCCATATGACAGATCAACAAGACAAACAAATGGTCCTTTGATGCTTATTCATTATGATGTTTGGGTGTCTCCTGTTACTTCAGTAGGTGGATGTCGTTTTTATGTCATTTTTATTGATGACTTCTCGCGTTTCACATGGTTATATCCCATGCCCAATAAATCTAATGTACTCCATATTTTCAAGCAATATAAAGCTCTTGTTGAAAATTTCTTTTCTTGCAAGATCAAACAATTTCAATCCGACAATGGTGGTGAATATCTCTCCAATGAATTCAAACAATTTCTAAGCACAAATGGTATTTATCATCGCCTGACTTGTCCATATACTTCTCCTCAAAATGGCATTGCCGAGAGAAAGCATCGACACATCAGAGAAATGGGATTGACTCTTCTTGCTCAATCCCATCTACCAACCAAATATTGGCCTGATTCTTTTCTAACATCAGTTTATTTAATTAATAGACTGCCCACCACGGTTCTCAACAACCTTTCCCCTTTCTATATTCTTCATAAATCTATCCCTAGATATGGTGATATGCGTATTTTTGGATGTAGCTGTTACCCATTGCTTACACCATATGAAAAACACAAACTTTGTTTCAAATCAAAAAGATGTGTTTTCCTAGGATATTCGGGACAACAAAAAGGTTATAGATGTTTGGACCTAACTAGTGGCAGAGTCTACATCTCTCGCAGTGTTATCTTTGATGAGAACTCTTTTCCAGCAGCTGATATGGTTTCAGACTCCTCAACCAAAAGTGAACTTGGTAAGCCTTTCAAATTTCCATCTTCTATTTCATTGCCAATTCCTACTGATATTGTTCTGCAGCCAGCACCATTACCTTCATATCATGATGCCCTCCCACATTCTCCAAATCATGAGCCTATAACTCAGATCATAAATGAACCTCATCCATCAAATCCAAGACCTGATCCTACAGAAATCCCTCCTCCCGAAAGCCCCTCTACTGAAAGTCATGCACAATGTCTACCAAGTGAACATTCTAACTTACAGCCTCCACAACAGCCAGTTCCACAAATTGTTACACGTTCCAAAACTGAGAAACTTAAGCCAAAACAATTTCCAGATTTCAAAACCTTTTACTCCACTAAACATCCACTCCATGTGCTGTCCATTATATATCATGAAAATGAACCAACTTGCTATACGCAAGCTGTGACTATCTCTGAATGGAGGGATGCTATGGGTCGTGAGTTTGATGCATTAAAGGCCAACGGTACATGGTCACTATGTCCACGACCAGTTACCCAACCTGTGGTTCGAAATAAATGGGTATACAAGATTAAAAGAAAGCAAGATGGCAGCATAGAGAGGTACAAGACACGTTTGGTTGCCAAAGGATTTGATCAACGTGATGGAGTAGATTATCATGAGACTTTTTCACCAGTAATAAAACCTTCTACTATCCGGTTAATTCTCGCACTAGCTGTTAACTTTCACTGGGCTATTCATCAACTTGACGTCTCTAATGCATTCTTGCATGGCATATTGGATGAAGAGGTTTTCATGGAGCAACCAAAGGGATTTATAGATCAATCTCAACCTGATTTTGTTTGCAAACTACATAAGTCTTTGTATGGGCTAAAACAAGCTCCAAGAGCTTGGTTTAGAAGATTTTCTCAGCAACTCATTGAGTATGGTTTTCAGGAATCATCAGTTGATACATCTATGTTTATTTTTGCAAAGAATGGCTTACAATTATTTGTTCTTGTATACGTAGATGACATCATCGTAACAGGATCAAATAAGCAAGCCATACACCAGTTCATTGATCAACTTGGCAAACAATTTCAACTCAAAGACCTCGGGAATCTGAGTTATTTCTTGGGTGTTCAAGCATCTCGAGATTTAAATGGTCTTCACTTGCGACAAAGCAAGTATATTACTGATCTCTTGAATAAAACAGACATGGCTGGAGCAAAACCATTGTCATCACCAACAGCTTCTGGAAAGAAATTGACAGCTTAAGATGGTTTATTACTTAAAGACCCAAGTAAATACTGAATGGTTGTTGGAGCACTTCAATATTGCACCATTTCCAGACCTGATATATCTTACATTGTTAATCAACTATGTCAATTTATGCACTCTCCTCGAGAAGGACACTGGACAGCTCTCAAACGTGTTCTCAGATATCTCAAAGGGACAATTGATTATGGTCTTTATTACACACCATCAGCCATAGAGATGAATGCATATTGTGACTCTGATTTGGCAGGGAATCCAGATGATAGAAGAAGCAGCAGTGGGTATGGAATTTTTCTAGGCAATAACTTGATCTCATGGAGTGCAAAGAAACAAAGTGTGGTTTCTAGATCCAGTACAGAAGCAGAGTACAGGTCACTTGCATTAGTTACTGTTGAATTATATTGGATAAGAATGTTACTTAAAGAGTTATCTATTGCTCTAGCTAAATGTCCAGTAATTTGGTGTGACAATATAGGAGCAATTGCTTTAGCTTCTAATCCTGTCTTCCATGCTAGAACAAAACATATTGAAGTGGACTATCACTTTGTGAGAGAAAAGGTAGTCAACAAAGATGTTCAAATCTGTCATATTTCGTCAGAGGATCAAATTGCAGACATATTTACTAAAGGACATACATCATTGAGGTTTAAGTTCTTGAGAGCCAAACTGATGATCTGTCTTCTTCCCATCAGTTTGCAGGGGGTGTTAGTTTAGATAAACATGCAGAGATACATGGAGATCCCGAGTCTGCTGTAATGTGAAAAACAGAATTGTAAACATTTGATTTTTGAATTTTGAATTAGTTTGTTAAGATAGGATTCAACAGATCCTTGTAAACTTAAACTTCTGGTGTAACAAACAGCTTGATTTAATACTATAAATACACAAATAATTCAGTGAGTAAGGTATTCGAAACCTACTCAATCATACTCTGTCTTTTATCTTACATCAACAACCTAATGACATGCCAAATAAATCAGAAGTTGTTCTCGAGGTGAATCAAGTTTTCCATTTTTGGCTCGTAAATTGAAGGAAAAGAGTGTGTGGGGTACAATACAAAGGGTTGAATCATGCTGTATTGAATCTTCCAGGTCTCTCAGTAGTATCCTCGTTATAATAATTTATGGAACTCAGGTTTATTTTCAGACGTGCATGATTATTTAATTCATGATTAGTTATTCAGCTGTTTTGTTTTGGCGGGTCTAAGTATGCGCGATCTGCATCATCTATCCATTGAATCATCGGCTAAAAGCTTCAAGGAACAGCAATAACTTCAGTGATAATATCCAATAATTTACAATCTTCTCTTGTTTTCATCCAACAAAGAAACAGCTACGGTAAAGTGCACACAAACAGTAACCTTGCAGCTTGGAGATGCAATGTCTAAAGCTGGGTTTAACAAAGCTTTACCATTTGGGATAAACAAGTAGAATCAACTACGATAAAGTTGATTAGATCTTTAAAAGAAGTAGAAACAAGTAGAATCAAGACGCCACTATACCATTTCGGATCTCATGAGTCTCCTTTGGACGCCAGCCGCTTCAATTGCTTGCCGATTGGCTTTCCGACCATGTTATACTGTTTTGATACTTTTTTTCTCGCAAAAAGCTTGTCTTTCTTTTCGAGACTTCCAACCTCAGATACTACAATTAAACCACCACCCACCACCATACAGGCATCCTCCCATCGGGAGTCTCTTGGCATCCAACTCCACCTACCCCACAAAACAACTCAAATTTTGATTGCGTGTGGGGTCCATGAACCGCCAGCACCGTGTGGCTTACAGACTCTTGTGTCTCATTGTACTAGTGGACATCCTAGCTAGCTGTGTTGATAGATTTTTCTTCAGCCGACAAAACCGCCTTTAATTATGACAGTCCTTTCTTGGCTACTGGTAGAGATATTATGGGACTAGAATTGTTAGAATCTATTTTTATGGGACTAGAATCGTTATTAGAATCTATTTATCGATTGCTATTCTTTTATGCACAGTAATGGTTGTTTTTTGGTGTAATTTGTTGGTGTTTCCCATCTCTTGCTACTGTAAATTTTTTAAACTAAATTACTCAAAATTTTTTTTTTCATCATATTAGACCCACTTCGATAGTGTTTTAGGTATGTAAAAAAAGGTTTGTAAATAAAATAACATTAAACACAAAATTTTCCGCTTATTAATAAATGTTTTTAATCTTATTGGAATATCTTCTAGATTTCTATATATATTTTATGAGTCATACTACATCCAGGCAACTTTGCACACAAAGATGCGCATAAATTTGATGTGGTGTTTAGCCACGTCAGTGCCTGTTTAAAACTGTTTAAAAAAAAACTGAAAAGCAATGAAGAAGAAGAACGAAGCCTCTGTCGTAAATGCCTTTTCCACCTTTTCAGAAAGAATAAAGTCTTCGTTCTTCCAGAAGACTTCATCTTCGTTCCTCCTTCATTTCTAGCATTACTTGGCGCACGAGATCTCCAATTTGTCGGATTCAACGGGTCACTGTCGTTTAAACACAGTTTTGGTGGTGCTCTATCGTCCCTCTGCCTCCGTTGGCTTGTTTCTCTGTTTCTCAGTATTCAATGACCTAAAACTTATATATTGAAAATGGAAAAAATTTCACATCTCCCAAATAATTATTCTAGACCCAATTAAAACCCCTTAGCATCGACACAAATCAGAAAGCTCAATACATTTAACTAGTAGGTTGTTCATTTTCTCCAAAAACAACAAGTGAAATATGAGATACATCCAAAGAACAATAACAAGTGAAATGCCACAGGAGGAGATGGAGTTATGTAGAACAAGATGGGGAGGAGATGGAGGGAGAAGGAGAAGAGTGGAACAGGGGAATGCGACTGGAAATGGAGAAGGATAGGTTAGGGTTAGGGATCGAGAAGATGGGGGAGGACTTCGCAAATAGAAAGCAACGAGGAAGAGATGTAAGGCAAATTTTGAAACATATTGTTTCACAAAAAAATGAACGTACCATTTTGTAAAAATTTTGTTCCCAGCCCACACGGCTTCACTCTCCCACAACTTTCTATCTTAAATGAAATGCATCGTTTCATTTATGACCTCGAATGCCAGGTTATGATTATGCCCACGAAATAGCCTTTTTTGATACTTTATGTGTTGTGGACAAGTTTCGTGTTCCTGGCCGCCCGCAACCTACAATCGAAAGGGAAAAAGGGCCTTAAGGGTGTAGAAACACCTCCGATGCCTAAGTTAGGTGAGTTGTCTAGTATCGCTTATAGAACATAAAAACAATGTTTGGGTACCTCTTAAGTGGTAATTGGTGGATACATATAGAGTGGCGGAGGGACCCCCTTTGGATATTGTAACCACCTTATCCTTTATTTGAACTCAAGTTGGGGGGGTTCATTATTTGAATTTCTCTCTCGCTACTCGTAGTTCATCTTATCCTCGGGGATTTATCGGGCTCCCATAGCCATTAAAATTTTGTTGAGTTCTTAGCTCGTATGTTGTGGAGGTTGTTGTCATGGTCCGTAGCCCGCACGATGTGTTCCTTCGGGCCCAGTTGTCTGAGCTTGGCCTTTAGGTTGTGTAATAGGCCCATTGGGTATGATAGGGAAACTAGTTTCTAGTTTCAGTTACCCTGTGAAGTCTCATCATGCGCAACATGAAGGGACTTGTACTCATAGCATCGTTTTTTGATCTGGCCTTTTGTCCTTTCGATTTTCATGTGTCAAGGAGTGAGGGCATCGCTCCATTTTCGTGCCCCCTTACTTTCCCCTTTTTTCGCATTTGATACGCTTCCTTCCTTATTGTCCTGCCATTTCAAGTTGTGCAGTTCTGCTTTAACGAGTATTCCTTATATGCCTTCCATTTCAACTCTGTTAGTTACTTTCCTTCTTCTCCAGAGTGCTCCTTTCTCGTTGCATCCTTTGTCCCTTACTTCCTTCATTCTCAGCATGGCTTCTCACAAATCTTCTCGCTCAAACGCTTCACCATTGGGGGGGGGGGGGAGGGGTGGATCTTCTTGACCCCGTGAATCTCCTCCGAGAACTGAGGAAGTTGAGGCTAGTCGACCGCCTGTCTTCGACGGTCACCAATGGGTAGCAACGACCACGTGCTCCGACTTGGATTCCGTAAAGGATCGTTATGGAGTTTCTGATTTGATGCTCCTAAGCTTGTGTGAACCACGTAGGGGGCGGTTAGCGTTGGGCAAGACTGGCCGTTTCTATGGCATTGTACTCCACAATGTTCTTGATGGGCCTTCGCTTGGCCTTTTACCATCCTGTGCGAGAAATGCTAGATCTCTTAAGGCTTGCCCCTACCCAATTGATGCCAAATGCTTGGAGGATATTGATGTCCTATTGTGTTGCTTGGTGGCAAGTTTTGGAGCCCATTGGTGATGAATACCCCAACTTAACAGCTCGTGAGTTTCTCTTTTTTCATAGCGTTCAGTGTCTGGAGGGTAATCTTTGTTGTTTTCGGGCTCACTCTAGCATTCGAGTTGCCAAACTAGAGCACCGCTTTTCCCATGCTAAGAATTGGCAGTGAAAGTTTTTCTTTGTTTTTGGCGAGGGTTGAGAATTTCCACCAGGTGAAGTTAGTCATCTTGAATTTCTAATTCGGGCTTTACGAAGTCATGTCACTGATGATCAAAGTTTTGAGATTATCTTGTTCGATCATGAGGAGGCGCGTCTTTGTCTGGTGCACGCTTGGGTAGAGCAGAATGATAGCTTGACTTGGACAGAGGTCCTTTTGACTCGTGCAAATATCAACAGGTTCATGGCTTCCTCTAGTAGGGCACAAGTATTTGGTCACCAGTATTTGGGTGCTCCATTGCTGCCTCATGGGCAGAAAAGGCCATCATCTTTGACTGCAGGGAACAAGAGAGGATAGAAGGATCGCATTGAAGTCCCTCCTATTTGCACCAAGGTCAATCCTACAGACGAATCAAGCTCTACAAAGAAGGCCCTCCCCCTTCTTCCCCGTCGCTCGATGAAGGAAATTTGGATCCCCCTCAGCCTTCTTTGGTCGATTCCTTTGAGGTCGTTATGGTGCAGGCTGAGACTGACTTAGAGTTGGTGTTGGAGGCTAAATATGCCTTTTCGTCTCATTGTAAGGTTGTTCCCCTCATTTCTCCTCCTTGGGGGGCTAAACAGAGGTTTCTTGGTTAGATGAGGGCGAGATAATTGTGACCCTTGACCTAGCTTTCTTAGGGATTCCCCCAGTTATTTTGGGTGGCTCCTCGGCCCCTTTTGATGAGTCTGGTGAAATGTCCTTGGCCATGAGTGGTGAAGCGCCGATACACAAGGCTGCAGTTGCCTGCCTCATCCACCTCCACTGCTACTTCACCAGTTTAGGAAAGGCGACACCTGAACTCCCTTTTGTCTTCCCCAAGTTTCCTTTAATGGAATCTATGGGTGTAGATTTTAGTGGGCGTAAGGTTTTCATTCCTTCTTCGCCCTTTAGCATCTCACCTAAGGGAAGGGATGCGCCCTCGCCCAATTTTCCTATTAACCGGCCTTTTGCTGAAGTCCTTCTAGCTTCGGTTGATCAAGTTTGGGATAATGTTTCTAGCGCTCCTCCTTCCCCTCCTCTCCTTAATGTTCCCCCTTCTCCCCTTCTTCCTCGCCGAAGTCTTTCGCCACCGCGTGGCCTAGATGAGACTGGTGGCTTCATGCCCCATGCTAAGGGATCTTTCAAGTCGTCAACCGCGCAAAGACCCTTGAGTTCCTAACCAGGGGCATCTATGTCACCCATGTGCCGATTTCAAGAGGAGGCCATTCAAGACATGGTGCACAGGCTCAGGGATATTCTTTCCCCAGTAAGTTCTTCTGGCTATTTTTCGTTGTTCACCCCCATGGACCATCATTATTTTTTTTTACTTCTTTGGTTTCCTAGGGCGTGGATGGTCAGCTAGACTTACAAGAGGAGAACCAGTCAATGTACGCTTTTATTGGAGCTATTTTGGTTGCCTGCGCTGTAAGGGAAGAAATGTCAGAAAGTTTGTCCCGAGTCAAGTCATACTCCCATTCGCTTGAGGATTAAGTTGTTTCTTTTCGTGAGAAAATTAGCGGTCTACGGCTGGACTTGGAGAGGTCTTAGGAGGAGGTGAGTTGATGCCATTATAAGGCCAGGGCTCGAGGAGATGAACGGGAAGACTTGCTTAGTTGGCTTGGCTAGGTAGAGAAGGAGGTGGAGGAGCTTAGGCAGAGGAATGTTGACTATGCTACTTGTTTGGCCAAGTCTGAAGAGGATCAGCAGGAGTTGACTATCCAACTGAGAGTTGCCCAAGGCGAGAAGGCCAGAGCTAAAACTCAACTGGTGGAGGTGAAGAAAGATCTCAAGAGTCACAGTCAATGTTATTTATAGTTGAGTGAGGTTTTTGACTCTTATAAAAGGTGACTATGAGATTCAGAGCTAAAGTCATTGAGTTAAGTGATGAGCTAGCTTTTTCCTGAGAAGAAGTTGTTCGCCTTTCGCCTTAGCTAATAGCTGCTCATATTGTTCAAAATCGAGCATGGGGTCTTGGAAACAAGCTTGGGACTAAGCAGCTGAGGGAGTACCCGCTTGCTCACCTTGAGGTAGACTTGAACCAATTGGACTGGAAGTCTATCAAAGCCAGCCACGCTGCTTACCATATTTTGGATTCCTCGGGATGAGACACGATGTCGGATGCCTTTCTTCCTCCCATTCATCGTCCTTAGTGCCTTTTTGTTTTGTAAGGTTTTAACTTCCCTGTGGCTATGTACTATAAACATTTGAACTATGATATGTTGCACGCACAAAGAGCTTTTATGTTGCATGGATTTGGTGCAGGCACTACATTGTTATATTGTCGTTTTGTTTCAAATGTAGCGGGAGGATGTCTCAACCGTTAAAATATGGGCGAGTATAATTACTCAATTTAAGTGTAGCAGGAGGGTGCCTCGACTGTGTGAATTTGGGCGAGTATAATTACTTGGCTTAATTGTAGTGGGAGGATGCCTCGACTGCTTAAGTTTGGGTGAGTATAATTACTTAGCTTAATTATAGCGGCAAGTTGCCTCGGTTGCGTAAGTTGGGGTGAAGAGAGAAATTCTGTGTTAAGTCGTTTCGTCCATTGTTGGCTTGGGAGCGAGTGTGGTCACTCGGCTCAAGCATAGTTGGAGGAAGCCTTTACCATGTAAATTTAGACGAGTGTAATTACTCGGCTTAAGTGAAATAGGAGGATAGCTAGACCGCGTAAATTTGGGTAAGTATAATTATTTGGCTTAATTGTAGTGGCAAGTTGCCTCGACTGTGTAAGTTGTGGCGAGGAGAGAAACACTGTGTTAAGTTGTTCTTCCTTTGTCGCCTTGGAAGCGAGTGGGGTCACTTGGCTCAAGCATAGTTGGAGGAAGCCTCTACCGCGTAAATTTAGACGAGTGTAATTACTAGGCTTATGTGTAGTGGGAGGATGCTTTGACCGCGTAAATTTGGACGAGCATAATTACTCGGCTTAATTGTAGCGGAACGATGCCTCAACTGCACACTTAGGGGCGAGAGAAAAATGCTGTGTTAAGTCGTTTCTTCCTTTGTTTCCTCGGAAGCGAGTGGGGTCACTCGACTCAAGCGTGGTGGGAGGAAGCCTTTACTACGTAAATTTAGACGAGTATAATTACCCTGCTTAAGTGTAGCTGGAGGATGCCTCGACTGTGTAAATTTGGGCAAGTATAATTACTCAGCTTAATTGTAGTGGGAGAATGCCTCGACCACACAAATTGGGGTGAGGAGAGAAACAATGTGTCAAGTCATTTTCTTCCTTTGTCGCCTCGGGAACGAGTGGGGTCACTCGGCTCAAGCATAGCAAGAGGAAGCTTTTACCTCATAAATTTAGATGAGTGTAATTACTCGGCTTAAGTGTAGCGGAAGGATGTTTCAACCATATAAATTTGGGCTAGTATGATGACTCAGCTTAATTGTAGCAAGAGGATGTCTCGATCACACAAGTTGGGGCGAGGAGATAATCTATGTGTTAAGCCCTTTCTTCCTTTGTCGCCTTGGGAGTGAGTGAGGTCACTCGGCTCAAGCATAGTTGGAGGAATCCTCTATTGCGTAAATTTAGATGAATATAATTACTCGAATTAAGTGTAACGGGAGGATGCCTTGATCGAGTAAATTTGGGTGAGTATAATAACTTGGCTCAAACTTAGCAGGAGGATGCATTGATCGTGTAAATTTGGGCGAGTATAATTATTCTGCTTAACTGTAAAGAGAGGATGCCTCAACCGCATAAATTTGGAGGAGTATAATTACTCGGCTTAAGTGTTGCATGAGGATGCCTCGACCACGTAAATTTGGGCTAGTATAATTACTTAGCTTAATTGTAGCGGGATGATGCCTCAACTGCATGGATTTGGGCGAATATAATTACTTAACTTAATTGTAGCGGGTTGATGCCTCGACCACATGAATTTAGACAAGTATAATTACTTGGGTCCAGCTTAGCAAGAGTATGTCTCGACTGCGTGAATTTGGGCGAGTATAATTACTTAGTTTAATTGTAGTGGGAGGATGCCTCGATAGCTTGAATTTGGGCAAGTTGTCACGATTTCGGTCCCGTCTTCTACAGCCACATATACCCATATCTCCCTTCCAGCTCAGTAGAATGAGCTATCGACATACACTTGCCACGGTTTCCCTACAGGTGATTTTGGCTCATTTTCAAAAAAGTTTGAGAATTCTGCCACAAAATCAGCCAAGATTTGCCCTTTAACTATTGTGCATAGGACGTAGGTGATGTCGAACTCGCTTAGTTCAATCGTCCATTTTATCAAATGGCCCCAACGTGTTTGGCCACTGTAACACTTTCTGAAGGGGTGTTGCTGTCACCACCTTTATGGGGTGGGCTTGGAAGTAGTTTCGTAGTTGTCGGGCGTCAGTCACCATTGCGAACATAATCATTTCAACCTTTGGATATCGAGTCTATGCTCCCTTCAAGGCTTAGCTTATGTAGTATGCCGGTTTTTGTATGCCTTATTCTTCTTGTATCAATGTGCCTTCTTTTTCTTGTATCAATGCGGTGGAAACGACGTCTGGTGTGACTGCCAAGTATAACAGCAAAGGTTCCCCTTACTTAATTTGGCTTAACAATGGAGGGTGGGTCAAGTACTCCTTTAGTAGTGTGAAAGCTTTTTCACACTTAGTATCCCAGTTTTGTATCTTCCATAGGACTTGGAAGAACGATAGGCACCTATTTGTCTATCAAGACACAAATCTATTAAGTACTGCCACCTTTACTGCTATTTGTTGTACTTCATTTAAGTTTTTGGGTGACTTCATTTCGCTAATCGCCCGTACCTTTGTTGGGTTTGCCTCGATTCTCCTTTAAGACCATGAACCGTAAAGACTTGTGTAATTGCACCATAAATGCACATTTTGTTGGGTTCAACATCATTTTGTAGCGTCGTATTACCCCAAAAGCCTCTTTTAGGTCTTTCATATGCTGCTTTGGCTCCTTACTTTTGACTAGTAGATTATCGACGTAGACTTCCATATTACGCCCTTTTTGTTCTTTAAACATCCTGTTCACTAGCTTCTGGTATGTTGCTCCCGCATTTTTTAGTCCGAAGGACATGGCTTTGTATTAGTATAGTCCCTCGTCGGTTATAAATGCTGTCTTTTTTTGATCAATCTGGCTTATTCGTATTTGGTTATACCTGGAATAGGCGTCCATGAAACTTAGTATTTTGTGCGCTATTGTGGAATCTACAATTAAGTCGATTCGCGATAGAGAGAAGTTGTGCTTTGGGTAGGCCTTGTTGAGATCTATAAAATCTACGTGCATCCGACACTTCCTGTTTGACTTTTTGACAAGTACCACGTTCGAGGATAGTTGACTTCTCTGATAAATTTGGCAGCTACGAGTCGATCAATTTCTTTTACTATTGCTGCATATTTCTCAGTGCTGAAACTCTTCTTCCTCTGCTTAATTGGTTGAGTTTCTAGGTTGACGCTTAGTTGATGTTCTATAATGCTTTCATCAATTTTGGGCAGATCCTCTTGATTTCAGGTGAAGACATCCTTGTGCTCCGTGAGGAGTTGTTTCAATTAGGGGTGCCCCGCACCATACGCATGGGGAGGGGAGGGGAAGGGGGGGGGGGAAGGGTTCCCTACCTCGCCCTGCAGCGAGGGGGGGGGGGTGGGGTTGAAACTGCACCCCGCCCCTCCCCCCGCTCAACCCCATGACACATTGGATCTAAAAAAGTTGTTGGGTCTATAATATAATTTAAATTATAAATTGAAATTTATACATTTCAAAAATAGAAACTTATTAAAGTTGTATTTTGGATTGCCTTGGCCTCTTAGGCCAACTATTCAATAGGAAATTAAGGCAATACAATAATCATACTTAAGCAATATGAGATTTAACAATTAATTTGAATTCAATTTTAAGTTTTTAACAAATTTTATATATCTATATACAATATATTTATATAAATATTAAAAATTATAATTTTTTTTATTAAAAAGAGGAGAGGTGCAGAGCGGGGGGCGGGGCTCCACTGGGGTCAACCCGCCCCCTGCATGGGGTGTTCCATGGGGCCTCTTTGTCCACTCCTAATTTCAACTTCTGTCTATCTTCCTTACTCAGCTTGGTCCTAACGTTTTTCAAAATACTTATAAGCACGAGGCTTGTAGCTAGTATTAGTATTGAGACAATAAACTAAGGTTGCTTATGAAATGAAGGGTTTCTATTTAAGTCTGGATATCAAATCAACCACGATTTGAAATCCAAGATTTTGAAAAACTTAAAATCTTTTTAATTTTGGCCTAAATCCAAATCTAAATTTTAATATAAACAAGAAACTCAGATTATAAAATCCCATATCCAAATCTTTCTTCCCAAGCCCTACCGTTCAAATGAGTTGTAAACAAGCTTCTTTCATGAATCTGTTAGCAATCATCTATATATTTTAATTCATTTTACAATTAATTAAAGTTGTTGTGCTATTCACGAGACAAAACAATAACTAATAAACAAAGAACGGTGCTACTTGTCGCTGAGAGTGCATCACTCAAACTTACCTTTAGGTTAAAAATATTTTTTTAATTTTTTTTCAATTTTTTTTTTCAGATTTTTTAATCATTTTAAAACATTGTTTTTTTTAAAACAATAATACACAAATAATGACTTTCTTTAACTATTAAGTAAAAAAAGTATTTGAATAAATGAGGTGTCAAAATGAGTTGATAAGTTGAGTGAAATAAATAATATTTTTCATAAACAAATATCCTTTTAATGGTTCATATAAGATTGATCTACATAAGATTTTTTTTTTTTTTTAACTATGCATCAATTATCATTTATCCTCACATTCCACACATAATTTTTTTTTAGATGTAAAATATGGAATAGTGAATATTAACTAATTGAAAGATTTATTCATATAAGATAGACCCTATTAATTATGTGGTTTTTTCATGCACCTCATACTAGAAAATAATACAAAAAAAAAAAAAAAAAACTGAAATCAGAAGAAGAATTATATATCAACCCATTATTATTAGTTACCTAGAAATTATCTCTACACCTAGGGGACTTGTAAAGATGTTGTCTTGTCTCATAAACATACACATATTATTAACACTTGGCATTAAAGAGCTTCGCAGGATAATCGTTTGCTTTCACTACCCGCAATCCCATCTGACAGATGCCCATATTTAATTGATTGAAAAGTGCACTCATCTATGAAACTATACCTATGCAAACAGAGATAGATCGCTTCAATACCAATCTCTACTTTCGGTTTGAACCATTGCTTTTTGCCACCTTCAATGAGTTTAAAATTGGTGATCGACTTCGTTTGGTTATGCAATCAAACTCAACTTATTTCACTTATTATTATAATTTTTTTAAATTTTAACACAAAATATAATAAATAATTTAATTTTTTCAAATCTCAAAACAATAATAATATTAAAAAATAATATTTTAATAATATTTTATTATCTAAACTCAACTTAACTCAACTCATTTCAACAATCAAACGCATCCTTAAGTCCAATTAGATCATCTTTAATACAATCTTCTTCTCTCTTCTTTTTTTTTTTTTGTAAAAATAAAATAAAATTATTTTAGGTATTTTTTTAATATTTTCGTATGCTCTTTTTGATGGGCAGATGCCACTATTTTGAGCATCTTTACACAAATGAAGTTGCCCTATTTCAATTATATTCCCGTGCCCAATTGCTGCAGAATAGCAATTCAAATGAAAGTTATTACCTTCCAAATGAGGAAATCTCAATGTATCGGATAAACATTGGGAAAGCACGGAGGCTAAAGTTCGAAACTAAAAAGCCTTTCTTTTATTTATAATCCTAAAATAACAAGAAATGAACAAGTGTGAGAGCCCACATTAGCATATTGTGATGATATCAGTACATGATGAAGCCAATGGCGTGCATTCAGACTATATACGCTGAGATTTTATGCACTAAATTATGAAAGAGTTGGTGGAATCATTTGCAAAGGGGAAGTAAAAGACAGAACAAAAAAGAGAACAAGAAAAATAGTCTGCATATGTACTTTCTTTTAAAAAAAAATGTATGATAAAAAAATTAACTTTGTAACTATGTACAAAAGATTTTAAACTTATGCTACAAATGTCGCATCGAATTTTATATTGGTTTGTAAATATAACTTTTCTGCCGAAGGAATGAGGAGTATGAGAACAACCAACTCGTGTGTCTTAAATCTTGCGCTAAAATTCGGCATATTTTTAGGTAAAAAATTGGCACGCCAAATGTGTTTTTCAACAGAGTTGAGTCACTAATTATCACGCTAATTGAATGAAACCAAAGTGTTCAATTTCAGTTTCGTTCAAACATTGCTAGTCATGGCAAACTTTGAAGCAAAGGGCAAACTAAGTGTACGTGCCTAACCTTATCCAAATCAAAAGGCATTTACAAAGGAAACAGAAACAAGGACCCACCAACGGTCCCCCTTCTTCTTCTTTTTTTTTTTTTTTTTTTAATTTCTCCTTCCTCCTGTGAAATTAAGGACATTCAACCTGCGTTATGAAGCAACACTCGTGGTGTTTTTGTTTGAATTTTGAGATAAGTTGAGATGATTTATAAATAGTAAAATTAAATATTATTTTTTCATATTATTATTATTTTAAAATTTAAAAAAATTAAATTATTTATTATATTTTATATAAAAATTTTAAAAAATTATAATAATAAGATGAAGTAAATCGATATGAGTTTTGAATTCTCTTTCTCCTCTTAGAAAACGCCCTCATACATCATCTTTCCCTCTATCCTCCCTCCTCTTTCCCTTCCCTTAGGTAAATTTGATAAATTTAAGTCCAAACTTTCTTATATTTTCGTTTGTCAGCATATTTTATAATTAAACAAAATAACCCAATAAAAGGAAAAACAAAGAATAATAAAAACAATAGAGAAAAAAACCGGCAGGAAAGTAAACGAACAGGATGTCTGTTCATCTCCTAAAGTACTGTGATAAGAGCACAAGATCAGAAGAAACAGCTGTATTAGTGACCTGCTTTTCTGAGAATGCTTTAATTTGGTAACCAGAGAGCCACCGGAAAAGACACATCAAAACACTAAATAGAGAATTTTCACGTCACGATAGTTAATGCCTTCTGTGGTGGTGTTTCCTTTCGAGTAGCCCTTCGATTATGACCTTTTTTCGGTACTCTCTGGACTCAGTTTCTGCTAACGTGATCACATTTTCTTGTCTGCCATAACCAACGTGCCGGCCAGACAAAGTACAGCCAAATTAACGTGAAAAAAATAGCAAAAAGCTTTCCCCACAAGATGGTGATCACAAGGCTAATGGCAAGCAAGTATATGCCAGATTCGAAACTTGAACAATTACCTAAGTTATCAACCTCCTCCTTTGGCTTCTCTACAATGTCTGGATCATTGCTGCAATCAACTTGTTTTCTTATGTCAGTCAAAGATCTGGGTGATTTATTTTCTTCTGATATGGAACCTGAACAAGATGTACTTGAGCCACACGAAGATCTTGAGAGTGACAACCCAGAGTTGGTTCTAACTTCTTGATCAATACCAGCATCCATGGATACCTGATTCACTGATTTTTCGTAACTAAAATCGTGACAACTTTCGGAGTAACTCGACTTATGACTAGGGTAGATCGATTGACAGGAATCTTGACGATGAACTTTCCTGTCACGAGCTCTCTTGGCCTGTATACGAAGAGATGATATTGACGGTCATGAAAGAAATAGACCTCAAAAACTATATATATAAAAAATAAAAAAAACCTTTACTATATACCCTATATTGGAATTGAGGATTTCGGAGAAACTAACCAATATTGCTTCACAAATAACGGATTGAAGCACTCGAGAAAAGGTTCTCTTTGGAATCAACATTTCCTTGATGGTCTTCTCCTTACAAGCCGACCGGTCGACGATATCTTTGGATTCTAGGACGACTTCCATGTCGACAACGGGTCGAAAACAAAGCAAGAACCTGTTTCTTGAAACGTTCTTCATTGTGTTCGATCTGTAGGCCGTGGATAAAATTAAGGAGGGTTTCGAAGCGTTACAGATGGTATTAAATAATGATATGGTTCGGTTTAAACTGGCGAGTGAAGAGCAAGAAAGGAAACGAGATTCTTTTTGTTGGAATATGTTTTTGGAAGAAAAGAAAGGCCGGGACTTGTTGGATTTTATGTCTGTCACGGTTTGCCTGCTGTTATAACCTATCGACAAAAGTGATGGATTTGGGGGCTATATTTGAGCTTTGAAGTTGAGGAATGGGCAAGGCTGCAGGTGGTTTCGAAGGTTCCGGTGAGGGAGGGACAGGTAGGAGGAGGTATGGAAAAGAATCTCCGCAACGTCTTACAATTTATACAATTTCTATCCATCACATTTTTTTTAATTTTTAATTTTTAATTTTTTTTTATCAAATATTTAATATATAAATAAAAAATAAAAAATTGAATTAATTTTTAAAATATAGACGAAAAAAAAAATATTAAATTGTTTTTTTAAAAATATAATATATAGAGATTGAAAGATTGTGTAGCATCGCTCGAGTAGAAATAACTCCGTTTCGGTTTTGTTGGTAAAAAGGGGTGTGATCGGTGTAATTGGTTAGCTGGGTACGTAGGGTTTATAACTGTGATTTGACAACGGTTTGGATGGCCGTCCATTAAATTTTAGGAGTATCCACTAAGTGTTTTGTAAACCTATTTTTGCGTATCTCAACGAAAGGAGAAAAAAACAAGGAAGTGAAACACCAGTTTCAAATCGTGCTAGCTTCTAGACTCAGCAAAGAGGTGATTTTTTATTTTTATTTATTTATTTATTTTTTAACAAGGAAACTGTTTTATTCATTGTCAAAGCAATTACATCATAGAATTAGAGTAAATGATTTGTGAAATACAATCAAAAGAATCTTACCAAATTATCAAATCATTCCATACAAATCTGGTCAAATTATGGGGTTGCTTCATTAGCCATATGCCTTTTGTGTTGGACAGTACACTTGGGAAACATTTGCATCATATCCTTAATCTCATAAGCCAGATCTACTCGTAGGGACATCGAGGCTATCTCTAGACAATTTTACCATAAGAAGTGAGTCACTCTCTACTTGCAACTCAGCTATACCCATGGGAATGAACATTTGTAAAGCTCGTAGAATAGAATTAAGTTCAATTTCTATTTTTTGGTTTGCTAGCAGAGAAAATAACTTTTCCATGTTCAGCTCTTAAAACCATCCCCACACTTGATTTGCATTGATCATGGAAAAGATCTCCATCTATATTCAATTTCAAAACCCCTACAGGTGATGGCAGCCAACAACAGCAAGTTTTCATCCCTTTTTTTTGTTCTTCTACGGCAGATTTATGCTCCTGATGTAATGATAATCCATGATCAACAACCTGCTTAGGTGAAAGAACATTATTTTCATAAAGTCTTTGGTTTCTCCTATACCACATACCCCAAGCCATCAGAAACAACTTCTCTATCTCCCCAATACCACATACCCCAAGCCATCAGAAACAACTTCTCTATCTTCCCAATATTTCCTCCACTAGGCACAGTTAATGCAATTTGAACAAAATCCATCTAGACATAAGTTTCTTTTAAGAAACTGAAATGGTTATACCAACAATCCTTGATAAAGGGACAATAAACAAGTGCATGACTCATATCCTCCTTCTCCTCATTACACCATTGACACTTTGCCTCCTCGAGGTTGAATCATATCTTTATTTTTATTTTTTTCAATATGAATTGTATGAATGAATTTGTATAAAAGAAATGATATTTGCAGTCATCGAATACGCAGGCTAAACTTTTTTAGAAAAAAAGTGAGTAAATATGAGACTTAAATAAAAAAAATTAATTTTTACTTTTAATTGATCTTTTGTTTCTTTTCATCACTACAAGAGATTGCATTTTTTGCGATGAAAATTTTTGTCCCAAAAACTTCTGTAGATAAAAAATTTTTGTCTCTATTTTGTTTAAAAAGTCGCGTTTTAAAAGTTTTATGAGACAAAATTTGTTTTCATCCAAAAAAAAAAAACTTTTAGGTATGAAATATGGCTGACCTGTTTGAATGAAGTTTTTTTCTTTTTGGGGACAAAACGGCTTCTTCTGAAAATACTGTTCGAATCGAATAATTCTGGTTCAAACTATCGAGTAGTTGTTCTTTCGTTATGAAAATTTAATTCAAATGACATGAATTTATTTGATCTTGTTTGAATGAAGCTAGTATTCGAATGCTTTCTTTTTGTGCGAACACGATGATTAGTGTTCGAATTAAAAAATCTAAGTGAACATTTAGTCTGAAGATCTTTGTTCGAATGGTTTGTTGTTCATTCAAATGGTGATAAATTTGTTCGAACATAATAGTATGTGTTAGAATGATCAAAGATGCAGAGTGTTCGAATTTATTATTAAACCATTCGAACCAGAGTGACGATTTTCAGTTTCATTCAAATGGTTTTATGTCGCTAGTTCGAATGGTGGTGAAAGACCTGTTCGAACGACAAGAATTTGTAATTATTGTTTGAACTGAATATGTTCTATTTGAACGGTAATCACTAATTTAGTAAACAAAAAATTTAAAATCAGAAAAATATATTTAAATATATTATAATTAAAATATCACAATTGTTCAAATAAGTCAAAAGACATAAAGTAAGAAAATAATTTCTAAGTTGGTTGTGGCATAAAGTTTTGGTACATCATTAACTGCATTTGTTCGAACATTTTTTGGGATTGAATTTCCATCTCCCTTCTCATATTTTGTTATAATTGCACCTCCATATCTGCTGCCTAATGTAATTGAGCCTCCAACTTTGCCGGCCAAAATTAATTTCAAACTAATCCTTGAAAGAATTAGGAACGATTAGTCAAAAAATAAACTAATTAGAAATTAAGTAATAATTGAATAAAATTATTTTCTAAGAAACTTATAACCAAGAAGAGTTTTGAAATGGTCTTTCACATCTTGAAAAACCTTAGCCTAGGAGGATGCACCATGTCCGGGTAAGGGTACCAACATATGATGCAGGCTAACAACTACAACAACTATAAAGTAACACCTCGACCTTAGTGATGACTTGCAATAGCTATAAAATTATTAAAGAATATAATATCAAAAAATTATTTTATTTTGAAAATACTATTACTTAAATCATCTCATAAACTTGAGTTTCTATATAATATACCTTATTCTGGGTCTGGTGATGTTAGCCCACTATTAGTATATATAAACAGTTATCATTCACTATGAATTTTGCTCGACCAGTCACTCTCATCCTCACTAAACACTTTAGTTGACTCATGTTCTTTTGATAAGCCACCCTTAATTACTTCTGGTTCAATATCTTCTCTGCACAATGAAACCATGTCATATTTGTTGAGATCACAAATAAATTGATGTCTGATTCTTTTTTTTGATATTCTTCTTCATTTGTTAGACCATCAAGTTCTTCCTGTTTTCCATATCTGCATCTGGAATGTAATCATATACATTTCTTGGTACAAACTTCTACACTACTCTCAATGGGTTTCCGTCTCTCAGATCATCTAAGTAAAAACTTGATTTGCTTGACAAGTGAGAACGAAAGGATTATCCTCATACCTTGTGTGAGATGTATTGGCGCTCACAAAATATTCATCATTACACACTCCTAACCTAGGATTTGAGACATCCCACCACTAATTACACTTAAACAACCGGACCATATGTTCCCCCAAGTACTTTAACCCAATGATATCCTGGACGACTCCGTAAAAGTCAATATTCTCCTCCTTGTGGCTTCTTTCGACAACGATCTCATAATTTTGAGTTTTATTATATTGTCTTCTGTCAGTCGAGTGAAATGTATATCTATGCACGAAACATACTGAGTATTGAATGGCCCACCTAGATGGATCACATGCCAAAGTATACAATTCACTTGAAATGTCTTTTAAATTATCACCATATCCTTATACAACCTACATTAATAAATTTTATTTCAGTTATATAAACGTCAAATAGGAAAAAAATCTATTTTAGTGGTATGAAACTTGTAGAGAGTAAGCCTTGTTTAGTAATACCATTTGTTCAAACCAAGTGACGAGCTCTTTGTCATTGTCTTCCCCCATTTGTTTGGCCTGAGTGCCAAGTCTGATTCATTGAGGAAATTGTTTGCCATGTAAGACCCACGATGAGTATTTATGATCGACTTTGTTGACATATAGATGCTCCTCCAACACCACCAAGTTATAAGAATTAAGTTTTTTGTACTTCTTGTATGAACATCTTATAAAACCTCGAGTTTTAGCACTTCCTTTAGCTAATTCTATAAATAACTTCACATATTGTGCATATTCCTTATAGTCTCTATCAAGTCTATCTTCCATCAACATTCAACTATTATCTATTATATTTGTGCTAGCACACTATTGTTACAAAAAACCAAAGTCAAGTTACAGGGATAGACACTATCACGAGTATTTCCATATTCACTGCTTGTATATATTTCAGAAGGTAGTTTGTCTCATCCCATTCGAGAGACTATCATTTATATCACATATATACTCAGTCCAAAACTCTCATATCAATCAGAATTTCGGCAGCATTTTCTAAAAATTCTCCAAGTATGCTAGTTGCAAAAGGTGCTCACACCTATCCACAGGCAAGACACTTACGGACCACACACCCGAAGAATCCAAGGAAACATTGAACCAAAATCCCAAAACTAATACCAAAGTTTAGACTGAATATATCTGCCATATAGATGATAGAATTTTAAACTGTCTCGTTTGGACAATTTAAGAGTTGTACTCAAACATTCTTCACAAATAATAGGGCACAACTCGCAAACGAATCTAAGATTCAATTAGATAGGAACTCAATCGTGCAAACACACTAAATAAATACTTCCTTAAGAAGTATCTACTTGGATACAAGTAATTTCCGACTTCTTTACTTGGTTTATACTACGCTAGGGTGATTTAGAAGTTATTGAAATAAGTTAAAAGTAATTTATGAAATTAATTTATATTATTTGGATTTAGAAGTAATTGATAATTTGAGTACTTGATTTATACTTAATTCGATGGTAAATATTTTAATTGGTCTATTTAATTCCATGGTAATTTATATTTTTTGTTTTAATGGGTAATTGGTCTTTTCTTAATTTTTTTATAAGTTGTTGGTATGTGTTAATAGTGATTTATGCATTTAATTTCTATTTGAACCTCCTTATAAGAGATTGGTCTTTTATTAATGTTTTATAATTTTTTATAATAATCTAATACTGATCTATGCCACTAATTTTATTTTATTTTTATATGGGGCAATTGGTCTTTTATTAACTTTTTTTAATAAGTTTTTGTTATGTGTTAATAGTGATTTATGCAATTAGTGTCTATTTGAGCCTCCTTATAAGAGATTGGTCTGTTATTAATTTTGTTATAATTTATTATAATAATCTAATAGTGATTTACAAAAATATCCAACTTCACAAATAACTAACTTTACAAAAAACCAACTTCATAAATAACCAACTTCACATATATGATAAATTTCACAAATATTATGCTATATGTGCTAAACATAATTGTATAATTCAATTTCAAACTTTTTTTTCTAACAAATACTATGCAACTTACCTAAATTAAATTTCACAAACACTGATATTATAATTTCATAACGTACTAAGTTCCCAAATGTTAGAAACTTTACAACTTCATTTCAACCATATAGTTTACAATAAAATTCCTTACAACTTCATTCACAAATATACAATATACATTCTAATTTACTCACAAGCTCCAATAATATAACTCCATGGCAATAAATCACACTACATCCCAACAAATTTATATATATTCAAAACCTCCTAAATTTAATAAAAAATTCAAAATCTCCAAAATTTAATCAAATATTTGAAATATACAATCAACATAACAAAAGCTCACCAAACCTTACCTCTAGGGCATACAATGCAAACAATTCTCCAAATGCCCAAAACCTATATATGAAAAGTCAATAGGGTTAGAGAGCAATCAACAATTAATCACTGACTAAGATTAGAGAGAAATCAATAACTAAATATACAAAAACCCACTATAATTTGAAATCTATTATTGGGGGAAAAAAAATACAAACCTCAATAGATTTGCACACTATCAACACAAAAATACTAAATTTGAAACACACACTCTCTCCAGGACGAACTCTCTCTCTCTCTCTCTCTCTCTCTCTCATACACACACTCTCTCTCTCTTACTCTCACTCACTCACTCTCGACCTCTCCCTTTAAGTTTAATGTTCATGTTTGAACGCTTATTTATACGTTTGAACGCGAAATATTTTGAATGGCGCCGTTTCTTCCACGAGCTTAATTTCAACCAAAAATGAATTGTGTTTTGTTCGAAAGACATAAAATGAATATTCTTTAGCATATTCCCTCAAATGTATATGTTAATTAGAGGGAAATCTTCCCGTGTATGTGATCTCACCTAACCCACATAGGCGATTATGTTCAAATGGTTCAATATTCCATTCGAATGGTGAAAGTTTCCATTAAATAGTGATTTATGTAAGCAATGAATGATGACAATTTTTCCTGCCAACCTTTATGATAAACCCTTTCATTGGAATGCTTGTATACTACAGTAGCATATACATTCGTATATATCCATACACCATTTGAATAGTATAATATACTGTTCAAATGGAATATTTTTTCTTTCATTTCATTTTATTTTATATGCATAATATAGTATAGTATTATAACAAGTATATTAGAGCATAATATAATTATAATATAACTATGACTATACTATATAACTACTATATTATGTTATAGTATATTATAAGCAGTATAATATAACTAGTATATTATGTTATATTATGTTATAGCTAGTATATTATAAGCAGTATAATATAACTAGTATATTATAAGTATTATATTATATTATATTATATTATATTATAGTATAATATAAATATACTATACTATAAATAAAAATATATGCAATTCGAGTATAAAATATTCGAACAAAATATATGCATGTTCGCACATACTTGGTCCTCTACTGTTCGAATGCTCGCAGTTTGTTCGAATAGCTAAAATCCCACTATAGACCGTTTGAAGGTAATTAGTTACACATTTGAACAAGTTCTACGCCTATTTGAACGTACTTGGGTCCTCGGTAAAAATGAAATGTCGTAGTTTATTTTGGAAGCTTCATGCATCGACGGTTTGAACGAGATATTTTTTGTTCAAACTAATAAAAGACTATATCATGTTCGAACAATATAAAATCAGGTTCGAACGTACTTGGGTCCTTGACAGATGAATCGTCGTAAGTTCATAACGTATTCTGCAAGCTTCATGAATCAACCGTTTGAATAGTCACATTTGGTTCGAACAACTAAAACAATTATAATAAATCGTTTGAACTGAAAAAATACTAGTTCGAACATGACTGTTTTGACATAAGACCCAATTTTGGACTCAAACGGTTCATTTTCACAAACATTGTTTGAAGTCACCACTCTTTGCCGTAGACTAACCATTGGCTACTGTCTAGGTGATATGACCCACCATCCTTGTATCTATAGGCTTGAAACTAGGACTATTGTGTGCTGAAAATGGAGTTTGGATTTCGAATTGGATGCAACCTATTTTTGTTGTTTTTCAGCCTCCACACACGGAGTTTATCCTTAGAAATGATGGAGTGAGGTCTAGGCTTCACTCAATGTTGATTTCTATGCTTAAAACCAACAATTCTTGATCAATCGTTGATTTTTACACATGACTGAGTCGACTCAGCCATTGATATTCATGATTGAGATACATTCATTCAAAGGCTTTAAAGATGTTCGAACAAATTTTTGCGGAATAGTCATTTCTAGTTCGAATTGTCACCATACGTTTGAATGTGAAGAACTTAGTCAAGTATTCATTTGAATCAATTTGACTCTGTTCGAACAGATAAATAGCTATACAAAAGATATCTCATACACAGTTCTTAGCCATATGATGATGTTGTTCGAACTATATATTTACTTGTTCGAATGACCATAAACCGTTCGAACAGGGCCTCGTAGTTGTTTTTTAACGTTTGAATAGGCTAAATGTTAGTTCGAACAATACTCAGTATAACATAATTACAACTTTCTATTTTATTTATATTCCTTATTTTTTTTTTATGAATAGTGAATTTATGGCATACGTTGGAAGAAAATGTAAAAGGGAGGGGCAACCTAGCAGTGAATGGGAGGAGAACGAGAGAGCTCGACATGAAGTTGAATGACAGAGAGCTCGGCCTCGGAAAGATGTTTAGAAAGGAGAGATCTAGGAGAGGTGAAACTGTGAGGGACAAACTGAGGATGAGTCTTATGAGAGATCTCAGAGAGATGAGGGCTAGGCCATGCTTTGAGTGGCGTGAAGAGGAGGGGAAGGGAGGGATGCAGCGCAAAGTTGTGGGATGAGAGAGGAGAAAGAAGAAAGAAAGAGATCCATCGAGATGAAAGAGGGGAGGGGAGGATACCGAGGGATTATTAAACCCTAGAGCTAAATGATGTCGTTTGGTGTATTAAACCAAATGGCATCGTTTCACTTATGTAATTGACTGGAGGTAGTCTACCGTATGCATTGATGATCTCCAACCTCCTAGTTAATTCGAGGGTTGATGTGCTATTGACAGAGCGGAGACAACTACATATCACTTTTAGTAAGAGTGAGGGCCACTTGCGGACGTCTTGCATTAATGTTGTAGCGGCATGCGGTATTGGCACAGAGCATGATCTAGCTTCAACGAATGCCGGTGCTAGAACAAAGGCTACATGGACTACTATCAGGGAGATGTGATCCCTACTCGAGGAGCATCACACACTTTTGATCTAGGACATGGAGAGGATCACTGTGCCCATCAAGGTTTGATTTTGAGAGATTGAGGGACACATTATAGTGATGTAGAAGGACTTGGATAATCTTACGCTGTAGTGTTATTTTGTATCGATCTTTTTGATTTGTATCAAACATTGTCACTTTAATTTCTATATCGTTTATCTTTTTTATATATAGCTAGCTTATTTGTTATCAAAATATTTTTTCTTTTTATACTTACCATTTGGCAATATAAAAAATGACTTTCCGTGGAAGGAAACATTTTTTTAAATGCAAATTTTTATTTACCATAAAAAAAATGTTGATTAATTTTTAAATTAATTATATAAAATTTTAGGATGGCATATATGATACATTTTAATTTACCATAAATAGTAAATTCATATAGATATATTTTTCATCTTTAAAAAAATGATAATCAATAGATTCAAATAATACTTATTTTTAAAATATTTGAATGTATTTTAATAAATTTTTATATCTAAATTTATTTCGATTGTCTACGTCACAGTTTGAACCAATCTTATGAGCATTCGAACAGTTTATAAATTCGTTCAAATGTAAGTTTGAACGATATCGCAGGCATGGGGTACGATGCCACAATGACAACCTATGCAGCTTCCATTCCCAGAACAAGTAAATAATTACCCGTCTGGAATCCTGCTTTTCCCGTATTAAGGATTGGTTCAAAAAGTTCTTTTTGGTATCTGGTCGTGGTTTTGAATTTCTTCCCGGCAAGGCTGTTCGTCAAGAGTTCCTTATGTGTGCCATGTGGGGAGTCGTTCTGGAAGACAATGATTTTTCTCTAAACTTATCTGATTGGGAAAAGGCTCGTTTGAGGACCATCAATTCCTAGGTTAAAGGACACCAAAAGGAAATTTGGACCGATGCTTTGTTGACCAAAGCCAACATTGACCTTTTTTTTTTTTTTTTAATTTTTTATGATGCTAGACCAACCATGCGTTAGTGGCTCTGTGGGGTTCCCACGAAACTGGTGTGCCCTTCGAGGATGCTACAGAGGTGCCGCTTTACCAAATGATTAAGTCGGGGCATGCACAACCACCTTCGGGCCAACCCTCGACTCAGACGTGGACGTATCCCCGGGAAATGACAATGGGGGCATCCTTTCTCCTTGCTTTGTTCCTTCTACAACCTACGTTGGCTAAATGCCCACTCTTCCTTTTGACCCTAAGGGTTTTTCCCAAGACATCCCCTTAGTTGTGGATCTAAGCGATGACAGGTCTCCATACCTTCTTCACCTTTCAGCACCTTGTCCAATCTGGAGGTCATTTCGTTGGCAGCTCTAGGGAGCCCATGCCATTAACTCCTTCTGCAGGAGATATAGAGACTCCGGGCGAGTAGCCGACCGATTGGGTGCTGTAGAGACCTTAGGTGAGCAAGTGACTGATGTGAGTGCTTGTGGAGGCCTTGGGTGATTTGGCGATCGATGTGGGTGTTGTGGATGCCTTAGGTGAGCAGGTGATTGATGCAGGTGATGCGAAGGCCCTGGGTGAGTAGGCGACTAATGCTGGTGCTGTGGACGCCACAGGTAAGCAGGCGAGAGATGCGGTTGGGGGGCGAGGGCACTTTGGGTCCTTTGGATCCTAGCCGAGCATTGACAAAGCCCGGGCTGAGTCTGTGCGTGAAAATGCTGATAAGCTTAGAAAATTCCTGACCTCGGTAAGTTTTCCCTTTGCTCGTCTCTAATCTTTTTCCTTAATTGTTCCTCCATTTAGCGATCTGCATTGGGCTATTAGGAAGTTGACTCATTGGCTACTTGTACTGTAGATGAGAGGGATGAGTTAGAAGAGGAGGTCCGCATGTTGTCTACTTTCATGGTCCAAGCTCATCGAGAGGTAGTCAAGGTGTAGATCGAGAGGGATGAGGCGGAAGTTGCCTTTGCCTATGCGCATGCGCATTCCTGCCATTTAAAGAAGGTCTTTGCTCTCCGTAATGACATGGCATATCTCCAAGTCGGCCTAGTAAAATTATAAGAGGAGGTAGCTCTCTGTTACTGAAGGCCAAACTATTGAAGAAGGAGTGAGATATTGGGTCGGATCGGCTAGACCACCAAGAAGTGGAGTTGGAGGAGACCAAGGAGCGCTATAAGGAATATGCAGCTACAGTGGAAAGGGCCTAGTAGTCCTGTCAGGACACGAGCCTAAATTTTTATCACGTTAGGGGTGAGAAGGAAAAGCTGGACAAACAACATGAATTGGTCTGGAGGGCAAACAACAGGCTGGAGGAGAAGTACGTGAAGCTTAGCAACTCTTGGTTGTGTAAACTGGACAATCTTAGATCCCAAGAAATGTAAATTGTGAATCTAGAGTCTGAGTTGGACATTGCTAGGGGAGAAATGATTTCCCAGGATCTACAGATAGCCACTTTGGAATCTGAGCTGATTTCGTCCAAGAAAGACCTGGTCCAACTTTCTTCTCAATTGATGGTAGCCAAGGTGCTCTTCAACAAGTCTTAGGGATACAGTTATAAGGAGAGCTTTGATGGAGGTTGGGGACCATTTGATGGAGTATCCACAGACTGACTTGAATACCCTTGTCTTGAAGACCCTCAAGCCTGACCGCTGATCCCTCTAATTCCATAACTCTTTCGGTAAAGATCCGATCCTTGACTCGACGCCTTCCTTGATCTGGCCTGGAATCCTTGACTAGCACATATATTGTTATTTATACATTTTTTTATGGGAATGTATCGATGCCATGAACAATACCATTATAGATGTGATTTTATACTTCTACTGGTTCTGCATTATTTCTATTGATTTTTGTGTGCTTGTGACTAGCTCTATTTGTTTACTTTACTGATTGTGAGTACTCCAGATGATTTTGCTTGTTCCTTATCTTTTTGTTTTCTAGTTTTACTTCTTGGGTACGCTATGCTTGGGGGTGAGGAAGGAAACCCTTAAGGAATCTTTTTGTCCTTTATCACTAGGTGTGCGCAAAGCTTTTCTTTGAGAGCTAGGTAGGCAATAGACTCAACTGCGCTAGGGAGCAAGGAAGGAAACACTTAAAGAAGCTATTTCTTCCTTTATCGTCAGGTGACTACAAAGCTCGACTTTGAGAGAGAACTGTGCAGGAGACGGACTTGACTGTGCTAGGGGGCGAGAAAGGAAATGTTTAAGGAATCTATTTCTTTCTTTGTTGTCAGGCGAACACGGAGTTCGACTTTGAAAATTAGGCTAGAGACAGACTCGACCGTGCTAGGGGGAGAGGAAGGAAACGCTTAAGGAAGTTGTTTCTTCCTTTATCGCCAAGTGAGCGCAGAGCTCAAGCTTTGGGCGCATGATTTTAATTTAATAATAATTATTGAGATATAATACAAACACAAAATAACTTGAAAATGTTGTCTTACATGATGTGCCTAAAACGTTTTTTAATGAGGGGTTTAAGCAAAATACTTCTTGAGATGCTCTACGTTTCACAGGCACTGCCACGTTTTCCCTCGGCATCCATTAACCAGTAGGTTGCAAGTCGATGGCAAGTTGTAACTACATATGGTTCTTCGCACATTGGCCCAAGCTTCCTTTCCTCTTGGGAGGTTACTCTGGTTTCCTTTAGCACTATATCTCCCTCTTTGAACGACTTGAGCCTCACTCTCTAGTTGAAATATTACTCTATTTTCCTCTTGTTGGCCACCATATATGCTTTTGCTTCATCTCACCTCCTCCCACTAGGTCCAAGTTCTTGCTTAGCGTACATCTTCATTTGGTCATTCGCTGAAAAACTAGAATCTGTAGCTCAGTATCCCTATCTCCACTAGGATCACCACTTCATTTATGTAGGCTAGTGCACATAGGATTTCTCCAGTCGGGGTTTTGATGGTGGTTCAATATGCCCACAAAACACCTTGTAGTGTTTAGTCCATGTTCCCTTTTTGGCTGCCAACCTCTTCTTTAAGATCCCTACCAAGGTCTTATTGGTTGCTTTGACTTAATCGTTGGCTTATAGGTGTCTCAAGGTGGAATATCTAGCCTTTATGCCCAGCTACACTCTCTAACTCAGTAGTGGTCGAAGTCAAAATGTTGCTCGTTATCCAGAGTGATGACCCTAGGTATGCCAAATTGGCATATTATGGCCTTCCACATAAATTTGGTGACACTGGCAATCGTTATTGTTGCGAAGGGCCCAACTTCCAACCACTTCATGAAGTATAGGGGCTTTAAAAAAATTGGAAAACTAGTAAACTGGATTAGACTGGACCAAACCAGTAGGTTTGATCCAGTTTTGAACTGGTCCAATCCGGTACGGGTTCCGATTTAGTAAAATTGGTTGAAAATCGATTTAGTTTCAATTTTGATATTTAGAACACCAGTTCGAACTGAACCAGACTAGTACATATATATTGTTTTTAATTTTTTATATTATATATAAAATATTTTGTATATTATATTTAATTTTGTATATTATATTATATATATTATATGGTAAACTACTAATTAATATAACAAGAAATTTTAAAATATTATTATTCATAAAATTAATCTTATAAATCTTAATATAACATTTGATCTAATATAAACTAATCTTATAATTTTTAGTATAACATTGGAATATTAATATAACATCTAAATTTTAATTTTACAATATAAAATTAATATAACATAAAATGAGGGATATGAGTCAAGCACTTGTTAAATTTTTGTTGGAAAATAATTTTTTTTTATTTGTAAAATTGGAAAACTGTACTGGACCAAAATTGGAAAAACTAGAAGTTCTAGTTTCAAAGGTGAATCAGTCCGATATCGGTTGTTAAATTTTCAAAACCAATGTATACTGGTTCCGTTCTAAAAAAAGTCCAAAACGTACCGATTATACCCCTAGTGAACTTGTCCACCACCACTATGATGAACTTCACTCCTCATTTTTTCGATGGCATGGGTCGTATGATTTTCAGTCCATTTTAAGCGTAGGGCAATGAGGAAGTAATCAACGTTAATTTTTCAGGTGGATAATGCAGAATTGGTGCTTGTATTTGGCACTTCGCTCATTTCTTGATAAATTGCTTCGTATCTTTAAGGGCTCAGGGCCAACAATAACCGACCCTCATCCCCTTTCCCACCAAAGGTACTTCTACTTGAGTGGGTTTCTTTCTTGTATCTCTTTCATTACATATTGGGTTTTTTTCGGGGAGATACGCCTCAGGAGGGAAGAGAAGAAGAATTCTTGTTTGTATAGTTTTCCTTATAGGAGGCATTGAGCAGCCTTATTCTTCATGTTCCTCACATTTTCTTTTTCACTTGGCAGCTCCCCGGTGGTTAAGAATCGGGTTATCTCACGTGCCCACTTGGTACTCTTTACCCCACCTTTTGAGACTTCAAGCCCAATGGTGGGAGTCTATAATGTTTTGGTGACCACAACCCACGGTAATGTTATGTTGTCGATGCCTAATGCAGCCCGTGCTAGCTAGTTTGCCTTCTAGTTGTCCTTCTGGGGAATTTTCCTGATGGTGAAGCTTTGGAAACAGTCACGTTTCCCATACTCGTCGTAGACAAAGCTCGAGTTTTTTACTTTTCGTCACATACTCCCCCTTGACTTGATTCACTAACTCTTGAAAGTCCACTTTCACTTCTACTTCCATCACACGTAGCGTATTTACTATGGTGAGTCCTACCAATAAGACCTCATATTCTACTTCAATGTTAGTGATTTTGAACTCGAGCCTTATCTAGTAATAGGTTTCTTACCTTAAATTTGATGTTATGTATACCCCTACACCCCCGCTAGATCGGTAGGTTGAGTTGTCGATGTACACTTGCTAGTGACAATCGGCTAGCAAGGTAGGCACATCTTTGGGTGGATTTGTCAATTCAAAAACGAAGTCTTCTAGGACTTGTCGTTTGTAGTTTGAGGGGTTTAGTCAATGTCAAACTCACTGAGTTTGATTGACCAGTTCACCAAGCGTATGGATGTGTCCAGTTGTTGTAAAACCTTTTTGAGTTGGGCTTTCATTAAGACCTTTATTAGGTGTGCCTAGAAATAGGGCCCTAGCTAGCAGGCGGCTACTATTAGTGTAAACACCAGCAACTTCATTGACAGATATGTAGTTTCGACTCCCATCAATGGCTGACAAGTGTAGTAAACCGGCTTTTGTGTTTTATCTTCTTCTTGCACCAATGCTACTGATACTACTTCGTCGTAATGGACAGGTATAGTTATAGAATCTCTCCCTATGCGGTTTGGCTTAGAAGGGGTGGCCTAGACAGGTATTCTTTGAGCCAAATAAAGGTTTCTTCACACTCTTCATCCCACTTGTAGACCTTTCGCAGCACTTGAAAAAATGGTAGGCACTTGTCCAACGACTTGGAAACCAATGTGTTGAGCACTACGATCCTTGTCATCCATCTATGTACCTCATTGAGGGTCCTAGGAGACCTAATGCTGATAATAGCAAATAGCTTGCATCTTCTCTAGGTTGGCCTTGATACCTTTTTCTGAGACCATGAAGCTAAGGAATTTTCTTGATTCTACTCCAAAAGTACATTTTGCTTGGTTGAGTTTCATTTTGTAATTTCAAAGGATCGTGATGGCTTCTCATAACGAAGAAGTCATTCACATAGGATTCTATGTTATGCCTATTTGTTCCTTAAACATTTGGTTTACCAACCTTTGATAGGTTGCCTCGGCATTCTTTAATCTAAAAGGCATTACCTGGTAACAATACAATCCACAGTCATTTATGAAAATGGTCTTCTCGTCATCACCAGGATTCATCTAGATTTGGTTGTATTCAGAGTAGGCTTCCATGAAGCTAAACATTTTGTGCTTGATTGTTGAATCCACGATCAGGTCGATGCGTGGTAAGGCAAAGCTACCCTTGGGCCATACTTTGTTCAGGTTAGTGAAGTTGACACACATTATCTAGTTGTTGTTCGATTTCCTGACCATGACCATATTCGAGAGCCATTGCGGGTAATGGGTCTCCCTAATGAACCCCGCGACTAGTAGTTGATCAACTTCCTTTGCTATTGCGGCATACTTCTTGATACTAAAACTCATTTATTTTTTTCAAATCTTTTTAGAGTCAGGATCCACTCTCAAACGGTGTTCAATGACAACTCTATCTATTCTTGGCATGTTTTCATGACTCCAGGCTAAGACGTCCCGGTACTTGGTGAGTAATTGTATCAACTATGGTCTCATCTCGAGCTCCATTCTTGTGCCTATCCTCATCCTCATTTTCGAGTGCACACTATCTAGCACAACCAGTTTGGGGGCTTTATCGACCTCTCCCTACTTTAGATTTGGCTTGTCTCGAGTTTCCACTTTCCGCACTATGAGTTTAGGGGGTGGGGTTCACGATGTGGTTACGACGGCTCTGCCATACGCTTCTCCTTTTCCCTTTCTTTAAGTTCCTGTACGTAGCATTCTCTTGCTAGCACTTGTTCACCTCGCACCTTCCCTACCCCTACTTTGGTTGTAAATTTCATCTTTAGGTGATATGTAGAAGTCACGACCATCAAATTGTTCAGGGTCGGTCGCCTGATGATCTTGTTTCGACCACTAGAAAGTTTGTCATGGTGGTAACTTTGCATGCATCTGTCTTGATTGTCACTGGTAGGGTTATGGAACCCACGGGCTGTACAATCTCCCATGAGAATCCTTTTAGGGGTGTTGGTGAAGGGTCCAACTAGCCTTGGTTGATTCCCATTTCTGCGAATGCCTCCCAAAAAATTATGTCGCTCGAACTCCTATTATCTATTAATACCCATTGTGTGGTGAAGTTGGCGACTAACATTGTTATCACTAAGACATCATCATGGGGATAAATTACCCCCTCATAGGCATTTTCATCAAAGGATATCACCATGGCCTTGTGGCTTCATGCTTGCTTCACAAGTCTCCGGACATGAAAAATATTTTCATATCTCACCCTCCTAGTGTACGGTTCCAATTGGAGGTGGATGAGCCAGCCCCGGCAAATCCTCCGGCAATGGTTTGGATTCGCCTAAGGGAACATTATCTAGATTTCTATAGGGGTGTTCTCCACGCTTTTTCTCGTCACTCTTCTTCTCTTTGTGCTCTTGTTTCTATAAGGTCTCTGATCTTTCAGGTTTCCTTTCCTTCACCCGTTTGGGTGGCGAGGAATGTTGGGAAATTAGTCGCCCGAGGTCTCTATTTTCCTATAACTCTTCTATCCGTAGTTTCAAGTGATGACAATCCTCTATTCGGTGTCCTTCCATGTTGTGATACATGCAATATTTATGAGCCTTTCATCTACGTGTCAGCATGAGATTGTTCCTAGTCTTTAACACTCATGCTCGAGTGTGTTTTCCTGGACAGTGCCCCGCTACCCTCCCTCTTGTCATACTGTCCTTTTCTCTTCTTGGGCTCATTTTTTCGACTTCTGCCCTTGGTGTTTCCTTTGGACCTATTCTCCATCTGCTCTACCTTAGACTTTCTCTATATGGTTAAGGCTTGAAGGGTGTCATTTGCATTAACAAAGTCATCGGCTCGATCCATGAATTCTCATAGTGTGATGAGAGTCTTTCTCGCCACCTTCGCCATGAAGGGACTTTGGGGCCAGATGCTACTCAAGAGTGTTGCCAGTGTAATGTTTTCCTCCTGGTCATATGCAGTCATATGTAGTCGTGCTCTCTTTGTTGAATCTGGAGAGGTAAGCCTTCAAGTTCTCATCCTCCCATTGTCTTATAGTGAGGATGTAGGCAGTTGATCGCCTTCTTCTCTTGTTAGGCATGAACTATGTAAGGAACTTCCTGCCTAGCTCCTAGAAACTATTGATGGTGCCTGGCTATAGGGCCTCAAACCATCCCCAGTGGGTCCCTTAAGTGTCAAGGGGAATGCTTGATAGGCAATCTCCCCAAGGAAATCATGGAGTTTCATGTGAGTTTTAAATGTCTCCAGATATTCAATCGAGTCCTTAGACCTGTCGTAAATCTCCATCTGCTTGGCCATCTCCTCGTATTTATTCATGAGGTTGCGCAACTCGTCATGCATTCTCTTCTTCTCCTCATCGTCAGTAGCCACCCCCCTTGGGAGATGAACTTAATCAACCTACAATACAAGAAAAGTGGGGGCTCAAAGGGTGGGTGACACCTTTGATGTGTAAGTTAGTATATCCTTTGAGAGAGTTCTTGATGAATAGTTGTGTTTTAGTTTTACCTGTACTTAGACTTTTATATCCCTCTTTTCAGGTTGGGCCTCTGTTTCCTCTATGCCTGGGGTTTCTTCTGATTGCACTGGGTGTCATGCATTCACATTTAATTTGGCAACTTTTGTCAGAACCTTGGGTAATGTCGCCCATAGCAGGCCGTGAGGCATTACCTTTCTTTGGGTGCCTTGTGAGGGACAAGATCCTTCGTCAGGATTTCCTGTCTGTGACCCATATTGGGTCATTTAATGTAGCATGACTTCTTGCTAATTATCGGGACATTGGCATGTGTCTGTGTGAACGTTGTCTCATCTTTCTATTATGATTGGGGCCTTCTTTTCCTTTGTCATTGCTAGTCTAGTAATACTTTGTTTTTAGGCCTTCCAAGATGTGGACTGGCCCAGCCCAGTTGGGGATGAACATGCCCCTCCACAATCAATTCTTGTACTCACACCGAACACCTATCATATACATAGTCGTCTTGTTGAGAATTTATCTCATTTTCTTTAAAGGACTTGTCTCCACTTCAACCTTGTACTCAGCTAAACTTTTACTACATGATCTTATCAGGAAAAAAAAAAAAAAAAAATCTTTTCATCCCTTGGCTGTCTCACCATTTTATTCAGATATCAAACAATATCAAACAAGCACATTGATGGAGATGGAAGAAATAAGAAAGAGGAGACTAGAGAGAGTGATCAGGAAGATGGAGGGAAGAAGTAGAAGGTTAAATTTGTACGCGGTCAAAACACACGTTTTAACCTTTTTTTTTTTTTTTCTATAGTTTGGGTTTTGAGTCTAAAATGGGTTGAGTTTGAGTTTGGGCCTGTTCATGACGAATATACTTGCCAATAGCCCATGAAATCATTTTTTTTTCCAACGGTACATATATATATATATATATATATATATGTATATATGTATATTTATGTGTGTGTGATCGTTTTGGAGTAAAAAAGGAAAAACATGCTCTCAATTTTTCGCCTGAACTTGAGCACTCAAGTGGGCCATAAACTATTTCGATTTTCATGTGTGCATCTCGATTTTAATTACCTTTTCTGAACTATTATCAATTACACTCTTAACTAGATGTTAGAAACGTGAGGATTTGTATCTCCGGCCAGTAAAAATGTTATTGATAGTAGCTTGTCATATTCTTCAAAAACAATTAAATGATTATATACATACATATATATATATATATTTTGTTAGGAAAATATTTACGAAATATCTCTCTATATATATACTTGAAACAAATGAGCCAACAAGTGTTGTGATGCTGTACTTCGATATAAAGAAATTGGGAGCCCAGATCCACTTGCGAAGGTACAGTATCCAATAGCTTTTAGAATACAAACCGAAGGTACAGTATCCTCCGGGCCTTGAGATCAGAAGCTTGAAGGTCCACTACTCTGGAGACAGTGACTAAGGCCTTGTTTGGGTAAAGAGAGTACTTCATGTATTCTGTAAATAATAGTAAAAAAGTAATAATAGAATATTAAATAATAATAAATAGTACATAATAAAAAATAGATAAAAAATAATAATAAAATAAAAAATAATAATGAGACTGAGAGTACTTGACTCAGTACCCAAACCTGCCCTTAATTTGTAAAATAAACAAGGAAGCAAATATATATTGAATATTAACAAAATTGCAAGTGTATGGAGTAACGTCATTGTGACACATTATAATATATAAAATGGGTGATTTCAGGCTGTGGAAAAAATTATGTCCGGTTTCACATTATTGGAATCTTATTTGTAAATTGATTGTATTTAAAGTCAAATTTCATCGTCTGCATGCATGCATTTATCCATGCAAAACACAACGAAAGAGGGCTCGAATGTGACTTGCTACAATACAATAATCGCATCTTGTATTAACATAATGAGCTATTTTTTGTTGACCCATCCCTAAATCCCTATAGAAATGCTAGCTTTGCTCCCACTAAAATTGGCATATAATTTGTGTAAAACCATATATCAAGAATAGGCCGATCGAATTGAGGCCTTGGTGAATAAGATCTGATCACGTTATTAATTTGAGAACGTCGAGAAGTTTTTACTCTTTATAATAATGTGAACATGATTCAAATTGTAACATTGAGTATTCCTTAATTTAGAACATAGACTTCGATATAAGTCGTCGGAAATTATTGGCCTGAATTGTTATGAGATGATCCATTGATCAAGACTTGTCCTTTCGAGGCAATCTGTTTGTACCACTAAAAGAGTGCATGACTAATTATAAAGACTTATAAAAGACTGAATCTAACACTTTATATAACATAGATGAGTTCTAGCTTTAAGCGTGTTGAAAGATTAATTGATTGTTGCAGTCAAGCTTCATGTATAGTCTGCAAGTTTACACTGCAAAAGACAACGTAATAAGGTGGGTTTCTACAACACTAAAATCGGGTTAGAATATATATATATAATAACTGAGTCAGCCACGTGTTTTGAATTGATCACTAGGGTTGACCTATATATATATATATATATATATATATATATCTCTCTCTCTCTCTCTCTCTCTAAAATAGAAGTATACAGCTATTTGGCTCCCTGTAAAAACACGCATGCATGCATGCTACTTGTACTTTTTTACTCATTCCCTTTTTTATTTTATTTTTTGTATAGTGGCTCAAAGATTAAAGTATATATAACTAAAGACTCGTCAAAGTCTGTATCTAACGTCAATTGACACTTTTAAATAATACCATTCGAATGAATAGACATATATCATGTATAGGACTTGGACTACTCTTGAGTTTTCTTCGGAGATTAAATAACATCTTTAAAAACGAATAATTTAATTAGTTTCTAAATATTAAGTAAATTATATATCATTAGAACACTATATATATAACTGCTTAATGTATTTACCATCAAAGGGTAATGGGAAAAGAGAGATCGAAGAAAAGATTGAGTCTAATATACAAGTATTAATTGATGATCATACTAACAAAACATTATAACATGCATGCATGTTAGGCAATACTCATCATGTCATGCAAGTTGCAACCTAAAAATATATTATGAGGTTAATTAATACGAATGATTCCGCCAATATAATATAAAACTCAGGATGCATGCATGAGGTCGAACAATGACAGCCAATATTTTCAACCCTATTGGTTCAATAATACTTTACTACAATTAATGGTGGTTTAATTATTTCATTAGGAGCAGTACTACTCTGATCAGTGTTTTTGGGTGATGGAGCAGGCTAGGAATTGGAAGACAAATAATCAACGAACCCCTGCACGAAGCTGGGAATGTAGATTAACTAGGGAAGGTCTTTATAGTTAGTTGAAACAAGACAAATTGATATGAAAGTTGAAAGTTAAATAAAATATTATTAGAATATTATTTTTTAATATTATTTGTGTTTTAATATTTAAAAAAGTTGAATTATTTATTATATTTTATGTGATAATTTAAGAAAATTATAATGATTAGATGAGATGAGTTGATAGATCTTTTTATCCAAATGAACCTAAGGACTAAACCGTACGTACTACATCTATGTATAGGTTGAATCCACAAAGTCAAACTTGGCACACAAGATTGAGATTTCATGATATATATAGTATATCTCATTTTTAAAGCTTTGTTCTGGCAGCGGCCCATGGATCCTGCAACGCCTCGATCTGAAGGCAAATTAGTACTACGTTTTCATGATCGTTTGAAGTTTTTCATAAACCTAAGCTTTGCTACTGCATGTTATGTAAGCTCTAGTATTTTTGGCTTCTTTCTATGATCTCATGACCATTGAAAATTCAACTTCGAGTAGTACTACGTGACGATACTGCTAGTAAACATAAACGCGTAAGCTATCATGTTTCACATGCCATTAATTAATAATTCAAATTAAGCAGGAGCAAAAACCTTTCGTGTATATTTTTCATACATACGGAGAACATGGGAACTTGACTTGACTTGACGTCAAGGTCAACCCTAATATTATTTATTTAATTTCTACGACTCATTTGTACGTACGACCATATTATATATAGAAAGTTTACAGGATCAAATAATTAAGGAATAAAACGTTATCGTTTTTTATATACTACAAGAAAAATAAGTATTTGTGACGGATTATTTGTGCAATAATTATTATTTATAAAAAAAAAAAATTCATTTTTATAAGAAATTATAATTATTTTGATACGAAATAATTGATTATAAATAAATAATTTTTTGTAGTGTTATACAAAATATATATATATATAACACAGTAACAAACATAATTAATATTGACAGACATCGAGCGAGCTGAGGATGTCTAATTAATTGCGCGTGAATGGTAAAAGTCGATCGATCGTGAGCTATGGGTAATGGAGAAGAGAAACAAATGGTGAAAAAGCCAAAAATAAAAAGTAAAAAATGGTTGATGCATTGACTACATGAGAACGAAGAAAAGTGATACATGATTTTTTACTTTATAATTAAAAATAAATCTTCAGGTCTTCGAAACTTTTCGGATCAGATCGAATTTGGATCTATTTTTTAACCTTTTTTTTTTTTTTTTAATGAGTTTTTTCGTATCTTGTACCAGTCAATCAGATATTAATTCGGCCACATGTTTTGAATTGACGGCTGACCTATCTCTAAAATTTTGCATTTATAACAGTTTATACATATTTTAACTGATCTCATCCTATTTTTTCCATTTCCTCCCCTTTGTTTTACCTCTTGTTAAGCTAACTCCTAATTTCCTTCCAACTTTGGGACAAATTTTGCTCCTGCAGCTACAATTGCTAACAAAATTCTCCTTTTCAATTAACTTTTTAGCATTCAAATTGTTAAGATATAAAATAAAAAATAAAATCTATTTTTTTCATCAGTCTAAACTTTTGAGACAAATAATTATTTCACATAATATCAGAACAGAAGTCCTGAGTTCAAATTTTGACTTTACACTCTACCTCTATTTAATTAAATTAAATATTCAATGCATTAAGGAAAAGTTTGGCCCACAAGTGAGGGAGAGAGTTAAGATATAAAATAAATAATAAAATATACCTCTTCCGGCTATCAAGTTAAACTTTTGAAACAAGTGATGGTTTCATACAAATGCACATACGTATGGTAACTAATTAAGTAACATTCAAGTCGATATCACTATTCTAACGTCTAAAATTGACCATTCATATGGACGATATTATAGTTCAAACATCTAAAAATGGACTATTCAAATAGGTAACACCGTTCGAATCCCAAGAAGTGAGTCACGACCATTTGAATCGGTAAGCATTGAGTTCAAACAATTAAACTACATTTTTTTTTTTTGGCAAACAAAATTTTTATTTAAGGACAAAACAATTTTGTTCATAAATATTATACGATTCGAACAATACATAATAATTGTTTGAATGCTAATTTCAACTTGTGTCGTTTTAATTGGAGACGAAATAATTCTAGTAGTAAAAATTTTTGTCCCTAAAAAATTCTATCTCAAAAACACAAATTTGTTGTACAGTCTTTATACATCAAAGAGCAGTGCTAATGTGCCGTCTAGCTTTGACTGCTAGGATTGCCCACTAATACAAATCCTATTTTTTATTTTTTAACTATTACAAAAAAAAATCCTACATATTTAAATATTTTTAAAGAATAAAAAAATACACTAATACACTAAGAGTCACTTCCTTAATCAGTAAGTAAGAGAAAAAAAAATAAATGCATGAGAGGTCAAAATAAAACGGCAAAGTGAAGTGGCATAGTAGAATTATTCTACAACAAATATAGGATATTAATTCTATAAGTTCTTGTATAGGTTTGTTTGATTGCTTTCTGAAGTGATCTATATATAATGAATTTAGAAACAAAATTTGTTTAATTTCCTATCAAAGGGTAAAGGCGAATTAAAGACATCTAGTGCTGGAAAAGATTGTGCCTAATATTATATAATATTGATCATCCTCGTAAAAGATTACATGCATATTGCATGTAGTCAAGACTCATGATATATATGAAATTATGAATGAGTATATTATATATAATGCATTTGTGTTTTAAGTTTTTAATTTTTTTTATTACTGAAATGAATCCATAATAAATTATATAAGTAATAAAATTGAACTAAAAAGAGATCGAAAACATGTGAAAATAAAGAGTTTTGAAGGTTAAAATTAGGCCAAAATAGATGCCATATTTTTATGATCAGTTATATTATATGGCGCTATACTGTCAATTTGTCAATATCATAGTTGACGAACCGTATATACCAAGTCAATATGAAATAATGGGAGTGAAAGGAGGGTGAAGAATATAATACATATAACTTATTTATTTATGACATCATAATAACTCATCGAGAGCTTTAATTAGGGCTTGTTTGGACATACAAAATTTTTAAAATTCTCAAATATCACCTAAATACAAAATACTTTTTAATTTTTAATTTTTAATATTTTCATCTAATTATTACTTAATCATTATGTAAATAAAAAAATCAATATAATATTTACAAATTTCAAAATAAAACACAAAAATCAATAAATTTTTACAAACTTCAAAACAATAATAATATTAAAAAATTATATTCAAACCATTTTTTTGACTTTATAATATTTTTATTTAATTTTCTCTCACTCATTTCTCAAGATTCAATAAAATATTTTCATTAAAACTATTTCACTATTATTTACAAAATTTCAAAATACTCAAAAGTGTGCAAACATACTCAAGTGGCCTTACTAATTTGGCAGGTTGTGGATCGATCCTGGTTTATTTCCTAGTGAGTATTTTTGGCCAAGTAGTACTCTCCTATATATCCACTGGTTCCCAAACAAATCTCTAACCTATGGTCCAAATTAAACTCGTTACATGCATGTCAAGTTATATTATCTCTCAAGATTGCTTTTTTGTTTTTTGTTTTTATCTAGTCAATTCGTACATGAACTATGTCATGATCACATTTGAAAGAATGTACCAAAACTGAATTCTATATACCTTCATGGTCGAATACACTCTTTTCCTGTAAATTAGCACTGCTTGGAGCCAAAAAAAAATGACATTTTTCATATAAATCAATATGGTAGCTTGACTTGACTTTAAGCTCAACCTGAGGATATTTATCCCTGGTCATGTGCCCCTGCCATGCATATTGAAAGCTTTCAAGAAATAAAGAAATAAAACGTTTATCTTTGTGATCACTTGATTTAATATGGTAACAACAACAAATTACAGCAATATCATCCTCCCGGCCTGAGCAATTTGATGCTGATCAAGGGGAAAAATATTGCAGGTTGTGGAGAAGTTAGGAATTTATCTTTAGGATAGGTTGAACTTATATTATAATAATAAAGTGGTCTTTTATTATTTGTATAATGCAAATTTTCTTAGATATATGTAATTATGCAAAAGGAAACACTACAAACATAATCAACGACACAAATTGGTTATCAACACGTTCATCTAGCCTGAGATTGTCTAACTTTCTACGCACGAGAAGTGTAATCGTAGATCATAATTTATGAATAATTATTTTATCTCTTTATTTGAAATTAGAGTAATGTTAGATACAGTTTTAGATAGAATATGTAATTGACGTGCACTCTATTTAAAAAATAGTGAGACACACCACCAAAGAATGGGTTTTTTCATTTGCGTCCTGGATTTATACATTAAAAAGAAAAGAAAAAGAAAACAACTGCAAGAGACTTATACAACTTAGGAGTATACAATCATTTCCCTTGAGTTTATGTCATGGAGAATGGAAAAAGCAGAGAAAAGAAAAAGGATGGTTGAATGGACTAAGGAGACCGGAGAAAAAACTTTATATAGGAGAATAAATCTTATTATCTTTGGAAAACTTTTTGGATCAAACTCTTGAATTAAATAATTAATAGATTTTTTTAAGACTCGGGCTCTATTTTTCTCTAGTTTATGGAAATAAATAAACTTTTGAGATTAGATTTTTAGTTTTTGGAGGGATCATGGTTGTTTCTTTCAAATTTCATGTGGTTAATTAAGGTATCATTTAAGGGTAATAATATCCTTACACATTTTTTACTACTACTTTATTATCAAGTTATTTTTTCCTTTTGCTATTTGAATTTGGATTAAAAATTTTACAGAATGACATTCTTGCATAATTTAGAAGAAAATAAATTAAATTAATCAATGTAATAAAGTAATATAAGTAAAAATAAATTTAATTTTATAAAAATTGACTCAAAAAGCAAAAGAATGTCAATTTTTATAAAAATAAATTTATTTTTAATTAAATTACATAATTATATTAGTTGATTGAATTTATTTTCTTCTAAATTATATAAGAAGACCATATTCTGTGATATTTTACTCATATTCAAAGAGTAAAAGAAGTGTAAGAATATCATTACCCATCATTTAATTTTTTTGGAGCCAATTAATTTGTCTAAATATTTCTTAAGGGACGGGCATGGGTTTTTGTTAGATTTTTTTTTCCCCCTTTTCGGGAGGGTAGAGCCACCCTTAGTTAAATGAAAATTTATGTGCATTATCATTTTATTTCCATTCTATTATATAAGATGTGACATATTTATCATTATTAGACGATCTAATAATAATACTTTTAGTTAAAAATTAATTTTAATACTTTTTTTATATATGTAATTTAGATTTCATAAAAAGAAATTAAGTTAGCCTCTCCGAAATAAAACTTTCTAGTTCTGCTCTTGCTGGCCGGAGCTGATGGCTGGGAGCTGCCGGCCGCCTTGCATGGGGCACTCTCCTGAAAATATAAAACCACGTCAGCTCCCAGCTACAGCCTTCACCACTGATTGCCTGATTCCTCCTTCAATATATCTACTTTTTTTTTTTCCCTAAATTAATATAAATGTGAATACACTGACTTCCATTTTAATCAAGACGTTGGGAATCATACGTCATAACCGTGAAGAAGACTCCCAATTATATATAAAAATTTCTAAAGTTTTTCAAAGTCCCATTTCAGCTTTAATGACCACATGATTCCCAATGCCTTTTTGATCCATTTATTTCCATGCTGTGTCAGTACCATGTCTTCTATATCAGTTTATGTTTGATGGTTTTTTTTTTTTTTTTTCAGAATTCATTTCATTTCATTTTATTTAATTATTATAATTTTTTAAAATATTGTATAAAATAAAATAAATAATTTAATTTTTTAAAATTTTAAAATAATAATAATATTAAAAAATATATTTTAATAATATTTTATTCAAATTTTAATTTTTATTTCAATTCTATCTCATCTAAAACCTTAAAAACAAAAAAAAAAAAAAACTTCAAAACATGGAATTCCTCAAAAGTCAAAAGTACAAGCACAATTCATTTCCTATATTATATATATATATATATATTGGGGAATGTGGGGTCAGAGTCTCAAAAATTCGCATTGATAAGTGTAAAATGTATTTTTTTTTTTTTATTTCGTTTGTTTTTTTTTAAATCATAAATTTATTAAAAAAGATTGTTTGAACTATTAAAAAAAATCAAATCGATATATAGAAACTCTAAAAATAAATTCTTGGTGCATGACTTGCATTTGGTCCTTGATACCATGCTGACTTGGGAAGGATACCATAATTTTCAGTTCAAACTTTCGGTTCCACCCTATTTCTAGTGACTTTTCATTGACTAAATCTTAGCAAGCTGGATAGCTACTACACGTGAATCAAACCACGTCAGGACAAGTTCTGTTCTTGGATTCACACGTATGAACATGCAGTCTGCAGAATGTGAAAACTACCCAAACCCCCCCACCCCACAAAAAAATAAAAATTAGAATAATTGCTGAATATGCGGGATCTAATTAATTTTTAAGGTCACTATGGCCATGTGTATGCCGTATGGTTCAATAACTACGTTTGTCCAAATTTATCTTGCTTTTACACCCAGAAGCATCCTTGACCTCATATTAATATGATGTTCTATCACTGTCGACCGATGTAACATGATATGTTTGACTTATATTTGTGGATAGTACTAGTAATTACGTCCTGGTATACGTATGTGTATATGTGTACAGTATATATATATACACATTGATGATATGATGCCCCCAAAGTTTGTGTGTTTCTGATTCATCAAAATTAACCTATCTGAGCTATCCCTTTCTTTAAATTTATTATTATCATTGAATTTAGAGGGGTGGCCGGTGGGGAGAAAAACAAAATATGAAATGCCCTGCAGGCAAAGTACTTATATGGGTACTTTACTTCCATGGTACGTAGATAATCAGATAAAATAAAAACCACCTAGCTAGTACTATTCATGACTCTAATCTTTTTTCCTTTTTCTTTATTTTTTTTTTAAGAAGATGATAATATTCCAAATTTATTGATAGTCATTTATTATGACAGAGAAAAATCGTGATTATAACCATGCACTAATCGAAGTAAAATATAGACAAGAAACCATGCAAAACATGTACTAATAAATTGCATAGATCAGCACCAATTAAAGGGCTTGTGCACAACAGGCCAGGGACGTTGATGTTTCTTAGGAAGCCAGCATCCCGTTTCGTCGAACCTACAATATGGCAGTTATGCACTTAGGAGTAGGAGTTGCTGCTACTTTTTGTACCACACAGAATAAACATAAAAAAAAAAAAAAAAAGGACCTCTAGTCAAGCTTCCTGGAGCTGGGACCCTTGTATAATTACATGTAGTTTTCGTTTGTTTAATGAAAGTTTTACCTTTATTATCTCTTTCATGGAACGCGTTCGGTCGCCAAGAAATGGTATAAATAAGTCCATCGTGAGCTTCAAATTCTAGGGAGATCATATCTATCTGGAGAGAGAGAGAGAGAGAGAGAGAGAAAGAGAGAAAGAGAGAGAAAGATGGTGAGAACTCCTCGGTGTGATAAAAATGGATTGAAGAAAGGAACATGGACACCAGAGGAAGACAGGAAGCTTATAAGTTATGTTACTAGGTACGGCTGTTGGAATTGGCGCCAGCTACCCAAGTTTGCAGGTCTATCAAGGTGTGGAAAGAGTTGCAGACTTCGATGGATGAATTATCTAAGACCCAACATCAAAAGAGGGAACTATAGCAAAGAAGAAGAGGAGAAAATCATCAGCTTGCACGAATCGTTGGGGAATAGGTATGCTTTAATAAATCACATTCAATTTCGAATCAAACTAACTAGATGATGAGAAGGCGACCAGGCTTACTAATTTGACATGATCATCACTCCACCAAGACGAATCATGCATGATAATCATACAGTTCTTTACAAAACTTTTTGTTCCCTGAATACAGTTCGCCTCATTTTTCTATGGTAATTAGTGCGATTAGCCGTTAATAAGGCATGCATACCCAACAGATTTTTGTATGAAGTACTGGACTAAGGCCTCTTACATTTTCTGATCACTTGCAGATGGTCTACAATTGCTGCTCAGCTACCAGGAAGGACAGATAATGAGATCAAAAACCACTGGCACACCAACCTCAAGAAACGCTTGAAACAAAACCCTGTCGCCCATGAAGAAAGACACGACTCAAATGATCTTCCTAGGGGTGAAAAGAGACAGAAGAGAAAGGAGCCAAGTCATTCTCTTAAAAATCCAGAAACTACGCAGACAATTGATCCTGCAGTCCTTGATCCGAGGACAAACGTCGTGGTTGCAGGTGATATTAATCATGGTACTTCCACAGAATATGTAGAAACCGATGGTAATTTTTGGACACAGCCATTTCTGACAGACGATTCCAATATTACAAGTGGGTTCCCTTCACCATTTATGGACAGCGAGTATTTATGTTCAGTGCTTGATGAATTGTTGTCATGCCCTTATGGTTTATTCGAAGAAGAAGATCACGAGTACGCAAACAATCCTTCCCCGAGCGAGAAAAGACAAAAGAGGCTAAATGATCAGCCAAATAAGCCTCTTCTAAATCCAATTGCCCAAATAATTGATAGCTCACCATCATCACCACAACCATGCTCAAGTGAATTATCCTCCATCACCAAAGATACAGCAGTTACAACTAGCACAAATATGGCTACGGACGATAACGTCGTTACTTCCTTTGAAGCTGCATCCACGGAAATCGTTAGTAATTTTTGGACAGAACCATTTTTTGCAGATAACTCCTATATTCCAAGTGATTTCACAGCACCATTTATCTGCACTGATGAATACTTATCTCCAGCATTTGATGAATTCTTGTCATGTGCTTATGTCCTGTAAGATCAGGAAAGTGAGGACTTGACAAGTAAGCAAATTATGCATGGAGAACTTCATCGATCTATTCCCTACGTTGCTTGCTTACTACTGGTTTTCTAGCAAGGAAGATGTTAATTGCAGTACATGTTTTACTATAACTATTGTCTTATAAACTGAGTTTACTATATATAGTAAGTATATCTTCAATTAGCCTTTTGATTTGTGACACATAGCTTGTTAAATTACCTATATATGTTACAAAACTTATAAGATCTCTAGAATTACTCTTTTAGTAATAGTAGTTGCTTTCCTACTATGATCAGTACTCCATATATGATGTGACGTATGGGTTGTAGAATACTATACATCCAAGGGAAAATAAATTCATGATCAGTCATGTTATCCCCGTTGCCTCTGATCCCTTAATAGTCATTTTGGTATGATATTTATGCATGGTTTGTGGTCCATATCTGACGTGATCATGGAGTTGTCACAGCCCAACCGAAGCTGCAACGGCAGCGCAACTTCGTGCTTAGCTAGGCTGCCTTGTCGATATGCGTATACTAGGTCAAGCTCCCCTCAATAAATTTAGATCAGCCAATAATCACACCTCGTGTATTTTATAGCCGTCATATTTAATTAATCATCAAATGTTATTGATCACGTTTTTAATGGTTTCTTATGAAATATCCTTATTCTAATTATCGATCATATCCTATTTTCTCAATTCCTCACGTTTTAGAAGTGTTAAATTAAAATAAATAACGTCTTGTGATTGCAAGTTGCATGAATAAATTACGTACTTTTACGCTGCATTCTGTCTGAAGATCATACACTCTTAGAAACAATCCAGTAACCGGCAAATCTTTAAATATTATTGGTAAAAAACAAAACACTAAATGGCTTATAAACTCAGTCTTTAGCATTGAATCTTAACGGATAAGGGCAGATCAAGTTTGCATGCAGTAGTACAAACTTAAAAATTCAATGAAAGTACAGAACACTATAATATCATGTTCTCAAGCCAGTACTGCGCGCGGTTGACTCAGCTTGTTTGCAGTGGTCTATTGAAGACAGAGGAAAACTGGATACGAACATTAATTAAATGAACAGAGCCAAGAACTCCAACAAAGGTACTAGACTTGCCTGCTGATCCACGTCATGACTCCCCATTAAACAATAAAACTCGGGAAAAAAAAATACAAAACTTGGTGTGATCAGTTGAAATGGAAAAACTTTAAAAAAGAAAGTTCTTTATTCTGAAGGCCGGCAAATCGAAGACAAATAACATAAGAATATGTGTGTGTATATATATAAATATATCTTGTGCAAAATAAATATAACTAATTGAGGAGACAATTAATGATAGTTGACACTATAAGAAATTTGATCCTTAGAGACGAAATTTTTTAGGGATGAATTAAATTTTGTCCTTAAAATTACTTATTTGGGACGAAAAATAAATTTTATCTCAAAACATAGAAGTAGTTTTAGCTTCATTCGAATAGATAAATATATGTTAGAATTACAATTTCTAGGACGAAATATTGCATCTAAAAAAAAAAAGTAAAAAGCATTCAACTGTTAACAAACATGTTAAAATAGTATTATAATTCACGTTTGAATAATAGTCGCGTTAGAAAAGTATAGATAATTGTGCCGGAAAAAGGTTGAAACTGTTCGAACGAGATATTTAATCATTTGAATGAAGTTTTTGATGGGAAGTTATAAATAAATCTGGTGATGATGGTTGATCTACTATTCGAGCATTCCCGTACACGTTCAAATAGTAATTCAATTCATGTTGGAATGGTGACATAGTTATTCTAATAAAATTCGTAGCGGGAATGTATACACAATTTTGCCTTGGAAAAATTAGAACCCGTTTGAATGCTATATTTAATTATTCAAAAAAAAAATTTTTTGTGAGAAGTTATAAATAAATCTGGCGGGGATGGTTGCTATAGCATTTGAACGGTATTTTTATGTTCGAACGGAGTTATAAACCCATTCGAATTGTCATAAGAGGCGTTCAAACTGTAGCGTAGACAATCAAAATAAGTTTAATTATAGAAATTTATTGAAAGACATTCAAATATTTTAAAAATAAATATTATTTGTATCTATGAATTATCATTTTCAAAAGATGAAAAATCTATCTATACGGATTTATTATTTATTGTAAATTAAAATATATCATATATGTCATCCTAGGAGTTTTATATAATTAATTTAAAAATTAACTAATGAATTTTGTTATGGTAAATAGGAATTTGCAATTAAAAAAAATTAGTTTCTAGGGAATGCCATTTTTATATTATCTTGAACTGATAAGTAAAATACAGAAGATGATTTTTTTTTATAAGAAACAAGCTAACTATATATAACAAATAAAAACGATATAGTAATTAAATTGACAACGTTCAATACAAAAAAAAAAAAAAAAAAAGTCAAATAAAAAATAAAACTCTTGAGTAAGATTATCTACGTCCTCCTGGATGACAGTAATGCATTTCTCAATCTCTTACAGTCAAAACCATGACGTGCACCGGGATCCTCTCCACGATGCTCTCCATGTCCTAGATCAAAAGTATGCATTGCTCCTTGAGTAGAGATCGCATCTCCATGGTAGTAGCTCCCTGCAGCCTATCTATTAACACCGACATCAATAGAAGTTGGATCATGCTCTGTGCTACTATCATGTGCCGCTGGAACATTAATGCGAGCCTTCTGCAAGTGGCTCTCGCTCTTGCTAAAAGTGATCTTGTTAAGGGGCCCGATTTGTGGTTGTCTTCGCTTTGTCATTAGAACTTCAACCTCTGATTGGACCAGGAGATTAGAGATCATTAATGCATATGGTAGACTACCTCCACAAGAATACCGTGACTTAGATCGGATGCAGATGATGAAGTATAGAGGTATATCAATCGGCTCCCCTCGTGCTTTCCATAGCATAAATCGAGCCCGTTCGATGCCAAAGTCAGTCTTGTGTTTCCTAGAATCAAAATTATGGGAGGCAATCAAATTCAGAATTCGAAAAAATATGATACAATCAACCTTTTTGATCACCTAGCTGTCATCATATGGAGGAGCCGAATGGTCATGCATCAACTGACGAATCTCATCATGAGTGAGACCATCATCTGCTAGAGCCTCATCCTCGATGGCATCCTCACCATCTATCCTTGCACCCGGTTGTTGTGCAGGGTATGCACCAAGCTCACGAGGATCCCGAGAAAGTCAGCTGTAATGTCTGCTTATATAGTCATACTCACTCGAATAACGAACGAGAACTCCTTATTAGCCTCCATTTGATCCATAACCCGATAAAACTCACTCACCATGTCAGGATAGGCTAGTCCCCTCTGCTGACAAATCAGGCTCCATCCTCTATCGTTGATAATAGATAATAGGCTAGTCCCATCACAAACAAAGTCACTGAAGTCTTCTATAATAATCTCCCACTTAACTAGTATCGACCTCCTTGGCTCACTAGCTTCACCACGAGTTGGGCCCTCCCCCCCACGTTTCCTTCCAACATACGCCATTAATTCACTGTTCATAAAGCAAATAGACAATTAATATAAATAAAATAGAAAGTTGTAAAATACCATATTGAGTACTATTCGAACTAAAAGGTAGCGTATTCAAACAACTTGTTTGAACAATTTTAAAATTGTTCAAATAGTTTTTGCCAAACATAAATTTTCCAGTTCAAACGTGGCACTACACGTTTAAACTAAAAAACTAGTTATAAACTCATTCGAATAAATTTACTTCATTCGAACGGATAAAATTATACGCTAAGTAAAACCGTTCAACCAAAAGCAACTTGTTCAAAAAATTTATATACATTCGAATAAATAAAATATTATTCGAAAAGGATCATTATATGACCATTGTAAGGGATTTTCCCTCCCACTTCGCAAGCCCATTGGACTTCGACTCAATACTTGGCCCCAGGGCCCAAACTTACCCGCGAAGTAAGTCGTCTACAAAGAAAAGTAAACAATGATGGCTGATGGAATGGACATGCTTGACGTCGCTTGTCCACACTCCGCTCATGGGGACTGACAGGGCAAAAGGGAAAAGACGGAAAACCTTTAATCTTCTGATATGGGAACATCAACAGATCACCAAAGACACTAGCAGAGTAAAAGAAATTGGGGACAACGCCGCATTAGTGACACCACTACCCAAACTACATGCCACATCAGTGACACCGTTGCAGAGGCATGTCGCATTAAAGAACTCTAACAAAAACAACAGTAAAAAAACACGGACTCCATGTGGGCAGACATGATCTGTCCCTTCCAGACTCCTAGTTTAAATAGCAACTTTATACACAACGAGAAAGAATGATCTTGAAGAAATATTTAAATTTTAGTCTAATTACTTAATTGTCACAAACTCTCTAATCTTGACAACACTCAAAGCCGGAGAGACTTTGACAGTTAAGCTCATATTAGTTATAATTAGTTATTATGTCTAAAATGTTTACTAATATTTATATACTTAATTGAGTGAGTTATTTATTTATAGAGACAATAAGTTTATAATTTCTAATTAAGCATTTATTTGATCCTTATTATGTACTCTCTATTTTACTTTAAATAAGTATATCTATTTATTCCAACGCTCTACTTATTTGGTGGGTTCAAGACTTTTTTCTTGAAGAGTATTTTACCTTCTTTATTTATATCTATATATATATTTAATAATATAATGTTTTGGAACCTGAAAATGGTAGGAATGTTTAATAATTTATTATTAATTATAGTTATTATATGTATATTATACTTTATATATAGTTAAGTTATTTACTTATAAGTTGCATAATAATCCTATTCTAATTAAACTCGTATGAATATATTATATATACTTATTAAATATTAAATATTTATTCCCATATTAAATGTATATTAAATGTTTTTAATTTTAACTTAAATTAAGTTCCTAAACTTATAATTTTCTAAATCAAGAAATATTATATAAAAAAATTCACATGAATCCACAAACTAAACACAATATATTTCTAACCATATAAACATATTCAATAAAAATTCACAAATAATAATCACAATATTCCAAATCCATATTATAACATATTCACAATATTTTCACAAAAATATTTTTAAACCTATTAATTCATCAGTACACACCATAAACTTACAAAATATTCAAAAAATTCATAAATAATAATCATAATATTTCAAATCTATATCACAACATATTCACAATATTCCCACAATAGTATTTCTAAACATACTAATTCATCAATAAACACCATAAACTCATAAAATATTCACAAAATTCATAAATAATAATCACAATATTTCATATCCATATCACAACATATTCACAATATTCCCATAATAATATTTCTAAACATATTAATTCATCAATAAATACCGAAACTCACAAAATATTTACAAAATTCACAAACAATAATCACAATATTTAAGAGTACACAATTTACTAGAAAGCATAAACACAACACAATTTTTCATTTTAATTAATCATATTACACAATCCATATCACAAAAATTTCCTTCTAATTCATCAATTTAAACAATTTTATTCCTTCTAATTCATTAATACCCAATTGATACATATTCAATATATATATACAATCAAAATTCACTACTCAACTCACAATATTCTACCCATATCCAATTAATAAAAATCCACAATCAACTTACATTATACAGATCCCATATTCATCATTATCCACAAAAAAATCACAACAAAATATATAAACATATTACTAAAGTTTAGAAATATACCTACCACTCACAATATCCTCTTACCAATCAAAAGCTTTCAACTTGCCAAAATGACCAATCCTTCAAAAAATTACAATACTAGTTTGTTAGAGACGTATATATAAAAAAGACACAAGACAAACCTCATAAAATTGCAAAAAAAGAAAAAAGAAAAAGAGTTTTTCCTTACCAAAATAGTTCCAAAATATTAACCCTCTCTCACTCTACTCTGTCTCACTCTAACCCTCTCTCACTCTAACTCTCTTTCTCTCTAACCCACGACCCTCTCTCACCCACTCTCTCTCTCTCTCTCTCTCTCTCTCTTTCATGCACTGGGGAATCAGCAGAAATGACTTTGTTTCCTCTTGTTTGTGCTTTCATGCAAAAAAATATTTCATTTAATAAAACATTCAAACATTTAAGTTGTACGTTTGGACGTTTATTTTATCCCACTCAATTTTGAGCTAAAACATTCGAACATTACGTCTCCTGATAGAGCCCGAATTCGAGCGAAAAATTTTCCACCCAACTTTTTTCACATCCGAACATATATAATTTAACATTCAAATGTTAATAAATTTCCTTTCAAATTTTATCCATTAATGTTCGAACGTTAAATTGTAACCTTCGAACGTGAATGCTCATCCCAAAGCAAGAAAATCAAGCTAGAAATTTTTCGCCCAAATTTTTTCAACTCCGAACGTATATAATTTAACGTTCGAACGTTTATAAATTTTCTCTCAAATTTCATCCATTAAAGTTTAAACATTAAATTGTAACATTCGGATGTGAATACTCATCACAAAGAAAGGAAATCGAGTGGGAAATTTCTCTCCCAAATTTTTGCATGTTCGAACATAAATAATGTACGTTCGAACATGAAGGGAGGACATTATTCAATAGTTAGTATTTATTAATATTCTAGTTATATATATACTATAGTATATATATACTATAAAACACAACATAATTACTATACTATATTATATACACTATATTATAACTAATATATAATATATTAATATAATATGTTATAATTTATATTATAACTATTATCTATTTTTTTTATAGTTATTGAATTTCTCAAAATTTTTTTAAAACATTATTCAATTTTTTCGATATATACGTAACTCAAAAGATAAAAAACGTAAATACATATCGTATATACGAATCCATAAAAATATTTTATGTACTTAATTTAAAAATATTTTAATGATTACTTCATTCATAAAATATTTTAATTCTATGTACTTAATTTAAAAATATCCAATTAATCAAAATCCACAATCAACTCTATTTTCTGGCCACCACAGGTTGCCATTGGCCAAATGGTCATCATTGAAACGTTTTTTGAAGTGTATATTTTATTTCTATGGTGGCATTTCACCACTTAGAACCGTGGTACGTGATTTTTGAGATTTCGAGAATGGCTGAGTCGATTCAATCATTCTGTGTCATAACATTCAAACGTTTCTATAGAAAGTTTAATTTTACATAGCCATTATGCCTTCGACATTTGAACGTATATTTTTTACATTCGAACATTACTTTTTGTAGCATTTACATCCGAACATTTAATTTTAACGTTCGAACGTACTACTTTTTAATTTATTTATGCCTTCAACGTTTGCACGTGTATCTAATACACTCGCACATAAAACATATACGTTCGAATGTATAACATAGATGTTAGAATGTGTTAGGCATAGCGTTCGAATGTACGACATTTCAAAATTCTAAGCTGTTATGCCTTAACGTTCGAACGTGGATGTTATACGTTCGAACGTGTATGTTATACGTTCGAACATTAAACACATATGTGTGAATATTTTATCTGAATGTTCGAACATATGTTTTACTATTTTTGAACGTTAATACAATAGATTTTAAAATTAATGCGAAAGATGCATCAATAGTGTTAATAATTTTTTTTTCTTTTCTATTTTCAGGATATGGCTCATCTTTGCATACCGGGAAACGAGAGAGGGAATGAGCCACTCAGGACACTGCTTGTATCGAGACTCATACTGTTATGATAGAGCGAGAGATCCTGATCAATGAGTTCTACAAGCTCAAATGGGAGCAGACAAACTTAAAAAATGTCTTCATCAGTAGAGACTGAGAAAATATCTGCACATTGAGGCGGAACGTATACCCCTCAATGGTTCAGGACTTCTTTATGGGGATGTGCTCCATGCCTCAGGATGCATCATCTCACACAGTGACTGAACACGGTGTTTCATTTGAGATTTCACCAAATGTCATTGTCGAGCTCCATGGAATTCGTCGAGGAGTTGAGACATTGACTATGACTGACTCTCTAGCCTTAGTTCACACATCTTCATCTGCACATGGCACACTCGATGTAGATGTAGGTACTTCTGCATCATCTACTGGCCTATTTGAGCCATCATCGGCCAGAGATGCAGACCGGTCAAAGGTCGAGGGTACTGGCCGTAAGGCTCTGGATGATGATCAGGACGAGGATTTCTACATCTTCACTAGGAGAGACTGCATGCAGATCGAGAGGAAGAACACCTTCAACCAAATCCATCTGCTACCTTTCTTCCGCATGTTGCAACTTATTGTTGCAACAAACCTGGATCTTGTGGCACATAAGACCACATTTAGTTGGATTCGGACACAGTTTTTTACATAAGTGGCACGTGGTGATCCCATCAATTTGCCACTACACATCTTTGAGAGGATCTATTACAAGGTGAGCATCGTCTCCATGTACAACCTCCCATACGGTATCATCATCAGCCGGCTATTACTTACTGGGAGAGTGTAAACCCAGTCGGAGGAGCAGGTCAAAGATCAGATGAGCCCCCTCGACATGAACACGCATCGATGTAGTATTGGACAGGCGAAAGGGTATCCTTGACGTCAGCCACCCCCTGTAGAGGATCTAGTTCCTTCGACGCAACCCATGCCCGGTGTGGGGAGTAGTAGTCAGCAACCAATGAGAACATCTGCGGGAGATGCGTGGCCTGCTTGGGTTGATGTGGTGATCTCACAACTGACTACGCATATCGATCGGCAGATTGTGGTTGTAGTGGAGTCTGTTGTTGAGATAGTCCATCGTGAAGGTATCTTCAACGAGAAGGTTGATAACTTGACTGATGAGATATAGAATACAAATTTTGTGAACAATGTGTTCTTCTGAGTGTTGTTTATGAAATTATATCATATTTTGTATTTTGCTTTTAATATATGCAGGGAAAAATATTATTTAATATATCTATTATTTTTTAATTTGAATTCTCAATCTTCTTTAAAGTTAAATTTTCCAAATTTAATACTAAATCACTGCACTTCAAATATAAATAAACATAAATATATATTTATATATGTATATATAAATATATAATTATATTTTACAAATTGTGTATATTTAAATATATACAAGTCAGTTTTTTAGACTTGTTCATAAATTATGCACTATAAAAATCACATAATTTTTAAATTAGAGTCATATTTAATTTAAATTTACAATTAACATTCGAACATTAATTACTAACGTTCAAACGTTGGTGCCAAAAGATTTCACTTTCGCACGTAAGTAGCCACAATGTCCGAATGTATATGTGACGTTTGAAAGTAAATTTTCCATACATTCAAACGTAAAAAAAAAATCTCATATGTTTTTAGTGACAATTTCTAAAAATCATCACAAAAAATACTTTTTAATGACGATTTGAGGACTATCACAATTTCTCAACTATCACTAAAAAGTAATTGTGTTGTAGTGTGCATGCGTCTTGTGGGAGGATGAAAGCACTTCAGCCTTTGTGTCTATCACTATATCCCATGTAGGTGCATGAGAGTGGTTTAGGATCAGATTTCAAAGTAGTGTTATTACATAGGTACAGAAAACACTTTGAACCAAATAATCGTAAGTAATTTGGGTCGTATCCATAGAGTTGAAAGAAGGGAGATTGGTTATTGGTTATTGAGGCTCATAGAAAGAAAAGGATTTGTTAAATATTCTTCATTTGTTTAGAAAGTTGACATTCAAAAAATGTAAGGAAAACACCAAATGCGGGAAAGAAATTATATTTATATTTCAAAGGAATGAATTACATGTAACGACTAATATCATTAACTAAGATTGCATAGCAAGAAAATCTATTAATAGAATTAAATGGCGCAGAGGACCCCAAAGATCACAATAATTTTTTTTCAAAAGCCCATAATTTTTAGAGGGAGAGGAAAGAAAAGGTAGATGACTTGCTTTGCTAAGTTGACAACGATCACAAATAGCTAATTAATGTTTTTTTTAAGAGCTAGTGACTTTTATTAAACCCAGAGATTGAAGAGTACGAATAAATGCAGGTTGTGGATGTCTCAACCGTTGATATCAAAGATTTTGTCTACCGCCCAAAAGCGCATTGAGAAATGAGCTTCTTGGGAGGTGATGAGGGTACTGATTACCTCACTTGTGTGTTGTGCCCTCTCAGTAGCAGAGCTGGCTCGAAGGTAAGGTCGCTTAAACGGTTGCCACTATAAAAAAAAAATGAGTATTTGTTATGAATTATTTGTATCGATAATGAATATTTATAATAAAAATAGATTTATTTTAATAAAAAATAATTATTTTTGCATGAAATAACTGACCATAAATAAACAGATTTCTTATAGTGTGCATGCCTAAGGTCCCTTATATGAAATGTCCCTTAAATGAAATTGGACTTTTATTTGTATTTTGTATTTTTGAGAAAAAAAATATAAAAACCATTAAATTAAACTAAATTTTAAATAAAGAACCATTCTCAATATTTTGAATGCGTGAAAGCTATGTCTTTACAAAAGGAGCTATTTGTACATGCAGCTATTACAGCCAGTAATCAGCTATTTGTAGAAGGTCTCAAAATCAAGAGGTGCAACGTTCATGACGTCTTAGTTATGAAATTGGAGAGCTAGCTAGTGATTTGCTGCTTTGGAAACTTTGTAACGTCGTTGGAAGATTTCCTTGGCCTAATTGGTTCGGAAACTCTGAGTTTTCTTGATCTTGATTTGAAGATTTTATACTGCTGGAGGATCGGTCATGAGAACTGTTCTCAAGTTTATTTTCAACAAAAATATGGTCTGAAATATGTACGAAGCTAGAAAAAGGGGTGAATTGGAAGATATATATGAAAGTACGGTAGGAGACCCAAGTCCAAGTCCTAGAGGAACGCTAATTAGGTCAAATTATAAACCCAAGAACGCGACGATGAGAGCTTATGTAATTGCCATTTAGCTTCTGTTTGAAAGTCCACAAGGCGTTAAAATAATTAGTTGTTGACCAAAATAATTAGACACGTCGTGGTTCGAGGCCATGCATTCAACGCGGTGTGTGTGAAATCTGCTGGGTTTTCGAAGCACTTCCACATGTTTCATAGACATGATACTGACGTCTTTCATTACTTTAGTCAAAAGTGTCTATTTATGTTTCTTGGTCTCGTTCATAATAACGTCACAGCATGACGTCAGACGCATCAAAAGCTCAATGCATGCATTCGTGTTGACCCTAAGTCGTCGGAGTACCCACGCCGTAGATTTCATTTTTAAATTGGATAAAAACAGCATTGATAATTTTGTTTTTAATTTATAGAAGTTTTAATTTATTTTATTTATGCTTATTTTTTGTGTTAATGATCATCAGCTTTGATGGTTATTTTCTATTTCGTTTGTGAACATTATTTGTAAATATGTATGTAATAATTATTTCATTTAACAAATTAAAGAAAAATGAAAACGATTAGGTTTTAGTTGGTTAGAAATAAAAATAAAAAAATAAAGAGAATATTTGAACAAGTGTATACAAATTTTATTTTTAGAAATGAAAGAAAAAACATGACCTATACATAGTTTTTATCCCTCTATATATAGTTTGTTAACTTTAAGATCAAATTTGCAATTGCGTCAAACAGTATTCTTATATATATGCACTTTAAGAGAAAAAAATAAAGATATTGAGAAGAATAAGTAACTCAAGCATAAGAATATATATATATATAAATATATAACATGAATCTCATTGGCTATTTCCGAACCTAATTTTAGTTACATTCTCAAAAAGTCAAATTGCCAAGCATGTCATTTATTTCAAAGAGAATTTTAGCCATGATTACACAAATAGAAAGTCACAAATTCATGAGATAATTTGATTTGATATATCATATTATAAAAATTTTATTGTAAAGTAGATCGCACGAAACATATAAAACCATATGATCAATTTGTGACCAGTTCACTAATTTTGTGTATTCTTTTTGTTTCTCACTTCTCTTCTTGAAAATGTAGCTATCGAAGCTGGAAAGCGCACCCCAAAGAGACATATTTCACATGAAATTGATGTAACTCGATCCTTTGAATATCAGGGAACATGAGTCCAAACATAAATGCGTTCATGTTTACAAACGAAAATTTACACTTTGACTAAAAGGATAGAATCTCGAGCTATACACGGTCTTAATAATCCTTTATGCACGCTGTACTGTCACCTTGACTTGAGCACGGAAGGTTTATATGCATGCACTACAACACAATTACTTTTTACCGACGATTGAAAAATTATGGCAATCTCTAAACTGTCATTAAAAAGCACTTTTTGAAATCATCACTATAGACAAATGAGATTATTTTTTACATTCGGATGTATGAGAAATTTACGTTCGAACGTCACATATACGCTCGAATATTGTGACTACTTACGTGCGAATGTGAAATGTTTTGGTGCTAACATTCAAACGTTAATAATTAATGTTCGAATGTTAATTGTAAATTTAAATTAAATATGACTTTAATTCAAAAATTATGTGATTTTTATAGTGCATAATTTGTGAACAATCTAAAAAATTGACTTGTATATATTTATATATACACAGTTTGTAAAATATAATTATATATAAATATATTTACATTTATACATATATAATTAATATATATTTTTGTTTATATATATTTGAAGTGCAGTGATTTAGTATTAAAGTTGAGAAATCTAACATTAAAGAAGAATGAGAATTGAAATTAAAAAATAATAGATATATTAACTAATATTGTTCCTTATATATATTATAATTAAAATACAAAATATGATAGAATTTCGTAGACAACACTCAGACGAAGGCGTTGTTCACGAAATTTATGTTCCGTATCTCTTCAGTCAAGCTATCAACCTTCTCGTTGAGGATACCTATACGATCGGCTATCTCGGCGACAGACTCCTCTACAGCCACAATCTATTGATCGATATGCGCAGTCAGTTATGAGATTACTGCATCAACCCAAGCAGGCCGGGCATCTCCCATAGATGTACTCGTCAGCTACTGACTACTACTCTCCACACCGGGCTCGAGTTGCGTCGGAGGAACTAGATCCTCTATCGGGGGTGGCTGACGTCGAGGATACCCTATCGCTTGTCCAATGCTACGTCGATGCATGCTCATGTTGAGGGGCTAATCTGATCTTTGACCCGCTGCTCGGGTTGGATTGGCACTCTCCGAGCAAGTAATAGCCGGCTGATAATGACACCATATAAGAGGTTGTCTGTGGAGACGATCCTCGTCTAGTAACAGATCCTTTCAAAGATGTGTAGTGGCAAATCAATGGGATCTCCACATGCCACTCGTATAAAAAATTGTGCTCAAATCCGACTAAATGTGGTCTTATGTGCCACAGGATCCAGGTTTGTTGCAACAATAAGTTGCAACATGTGGAAGAAAGGTAGCAAATGGATTTGGTTGAAGGTGTTCTTCCTCTTGATTTGCGTGCGGTCTCTCCTGATGAGGATGTAGAAACCCTCGTCTCGGTCATCATCTCGAGCCTCACGGCTAGTACCATCGGCCGCTGACCGGTATGCATCTTTGGCTAATGATAGCTCAAATAGGCCAGTAGATGATGCAGAAGTTCCTACATCTGCATTAAGTGTGTTGTGTGTAGATGTAGATGTGCGAACCAAGGCTAGAGAGTCAGCCGTAGTCGATGTCTCAACTCTTCGACGAATCCTAAGGACATCGTCGATGACATCCAATAAAATCTCAAAAGAAACACCTCATACAGTCATGGTGTGAGAGGATGCGTCCAGAGGCATGAAGCACATTCCTAAATAGAGCTCTTGAACCATTGAGGGGTATACCTTCCCCCTCAATGTGCAAATATTCATCATCTATAGATTTCGTTTTTAAATTGGATAAAAACAACATTGATAATTTTTTTTTAATTTATAGAAGTTTTATTTTATTTTATTTATGCTTATTTTTTGTGTTAATGATCATCAGCTTTGATGGTTATTTTCTATTTCATTTGTGAACATGATTTGTAAATATGTATGTAATAATTATTTCATTTAACAAATTAAAGAAAAATGAAAACGATTAGGTTTTAGTTGGTTAGAAATAAAAAATAAAAAATAAAGAGAATATTTGAACAAGTGTATACAAATTTTATTTTTAGAAATGAAAGAAAAAACATGACCTATACATAGTTTTTATCCCTCTATATATATTTTGTTAACTTTAAGATCATATTTGCAATTGCGTCAAACAGTATTCTTATATATATGCACTTTAAGAGAAAAAAAATAAAGATATTGAGAAGAATAAGTAACTCATGCATAAGAGTATATATATATATATATATATATATATATACATGAATCTCATTGGCTATTTACGAACCTAATTTTAGTTACATTCTCAAAAAGTCAAATTGCCAAGCATAACATTTATTTCAAAGAGAATTTTAGCCATGATTACACAAATAGAAAGTCACAAACTAATGACATAATTTGATTTGATATATCATATTATAAAAATTTTATTGTAAAGTAGATCGAATGGAATACATAAAATCATGTGATCAATTTGTCACCAGTTTACTAATTTTGTGTATTCCTTTTGTTTCTCATTTCTCTTCTTGAAAATGTAGCTATCGAAGCTGGAAAGCGCACCCCACTGAGACAGATTTGTAACTCGATCCTTTGAATATCAGGGAACATGAGTCCAAACATAAATGCATTCATGCTTACAGATGAAAATTTACAGTGACTAAAAGGACAGAATCTCGAGCTAGCTGTACACGATCTTAATAATCCCTTGTTCACGCTGTACTGTCACCTTGACTTGAGCACGGAAGGTTTACATGCATGGATGCATGCAGTAGGACTTTCACATGATGATCTTCTTTTTCTGTTCAATTTTTGAAAAAATACATTCTTTTTATTTTTGCTTTGAAGATCAAAGTATTCTTAAGAATCATAATGCATTAGATTAAGATGTTCATTTTTGTGTTAATATCGTTAATGTTTGCTGCATAATTAGCATATATTTATGTTCGGCTAATAGAATAAATTTGTCCCACAAGTTGGTGATGGACAAAGGAAATTGAGTGAATGAATTTATATACCAATGACCCATATTTATAGAACATCATGCACCGATTGACAAATGACACAACCATTGATAACTTAATGGTTGGCAAATGACACAACCTTAAGAAGTGACACAACCGTTTGACTAAATCAAAAGGTTGTGTTTTAACACTTCACTAGTCACACAACATTTTAACTAAATCAAAAGGTTGTGTCTCTAGCTTGATACTTCTTTAAGCATCACCTCTCATGGAAACCATCACCATGGAAAGGGTGTCATTCTAAGGGGTACATCATTTGGTAATTACATTCCTTAGAATTACATCTCCCACTTGATCACACAAAACGGTGATGATCCAGTTGAGTATTTTACCTTGGTACTAACATGAGATTTCCACTACTCAAACTCTCATTTACATACTGTTGCAAATCGGCGTCAGAGCATGACAAGCTTCTACGTGCACACATTTTTGTCATTACCTTATATGACCGCACCCTTTACCATATGTGCTCCCAGTGATCACATATTATGGGTGACTTCATTTCACTAAAAAATTTAGTGAACGACATCAATTCTCCATGACTAGATCAATAATCAATGTCTCTGTTACAATTGACGACTTCAGCCGAAGACATAACACATGTATCGACCTGAGCTGAATTTTTGTTTAGTACTTCCTCTAGAGGCTATTCCTAAGGTTTTTCTTAATCACCTTATCAACAACTTTGCAAATGATTAACCTTTTACTTGGATAATCAAATCACATTTCACTAAAATTTTAGTGAATGGCACTGAATTTTTGTTAAATACTTATTCTCCTGAGTCTTTCCTTAATCACCTTATCAGTGACTTTACCATGATCAACCTCTTATTTGGTTAATCAACCTGGCTTTGATACCACAGTGGAATGATGAAGAACAAATAAAAATAAAATTTGGCAATATGGTGACACTTATGTAAGGGTATTTATCCCACAAGTTGGTGATGGACAAAATGAATTAAGAGAATGAATTTGTGCACTAATGACTTCTATTTATGTGCTATCATGCACCGGTTGGCAAATGACACAACCATTGGTAACTCAATGGTTGGCAAATGACACAACCTTAAGAAGTGACACAATCTTTTGACTAAATCATAAGGTTGTGTCTTTTAACACTTCACTAGTCACACAATGATGAGCACCAAGATGGATTTAGTCTTAAAGATCCTTTGTAAGTTTCAGATGGGCCAATTACAAGGTCAAGAGCTAAGAAGGTCAAGGAGGCAATGCAATGATTGGTGCAATCCACTTGGGACGAGTCTAGCAAGAGCCCAACATTCAAGATGGACTTGAAGGATGAAGATCCAGTTTTGATTCATTTGACACAAGTTATGGAAGAGGACAACAATATGACTTAAAGACTTTGGGCACTTAAAGGCTTTCAACTTGTTTAATTCATTTAAATGACTTATTTTATTAGTTTAGAATTATTGGGTTTATTATGAGAATGACTTAAGGGGGGCGCCTATTCAAGGGCATGTTGAAAAAGTTATTATTTTGTTGAACTAAGATTTCAAGAAGTTACTGTAGTCGAGTACTGTAGCCTTACTATAGATGTGATACTATTCACTTAAGGGTATTTTTGGAAGATGGGGATTTATTTTGGCTTGAGTTTTAATTAGGTTTTGATTTAAATACTTTTTATAGTCTCATTTTATTTTTTATAAAATTTGATGAATTTATTCATTGTGAGTTGAATTTACTTCCTCTTGTTCTTGAATGAACTTTTGAACTTATCAAAAGTAAATCATAACGTTTGTGGCGTTCTTCCTTATAATTTAGGTTCTTGAGACAGGTTTTCCAACAGGTCTTGATTTTCATATAATTTAGGCTCATGAAACGAGCGCATCAACGTGTCTAAATTTTTCATTGGCTTTATTTTGGCTTTCTTGTGTAAGTTTTCAAATTGATTGTGGGTTCAAGGGATTCCATTCCCACGGGCTCATATCATTTGGTATTCAGAGTCAGGTTTCCAATCAGATCTGATTCTATCTTTTAATTCTTGCATCTTTAATTCTAGGGTTTCATTGTTCTAGGATTGCAAAAAAACAAAAACAAAAAGTAGGCTGCCGAAATTCTTAGGATTTTTTATTTTGCCGAAATTTACATCACCTAAGGTTTCAAAATTCTAGGATTTCTTACATCTTTACGTTTGTCAATTGCTTGGAATGCCGTTCTATCTTATACTTCATTGTCAATTCTTATGTGTTTGAATTCAATTGCTTGATTTTCACAATTGAATATTGTTGTTTGTGATTAAATTAGAGAAAAGAAGAGCAAAGAAAAGAAAGGAAAATAAAAGAAAAGAAAGGAAAATAAAATAAAATAAAATGTAGCATATTCAAAGATTGCTACATAGTTACAATAAAGAGAAAGAAATACATTTGTTGATCGAGCTTTATAATCAAAGGAGCGGAATACATCTTTCTAGTAGGTATTTTATTTATAATTACTCTTTCCTTAATATAAATTCCTTGAGTCTCGTGACATTTTATTCATTCCTTGTTTCTTGTTCTTGTTTCTTGAATCTATTGCTGGTTGGAATAACAAAAGGTTGTATTATCTTGATTTAGTTCAATTAGTTCTTAAAGACCTTGAACGGGAAAACTATTAGGGTAATAGGCAAATGAGTGTGAGACTCTTATCGAAAAAAAATCAATTAAGAGTGAAACACGAGTGGAGTGCCATTATTCGAGCGTAAACACATAAGAGAGTGTGTGAGGTTTTCCACTAACATTCTTTTTGTACAGCACATTACAATGTCTCATAAGAGTGACTCATTAGCAAAGAGGATGGCAAATAACTCATCTTTTTTGTTACATGCTATGCAATAACAATTTAAACGGTTGAATTTGGTGTTGGGGGAAGAAAGAGATAGATTGGATCAACGAGATGCATTGTGTAGAAAACTGCAAGATATGAGAGATAGGAGGAGGTGTGAGCCTAGGATTGAATATAAGTATAAGAATGAAGAGTATAATGAGTCTCTTGATGCCAGGCGTGCTCTCAATACACAAATTAGGATGGATGATACAGAGCAGTAGAGAGAGAACATTTTTCATACTAGATGTCACATCAATAACAAGGTATGTAGTACGATCATTGATGGGAGGAGTTGTATTAATTTGGCAAGCACTACTTTAGTTGAGAAATTGAGTTTACTTACCTTAAAACACCTTAGACCATACAAGTTGCAGTGGTTGAGTGATTGTGGGGAGGTTACGGTAAATAAGTAAGTGCTAGTTTCTTTTTTATTAAAAAATACCAGGATATGGTGTTTTGTGATGTAGTGCCTATGTATATTGGCCATATTTTGTTGGGGAAGCTGTGGCAATATAATAGAAAAGTGATCCATGATTGGTTAAGGAATATTTACATTTTTGAAAAAGATGAAAAAAAATCAAAATTGCTCATTTAACTCCAACACAGGTCCATGAGGACTAACTAGAGCTGAAAAGTGAGATTGATAAAAAAAAATACGGAGTAAAAGTGAGGATGAGATTGAGAGAAAAAGAATAATGAGACCGAAAAGGAGAGAGAGAGAGAGAGAGAGAGAGAGAAGATAAGGGTGAGGCTAAAACCTTAAGAAAAAAAGAAAATGAGTTGAAAAATAATTGTGAGACCGAGAGTTCAAAAAAAGAAGAGAGTGAAAGAAAAAAAGAGAGTCAAAAGGAAAAGAGAGCGAGAGAAAAAAAGAGAATGAGGTCGAAACATTAAGTGAAAGAGAGAGTGAAAAAGAAAATAGAGAGGTGGCTGAGAGTCAAGATAAAAAGAGTAGAGCTATGAGAGGAAAAAGAAAGAGAGATTGCAGAGAGAAACGAAAAAACAAAAGGAGTTTTTATACTAAGGCAAACTTTTATACTAACAAATTTAACAACTCTTTGGCTAGTGTTGTTGTTTTTTTGTTGCAGGGATATCGGGTCTTGATTCCTAATTGTGTATTTATTGGATCGCCACCAATTAGAGAGATAGAGCATTACATTGATTTTGTGCTAAGTGCGACAATCTCTACCCGACCTCTCTTTGAAGAACATGACTCCTTGACACACTTGAAGGGACAAGATAAGTTCAATAGAATGCATGCTAAGTGGATGCAATTTATTGAGACATTTCCTCATGTAATCAAGTACACACAAGGTAAGGAAAATTTATTGGTTGATGCTTTAGCAAGAAGGTATGTTCTTATCATCATTTTAGATGCAAAGTTATTGAAATGAAACTTGAATATGATAAGAAATTGTATGTTAATGATGATGGCTTGGCTAGTGTGCATGGAGTGCGTGAGAAAGTCTCGTTTGGTCAGTTCTATAGATTAGATTGGTATTTGTTTAAAGAGAATAGACCTTGCGAACCAAGTAGTCTTACGCGTGAGTTGCTTGTGCATGGATTTGGTTTGATGGATCATTTTGGTGTAAAGAAGATTTTACACGTGTTGTATGAACGTTTGTGGGAGTATCATTTGCCATTTATTAACTTGTTGCAAGAATGTTTCTAGGAGTATCATTTGCCTTTCATTGAGTTTGCATATAATTGGAGTGGTGATTTTGGTGTAAAGAAGACTTTAGATGTGTTTCATGAACATTTGTTGGAGTTTTGTTTGTCATTCATTGAGTTTACATATAATTAGAGTGTTCATGCTACTACTAAATTTTCACCTTTTGAAATTTTTTATAGACTTAATCAATTTACTCCTTTAGATTTAATGCCTTTACCTAGTAATGACAAGAGTAGCTTGGATGGATTTTTTCAAATTCTAATGCATATCAAGTGGATCTTCTAAGTAAGTATCATGTTTCTACTATTTTCAATGTTACTAACCTTTTTCCATTTGATGTAGGTGGAGATTCAAGGTCGAATCCTTTTGAGGAGAGGGAGAATGATAGGCACCAAGATGGACCTAGTCTTAAAGATCCTTTGCAAGTTCCAGATGGGTCAATTACAAGGTCAAGAGCCAAGAAAATCAAGAAGGCAATACAAGGATTGATGCAATCTACTTGAGACGAGTCTAGCAAGAGCCCAACATTCAAGATGGGCTTGAAAGATAAAGATCCAGTTTTAATTTATTTGATACAAGTTATGGAAGAGGGCAACAACATAACTTAAAGGCTTTGAGCACTTGAATGCTTTCAACTTGTTTAATTCATTTAAAGGACTTATTTTATTAGTTTAGAATAATTAGGTTTATTATGAGAACGACTTAAGGGGGCGCCTATTCAAGGGCATGTTGGGAAAGTTATTATTTTGTTGAACTAAGGTTTCAAGAAGTTACTGTAGCTGAGTACTGTAGCCTTACAATAGACGTGGCACTATTCACTCAGGGACATTTTTGGAAGATGAGGATTTATTTTGGTGAGGGTTTTAATTAAGTTTTTCTTTAAATACTCTTTGTAGCCTCATTTTAATTAGTTTATGAAATTTGATGAATTTATTTATTGTGAATTGAGTTTATTTCTTCTTGATCTTTAATGAACTTTTAAACTTATCAAAGACAAACCATAAACTTTGTAGTGTTCTTCCTTCCTTATAATTTAGGTTCTTGAGACAGGTTTTTTAACGGGTCTAAATTTTCATATAATCTAAGTTCTTGAAATGAGTTCCTCAACGGGACTAAATTTTTCACTGGCTTGATTTTGGTTTTCTTTGGTGAGTTTTCAAATTGATTGTGGGTTCAAGAGATTCCATTCCCACGAGTTCATATCACACAACCTTTTGAATAAATTAAAAGATTATGTCTCTTGACACTTTCTTAACCATCAACCCTCATGGGAACCATCACCATGAAGAGGATGTCATTTCAAGGGGTACACCGTTTGGTGATCACACCCCTTAGAATTAAAATGGGCCATCTCTAAAGGAAGCTCAGTGTGTCGACTGATTGGCCATAAGTTTTTCAACACTTCTTGGCCAATACTCTGTACGGTGGGAGCATTGCATGCAAGGGCAACCTATGAATCCAGGGATTCCACTCTAGCCCTTGAGGCCGAGCAAATTGGTCATGAACAATCATGGGCAGGAAGCGAGATCATGGAAGACATCGGCCATCGGGTTGCGCCCTAGGGATTCCAACCGGGGAAATGATGCTGTTGAGTTTATTGGTCAGTCCTCGTATCGCATCCACCTTGGCACACTCCTTGGTCACCCGACGGGGTAGCGAAAATATCTTGAGAGAATGGCGGGGTAGGAGCTATCTTAGGAGGAGTGGATTTGGATTGCCTGAGCCACCTACGGGTCCCTCTTGTTCAAAAGGGATCATCTCCTTCTCCTAGTGGAACCTTTTTGCTGTGTTACCTGACATGCCCTCTAGTGGCCGCTTAGCCTTTCATGGCATCAAAGGTCCCCCTAGGAAATCACAACCCGCCACTTGAGACCGGTCGGGGGCGATGAGTTTGGTTTCCCTTCCCATTAAACCGCAAGGCTCATCGAGCAGCGTAGCGAAGAGGTTTTGCTTAAAGGGCTAGATGATCCCTTCTAAACCAAAGGGACCTGCGGGCCTAGGTATCATGTTGACACCGAAGTGTCTCACTCCCTAAGGTCTCTCCCGTGGGAACCCAATGTTGCTAAGTGAAGACTGGTCCTCCATCTTCGACCGATGCTTTGGTCAAATAGGCAACTTCGCAGTTGGCAGTCCTTCCATTCTTCCTATGCCTCTACCCTTGGACATCTCAGCAGATCTAAAATTGACCACATTGGGTGGCAAGGGAGGACTAGGGCACTTGAGAGAGGTGGTCCCCCTACGCTTGTTGAGGTTTGAGCGCAGATCATCGACCAAGTGTCCAGGCTGGATCTAATATTGACCACACTTGGGAGCTTTGACTTGAATGACCAAACGAGATCTGCAATTGATCAGGTGGCATTTGGATGTGAGGCGTGAGTGCACACCATCAGCTTAATTAACCAGGCATGATTTGAAAATCTACCACACAACATTAGTCCCACCTCTCCTTGCAATTGCTTAATCAGCTCCATATTATGAGGACCCTTATTATCTTGCTCCTGTTTTAGTAAATCAGATTTTTGCTTCAAGACTACCTCGGGATCCTTCTCTTATAGATAGCTCTAGCTAATCAAGTCACCCTCACAATCATTCAGTTTATCATCTTCCTTAGAGAGTTTGTTTCCCCAACTCTTTTATCCCATGCCTCTTTTACTACTAGTCTTACATCCTCATCCAAAATCCACTTTGCTTCAAATCTAAAGATTATTTTCTTCTTTCTTCTACTTGGGGTCTCAGAGCTTAAGTCGAACGAAAGGACCATATGGTCAGATTGGCTTCCAAGCAACACTTCTACAGCTCTATTTCAAAATATATCAGTCCATTTTGGATTAACAACTGCTCTATCAAGCATTTCCTTTGTAAAGGTATTATCTGAATTCTTATTACTCCAAGTGAGCATACTCCCCTTCCACCCCAAACAAAAAATACTATTTCCTTTCACGATTTGTCTGAAATGTTCCATTTGTGCTTCTAGTCTGGGTTTCCCTCCCATCTTCTCATCTTGATAGGCAATCTCATTAAAATCTCTCATTATACACCATGGCATCTCAACAGAGGGATTCAACATCAACAACAAGCTCCATGAAACTCTTCTTTTACATGCTTCAGGGTGGTCATAAAAACCAGTAAACAACCATGATAGGTTTTTTTCCTCACTTCTGATTGATGCATTAATATGGTGGTGAGAGAAATTGACTATCTCCACCTTTACATCTCTACTCCATACTAGAGCCAAACCACCCTTTCTACCCCTTAGCTCAACAATAAAACAACCCTGTTAATCTATTTTCTTCTTAATACCATCATACCTGCATGTTGCTAGTTTTGTCTCCATTAGAAATATCATTTTGAGTTTCTTATCCTTCCCCATTAGGTAAAGGTTTTGAACTATCCGAAAGTTTCCAAGTCCTCGGAAGTTTCAACTCAATATTTTCATAATACTTGGCAGGGCTGACTGCCCTTATCTTGTCATAATCCACCCACTTAACCTTCCCACTTTGTTTGCCTTTCTTCAACAGGCCCTCTACATAATTATGGTCCTCCTCATCAACTATTTCTCTTTTTCCATCAGATAATATCACACCATCATTCTTATTAACCTGCATTACGTGCTCTTCTCTTCCAATGCCCCCTTTCTGCCTTCCCCTTCTTGCGAGCAAGGTGTAATTTAATACTGGACAGTTTCGGTATATTAACTACAACCTTAGTAGCCACAGGCCCCTCCTCCATTGATTCAGAGCTTTTCTCAATCTCCCTTTTAGTTTTTTGTGCTACCTACCCTTTCTCAGAGACTAGCCCTGGCACACCCCTCTTTCTACTACTTTGACTACTTTTATCAAGTACATTAGCTACAAATTCAGTTAACACATCCTGGGCCACCCTTATTGCCTCCATCCCACTCTGAGCATCCATTTGGGTATCAAGGACCACCAAACCACTCTTCTCAAGTCTCCTATCATCCTAATTCAGTGTAACATTGTTATTTAACTCCCTCCCTAGTCTTCCTCTCATTATTGTGCTCCTCTTCATTTTCTCCCCTCTGATCCTTACCATGGTAATCCATGTTCTCCATACCTCTCCCCTGTGGGCTAGGCTGAGCACAAAGCCAACTTCCATACTGCAATTTATCACCATTCATTCCCAGTCCATCGCAACCTCCAATTCCATGTTTAATTCTTCCGCATCTGAATCAAAGTTTTGGCAATTTCTCGAAGGTTAATGGCACCCAGATTTTATTTCCCAGCAAATTGGCAGTTCTTCCTCTAGCTAACCTCTTCCTTACACCTAATTCAATTCTCACCCTCAAGTAACTGCCCCATCCGATTCCATCTTCACGGACATCCCCCTCTTTTACTCTTCCAATTGATTCACTAATCTGGTTGCCTACTTCACGAGTCATACATGCCAATGGCAAATTGTTCATACGTGCCCAAAAGATCTCAAAATCAAAGTTCATCTTATGTGGAGGGGTCAATCCATTGAACGATTTTAGAATCAGGAGTTAATTATCAAATAGCCAAGGCTTCCCATCCAGAACTCTCGCTGTCTCTCTGGATCTCAAATGATACCACAAATAGGTTCATACTTATTTCATGGAAAGCAAATGATCCATTCAACCTCCAGATCTTCGCCAGAGTTGATCTAATAACTTGCTTATTCATTCTTCAATCAGAGATCAATTTCCCCACTAAACTCCTTTCTCCCTCTATCGACACCTTCCCCAATTGATCCATACCAATTTCAATTACAACATTCTCTTCTTCCGTAAAACTGGTACGTTTGGATCCCAAACTACTCTCAAGTCATCTCAACTCATCATTACAACTTTTTCAAATTTTAATACAAAATATAATAAACAATTCAACTTTTTCAAATCCCAAAATAATAATAATATTAAAAAATAATATTCTAACAATATTTTATCATCTCAATTCAACTCAACTCAATTTAGTTCAACATCCAAATGTTAATTGGTCCCATCACTCCTCCATGTCCTCTATCTCCCTTCCCAACATTCATGCAACAGCTCTCCCACCCTTACTCTACAAGCAAGTCAAGACTATCCCTCCACCTAAGCTTCCTCTCTAGAGCAAGCTTATGGATGACTTTTTTTACTACCCTGTTCTAATATTACACTTGAATGTACGATAGTCAAATCAAACATCTCTCATGTGCCCTCCGAACTAATAATTGTAAAAGAATAATGATAGGCTTATAGTTCCTACCACCCATTTATTACTCCTTTTATTTTTTTTAACTTTTTTTTACTTAATGGTTAAGGAAGTGACTATTAGTGAAATTGTATATTTTTTTTTTCAGAGGGCTGACGTGGAGGGCTATTTTTCTTCCATTGCTAGGGTTTTTTGCGATTGAGTGTGGGCATTTCAGCACCCCATGGTCACACCATGTGGCCCTCTAGTGGCTGCCGGAGGGGTGGGTGCTACTGGGTCTCAGGGAGAGGGAATAGGTGAAGGATCTGCCATAGTGGAAAAGGACTGGGTTTTGCAGGGGGTGGACCTCTTCAACATCCCCTATAAATTTAGGTTGCCATTGAGGAAACCTGAATTGATTAATGGGGCTCTAGTTTTGTTTTCTTAGATGTGGAGATGGATAGGGCAGCAGAGGAATTGAAGTTTGCTTTGGTGCTAAAGTTTGTGTGGAAGAACCCTTCCATTGATATGTTGCTGCTTCAGATTATAAAGACCTAGGGCTTTACGGAAGTCCCCATGATAAGTTTTATGGATGAGGTTCATGTTTTATTGCATTTGGCAAATAAGAAGGATTACCTGCATGCTTGGGTGACCAATTCCGTTTGTTTAATTGGTCAATGGAGTTTGATCTAAATAAGGAGCCCTTTATTGAGCCACAATGGATCTTTTTGCCTGGATTGCCATTACATTAATACCGCATGGATTGCTTGCAGATTTTGGCCTCTCGGTTTGGTAGATTCCTTGGCTCCGAAAATGCGACATTATATATAACATGGGCTACAAGGGCGAGAATCTATGTGGAAGTGGACTTACAAGATGAACCTGTGGATGGTTTTCTCTTGGTAGTTGGACAAAAATAACTTTGGTAGAAAGTAACATATGAGAAAATGGGTTTTTATTGTAAGAAATATTTTCGACATGGGCATACGGTGGTAGTGTGTCGATCTGGTGAGAAAGTACAGGCCAAAACCAGTAAAAAGGAGGGGATGCAAGGACTAGGAAAGGAGCATGAGGATCAAATTTGGAAGGAAGTGAGGTGGAAGGAGGGTGCTGCAGTTTCGTCTAATTATAAGAAACAGAGTATGGAGAATATGCAGGAAAATTAAGCAAAGCAACAGGCATGTATTGTGGAGAAAGGGCATATAGATGATATGGTGAGGAATGAGGGGGAAGTGGATGCTGGGGGTGAGAGGGATAAGGGTGTCACTCAAATAGAAGAAGGGGAGATCGTGCAGACCAAGAACGTGGTAATGCGCAATGCCCATAGTAAGGAGGATGAGACTAATACGCAGATGCCAATGATGGTCCAAGATACATGCCCCGGGGTCATAGCAAATCCCGTCGATCAAGATAAGGGGAGCCCTGCAATGGCAATTTCTGAGGTACCGCAGAAGAGTTTGGAACAAACTGGTAATGACATGGCAACCAAAAGTGATGAAGAGGAATGTGAGAAAGTGTGGTGTGATGCAGATATTAGAGTTACACGTGATGAGTCTTTGTTGGACACAAAAGAGGATGGGGTGGATTGCCAAAATCAGCCAGAAGAGGGGAAGCAAGGTTCAAGTCAGGGGAAGTTTTCTCTGGGTTATTCATCAAAGCGGAAGGCAGTTGAAATTTTGTTGTTACGGGGCAAAGAGAAAATGTATGAGTCGGACACAGAGCACCGATTGATATCCAAAAAAAAAAAAACATAGAGGAAAAGCATTGAGGAAGTCTCAAAGGGTTCACACCCGTTCTCATAAATTGGATTTATGATTGATACAATTTTTTCCTGGAATACTAGAGGGTTGGGCAAGTCTCGAGGTAGGTTGAAGAAATTAATTAAGAAGTTTCAGGTTGATTTGTTTGCTATTTCGGAGTCGTTTGTGGCTGAGGAGTGTATGGCAATGTTGAGGAATTTTTTACACTAACACCATTTTCTCTCCAATGAAAATCAGGGTGGTAAACTGTGGATTTTTTGGAATGATATAAATGCCTTTGTGGTAAATTCAATTACGGCGCATATGGTTTCTAGTTGGTTTAGCAAGGATAGCCAAAGGATTCTGGTGACTTTTGTTAATGCAAAGTGTTCTTATGTGGAAAGAAGAGAGATATGGAGGAGCTTAGAAGAGAGCCAAGTTTTAGATTTTCCTTGGTTGGTTCTTGGTGATTTTAATGTAATTCAAATGGATGCGGAAAGGATTGGTGGAAATCCAAGACCTTTAGTATCTAGGTCGGAATTTAATGATTGTTTACATCATTGTGGGCTAATTGATTTATCAAACACAGGTCAACATATGTCTTGGTGTTATTGCCATGAAGGGGCGTCGCATAGCTGGGTGAAGTTTGATAGAGTTCTCTAGGTGCGTGCAATAGAACTGTTTTTGGGAGAGTGGGTGCTAACTTACATGCTCTTGAGGAGCGGATGGATGTCGTGGAAAATCAGCTACAATCAAGCTATTCTGAGGAGGTTGAAGGTGATTTTTTGCCTACTAAGTTGGAGATCCAGGTGTGGAAAAATAGGGAAGCCACTCGCCTGGGACAAATTGCAAAAAAAAAATGGTTAACTGAGGGGGATCAAAACACAAAATTCTTCCATTCGGTTATTAATCAGAGGTGCCAAAGGGTCCTCTAGATAGAATGGTTCTAACCGATGGCAGTATCTTGGATGGTGCGGAAGTAGTGCATAACGAGGCTGCTATTTTTTCCCAGAATTCTCTTTCGGAGTCGTCCGTTATGGAGCCTTGTAATCTCTCAAACTTAATTCATAGGAAAATTTTAGAGGTTGAAAATACTCTCCTTTGCTCGGAACTGACGGAGATTCCGAAAGAGAGTAGTTCGGGGTCCGATGGATTTGGATCAAAATTTTATATGTCTTGTAGGGACATTGTAAAGGAAGATGTCTTGGAAGTAGCAAAAGATTTTTTTCAGGGTACCCCTCTTTCTAGGTTCTGCTCTTCCTCGTTTACTGTTTTAATTCCGAAAGTGGATAACCCTTCGAGCTTTGATAAATTTCGCCCTATTAGTTTATGCTCTGTGGCTTATAAAATATTCTCGAAGATTATTATTTTCAGACTCACTGATGTTGTTGAGAAGTTGGTCTTGCATGAACAGGTGATTTTATTCCGGAGCGAAGTATCTTTGAAAATATTACACTGGCACAGGAAATGTTCACTCTTTACATAAGAAAAGGATTGGCGGCAATGTGATGGTAAAATTGGATATGGCTAAGGCTTATGACAGAGTTAATTGGAGTTTTCTTTTGGAGGTATTCAAGTCTTTTGGGTTCTCTGATCATTGTTGCATGCTAGTAAAAAAATTGTGTGGAGTCACCATAGTTTTCAATGATGATGAACAGAACCTTTGAAGGTTTTTTTCAATCAGCCAGGGGTTTGCGCCAAGAGATCCCTTTTCTCCTTTTTTATTTATCATTATCGAGGAGGTTTTGACAAGGTTGCTTAGTAGGAATTTTGAGGACGGTCGTATTGGAAATTTTTATCATCCACTTGGGGCTCCTCTAGTATCTCACTTATTATATCTGAACGACATCCTTATATTTGCCAATGGCGAGAAGAGGTCAATAAAAAATTTGGTGAATGTTCTTCAGACATATGAGAAGTGGTCGGGTCAAAAAATTAGTAAGACTAAATCAGCATTTTTTTTGTCCAAATACATTACCCCTGCTTGTAAACTGGGTTTATTGAGAAGCACAAGTTTCATGGAAGGCAAATTCCTTGTTACATATTTGGGTGTGCCTTTGGTTTCGGGCATGTTGACTTCCCGAAAATTGGAGCCTCTAGTGGAAAAGATTCGAAAGAAAATTGCAAGGTGGAAATTTAGGCTGTTCTCGCAAGGTGGAAGATTGATCTTGTTAAGACATGTATTGTCTAGCATGCCTATACACTTGATGTCCGTTATTAATGTTCCGCTGGGCACTATCTCTCACTTTTTTGTGCAGGTGGAAGGTAAAAAGAAGTTTCATTGGTGATCTTGGGAGAAAGTTTGTAAACCGACCTCGGAAGGGGGTTTGGGTGTGCAAGATCTTAAAGAAGTTAAGAAATCTCTTCATATGAAACTTGCTTTCAAATTGATTACATCTAACAATTTATGGGCAGATTTTTCAGGGCCAAATATTGCAGAAATGACCATTTTCTAGCCTGAAAGGAGAGGCCAAATGACTTGGTGTGAGGTGGAAATTCTTCATTTTGGTTTGACAGGTGGCTTGCTTCAAGGCCTTTATCTATAAGCACACAGGTGATCTCCAACAAAAAGTTATGTATTCAGGACTACTGGCAGAATGATAACTGGAATTCTGATTTATTATTGGAGCTGGTGGGAGCCAATAGAACTATGAAAATTTTGCACAATGTACCGACTAGTAAAAGAGGCCAAGATGTATTCATTTGGAAGCTTGTCCCTAATGGTAATTTCTCTACAAGAACAGCATGGGAGGCGGTGAGAAGCCATGGAGAAAATTTGGTGTGGAGTGATTTGCTTTGGCATCCTTTACTTCCTAAAAGAATATCTTTTTGCTTATGGAAAGTCTGGTTCAAATGCTTGGCCATAGATGATACAGTTCAGGCCAAAGGCATTTCGATGGCCTCAGCATGTCATTGTTGTGCACAGAGGTGCTAGGAAAATATTGATCACATTCTCTCCTTAGGCGAGGCAGCTGCAGAGGTTTGGAGTCGGGTTAGTGTGATGTTGGGGATTCCTTTTCAACGGTTTATTCCCTGGAAAAACAGAGTCACAAGCTGGTTTTCTTATGCCAGAAAATCATCTATCAAAGGCATTTTAATTGGAGTGATTTCGTGTGTGATTACATGGTGCCTTTGGAATAGAAGATGCAAAGCAATAATAGAGGGTGTGCAACAAAATGCGAAATAGCTTTAGAGACAAGTTAGGTATTGGGTTAGTTCTATTCCCGAGAACTCAAGTGCCTTATGGAAACTTAAGCTGCCAGATATTGCTATTGTGCGGGAACTCCAACTTCCAAATCAACCCATTTGCGCTAGACCAGGTAAATTTATTTCGTGGGTTAAGCCTCCTTCTGGTTGGATCAAACTGAATTGCGATGGTAGCTGTAGGGGTAATCCAGGTAATTTAGGAGGTGGGGGTATAATTCAAGATTTTCATGGCATGGTGATAGTGGCTTTTTCTAGTCATTTTGGATAAGGTACTAATAATAGTGCGGAATTAAAAGCAATCCTGGAAGGAATTCATTTGTGCAAACGACTTCACTATTTTAATGTGATAATTGAAAGTGACTCGCGCATTGTTGTTGATTGGCTTCGGAAAGGTAAATGCACCTTACAGTATCTTTGGGATTTTCGGGAGGATCTCGTGGCAGAGTTAGAATGGGTGAATTTCATGGTGCTTCATCAATATAAGGAAGGTAATAGTGTGGCTTAATCTGGTCTTGGGAGGGAGAAATGGGCAAGAATGTGATTTACGAAGAGCAGCATCCTCTACCTAGTTACCGTAAAGGGATCCTTTGGTTAGATAAGTGGGATCTTCCATCCTTTCGACGATAGGATTGTTTAGTTAGTGTTTTGTTTCTATTTTGGTTTTGCAGCTTTTTTCTAGTCTTGGTCTTAGGCTTGTTTAGAGTGGTTTGTTATTCTTTTTTAAGGCTTGTTTAGACTCACTGTTTATTGGCAGGTGTAGATTGGTCTTTGTTTTATTGTTTGGGTTGGTCTTTATTGGTGTGGTTATTGGGAGGGTTTGTCATCTCCCAATAACTTGATCTGTAAATACAGTATTCTTCTGTCATAAGTAAAGGCTTTTTAATAAATTGGAGATTGGGCTACGTCATGAGTAATTACAAGCTATTTGAAAAATAAAAATTCTACTCAACCTCCTACTATTCACACAACCTCCACACACCACATTTTTTTTTATCAAATATTTAATATATAAATAAAAAATAAAAAATTTAATTTAATTTAAAAAGAATAAACTCAAAAAAAATTTTTTAAAAATATTAAAAATTTAAAAAATTTAAAAAAATGTGATGTGTGGAGGTTGGAGAGGTTATGTAGAATTTCTCTTTGAAAAATATATATATACTTTTTAAGGACAAGCGTGGGGCCCGCTAGCTGGCACGCTGCTCCCAGTTTTTCACGAAATGGTAATTTAAGGACAAGCGTGCTCCTTTGCAGCCCCGGTATAATCACGTACCTAAAAGAATGTCTTGGTCCTTGAAATTCCTCTTCTATACGGCTTTTAATTTTCCTTCCACTTCCCCCGTCTTTATTATCGATCTGCCCACTACACCATTTCTAAGAGATGGGTCAACTTGGAAAAAGGTTTCTAGCTAATTGGAGTTGGTAGTGAGAATATGAGGAAATGGGCCCTGTAACAGCAAAGCCTGGCCCACACTTGGCCTTGACTAATCCCTTCATGCTTGCATCTTTTTTTCCCATTTTTATTCTTCTTTATAAATGTCAAAGTGCTTCCTATTAAAAAGAATTTATTTTTTTATACGTAAAAAAAGGGTTAATATATTTTCTTTTCTTGTAAAGTATCATCTCATTCTAATTTAATGTTACTAAACATGTATCCAGAGTAACGTACCACCTCATCCTCAATCCCACCGACTAGGGGTGAAAATCAATCAAATTCAAACGAGTAGTGGGTAGTCAAGTTTCTCTTGTTTAATTTTTATACGAACATGAGTCGAGCTCGAACTTTTCATCGAATTGAATTTTATGCTTACAAACAACATGTTTAATATTCAAGCTTTTTCACAAGCTGCTTATTTAGATAGACAAGATTATTTATTTTGTATTTTATAATTTTATCTAAAGTTTTTGACAAGCAAATTTTGACTTTTTGCTAATATCATTATAAATGTTGTATATATATCATTAATTAGATTCACAAGAATTCAAGTAAGATGATATATACATATGAAGATAATACTCTAAAAAATGACAAATACAAAACTACTCGAGTTTATACACAAGTTTTCATGAGTTGAGCCGAGTTTTGTATAAATTATATCGTTTAATAATCGACCATAAATTTGTATTTACAAAAAGTTCATTTTAAAATCGATCGAATGTGAGTCTATCGAGTTGAACTTTTTTTTTTTTTTAAGTACCAAGAGCTGAACTTGAATATGGCTAAGCTGAACAAAAAATTAGACCCAAATTGATGCTCCTCACTTGAACGGTTGCTTTGTTTTCTTGAGCCTACAGAAAAATCATTAACAAGATCGAGAATGTGAAGCACACATGCATGCAGCAATGTAAGGGGAGTGCAAGCTCATCTGATCATTTTGCTGTGATTCTTCTTACAGTACGTGATTCATCTGATCATGTTGTTGTGATGAAGAGGAAGAAGTTTGCGATAGCAGGGAGAGAAGAAAAAGAAAACTTCACCAATCTGTAGTAGTGTGAGCAGGGAGAGACGAAGAGGAAGAAATTTTGAGCTGGTAATGGGTCGTTTGTGCCTTGTGGGGACAAGCTGGGCGAAATCAGTGGGGGAAATTTTGAAATTGAAATGGGGGAAGACTAAAAAATGCACGTTTCGATTGGTAAGGAAAAAAAAAGGCCATATCAGGTGTAGGGTTTAAATCTTGTGTGATCGTTTATACACACGACGCATACATTGCCTATCAAATGACACATGTCGAATTATTATTGGAGTTGACGTGACATTTGTAAAGATTTACTAAAATAAATCTAATGAAGGGACCGATCAAAGATTTGATCATTTTTTACAATCATGTGTAAGAACCTATAAACACAATGGAAAATGATGGAAAACCAAGAGACTTACTTGTCTCTGCTACGACTTCATTCTCATTTAAATAATACAGTGTACATTGAATTTTACACAGGTAAATATGGAAAGAAAAGATTAGAGTTTTTACAAAGATAAATATAGAAATATACAGGTTGGAGATAAGACTTTTAGCATGATACAATGGAAAGAGGAAAATCAGGGAAATATTGATCACGTTGATCACTCTGGTTCTGGAGAAGATTGATCTGCAGCTACAACTTTGGAAAGTCCAAGAGTGTCAGCTACAAGAGTGGAATGTCCAGTATTGTTTGGTCTAACGCCCCCCCTCAAAGTGATGGGGATTAAAATCACCATTAGTTTGGACCTTAGAAAGTTAAACCGAGAGGCAGTGTGGCCCTTTGTGAAAATATCACAAATCTGGTCTTAGGTGGAAATATGCTTCACTTGAATGTCTTTGTTGAGGACTTTTTTCCTGATGAAATGATAGTCGACTTCGACATGTTTCGTACGAGCATGAAACACCGGATTGGAGGCTAAAGCAATAGCTCCAATGTTATCACACCAAATAGTTGGAGTGGAGGGGAGGAGTACACCAAGTTCTTTCATCAGCATACGTATCCAGTTCTTGTATTCAGCTTCTGTGCTACTTTTAGATACGATAGGTTGCTTCTTGGCTGTCCAGGTTATGAGTTTTGGCCAAGGAATATGCCATACCCGGTTGTGCTACGACGATCATCTGGATTTCCAACCCAATCGGAGTTACAGTAAGTTCGTAAGTTTATAGTACTAGGAGTAAAATAGAGGCCATAGTCAATACTGCCCTTAAGATAGCGAAGCACTCTTTTGACAGCAATCCAATGTGGTTCACGGGAATTGTGCATAAATTGGCACAGTTGATTGACAGCATAAGCAATGTCGGGGCGCGAAATTGTACAATATTGAAGAGCCCTTACAACACGGTGATATTCAGTAGGATCAGATAAAAGCTCACCTTCAGTGGAAGAGAGTTTTGGTCCTGAGGTTGATGGGCAGTTAAGAGGTTTAGCACCCACCATCTTGGTGCTGTCAAGCAGATCGGTAATATAATGAGTTTGTCGTAAGTGTAGCCCATGTTGATCACGGCTTGCTTGAACACCTAAAAAAAAACTCAGCTCACCCAGATCTTTAACAAGGAATGAATCCTTGAGAGATAAAACAAATGAATCAATAGCATCCTTACTAGAACCAGTGACAAGGATGTCATCAACGTAAACCAACACATATAATTTTACTGAATCAGTAGCATAGATGAAAAGTGAGTAATCAGCAGTGGACTCAATAAAACCATATTCCAATAGAGATTGAGATAAACGGCAAAACCAAGCACGTGGTGCTTGTTTGAGGCCATACAAAGACATGTGCAAACGGCACACATAATCTGGGTAATTTTCATCAACAAACCCTTGAGGTTGCTCTATAAATACTTCTTCATCCAAAAATCCATGCAAAAATGCATTTGAAATGTCTAACTAGCGTATGTTCCAGTTAAAAGAGACAGCCAAAGCAAGAATCATTCGGACAATTGTGTGTTTCACTACGGGTGAGAACGTTTCAGCATAGTCAATGCCATATTGTTGATCAAACCCCTTGGCAACTAGACGCACTTTATAGCGCTCAATACGACCATCAGAGAGCCTTTTGATCTTAAAAACCCATTTATTTCTAACAACATGCTTACTAGGCGGACGAGGGCAGAGTGACCAAGTCCCATTCACCATTAAGGCATCAAACTCAGAATCCATCGCAGCACGCCATTGAGGAGAAGATGTAGCTTGTGTGTAGGTAGAGGGCTCAGTGTCGGTGACTACCGTGGAAAGTACCTGCAGGGGATGCCAAGTCGAGTACTGAGAGATGAAATCTGGAAAACTTTTGGATTTGGAGTTACCGGTCATGGAGCGGGTGGTGACGCGATTGGGGTTAACTGTTTGGAAAGTCCAAGAGTGTCGGCTACAAGAGTGGAATGTAAGAACCTATAAGCACAATGGAAAATGATGGAAAACCAAGAGACTTACTTGTCTATACTGCAACTTCATTCTCATTTAAATAATACAGTGTACATTGAATTTTACACAGGTAAATATGGAAAGAAAAGATTACAGCTTTTACAAAGATAAATATAGAAATATATAGGTTGGAGATAAGACTTTTAGCATGATACAATGGAAAGAGGAAAATAGGGAAATATTGATCACGTTGATCACTTTGGTTCTGGAGAAGATTGATTTGCAGCTACAACTTTGGAAAGTCCAAGAGTGTCGGCTACAAGAGTGGAATGTCCAGTATTGTTTGGTCTAACATCATGGGCAGTAAAAAGTTTAATTGAGAAATAGAATGACCAATTGAACTTCAAATTTACAAAAGCTCTACGCAGACTCTTGGTTAAAAAAAAAAAAGGACTTTATCATGAAAAATGTAAAAAAATCCTCTTCTTTTTTTATAATATTCACTCTTTTACAAAGAGTTTGAACGAGATTTATCTATTTAAAATTTATAGCTAATATTACTGTTTTATATTTATCTTTTAAAAACTAAAATGTGACCAAAACAAGTTAGGCTTATATCTAGTTGAAAAATCATTTGGCATGATTTGTTAAAAAATAAATAGATAGTATCTACTCATTTATTCATCCCAAACAATTTTATGTGTTGATTTAGATAATAAAGAACTTCAAATAATATCTTGCAACAGAAAAGATGTGAAATTCGTTATAAGTTCTATTTTACCTTGGGTTGGGTTCCGACTCCGACGGAGTTGAAAAGCCTAACTCTTCTAACTTCAACTCCAAATATTATTTTTGGAGCGACTTTGATTTCGGACTCTGATTTTTTTGACTCTATTGAAGTTGGAGTCAAAGCAGACATTAGCCGAAGTTGGTGCCTGCGGAGGTTTTGCACACTCCTAATTTTACCTTTGGGAGGGGGTTGGGTGAGTGCTAAGTCTGTTCGATCGGCTCGGTGTTCTAAGATTTGTAATGTGCTCCATTGTGACTAAACGACTTTGGTACAAATTGACACCGTCATGAAGAGACATGCAAAATCTCCAGGCTGAAAGAAAAGGACCCAATCGAACTTGGACAAAACCCACAAGCTAGCTAGCTAGCTAGAGCCAAGCTCCATAATCAACGAAACTCAAATATTATAGGAGTACGTATGCATGGGCCCTTATCAAACTTCAGTTTGGAGTGTTTCGTGACAGCCCATACAACTAACATATTATAGGCCTTAAGTATAGGCTCTTTCGTGGAAACGAGTTCTATTAATTATAAGTTGGTCCGTAAATAAACTATTTGTTGCAGGATTTAGTATAACTAAAAAAATGTTTTAGGATTTCATCAAAATAAACTAACAAATTAATGTAGTATGATATGATACGTTGGATTATAAAATAGATATAACATATCATATGAGTCGTGTCAGTTGATGAATTTCTTTTTATATATTTTTTTGTACTTATCACTTCTCTTATAATTACAATTAACAAAATTTAAAAAAGATATATTTTATATATATTGACTAATTGTGATAGATTTCTATATCAATACTGTGTATGGTATGTCAACAAGTATATTTTTTAATGGATTTTTTTAAACGAAAAAGTGTTATCTGTGACGAGTGGTTAGCAATCCTTTTCCTCAAGCAATGTACAGAGGAACTATAGAGTGGTGTTAAACTAGCAAGTTCCTCCCACTACAACAATCGATTCCTACATCTAGGAGACAAAGCGCCACCCATGCATACATTTAGGCCAAGCTAGCGCGCGCGGTGCTTTAAAGCTCTGTACGTTGCACAAGTCAGGAAAATATATAGAGACAAGTAGCCACCCTCACATTTATGAGCTTTGGAGGCATATCAGTGTTACCTTTACTCTCTCTCTCTCTCTCTCAGAGGTTACATGTGACTCAGTACTGCATGTGGGGGTGTGGGTTGGAACCAGAACTTAATTGCACTGCATGTGTTGCATGGCTTGCACGGCCTAGCGCACAGCTTGTAAGAGAACCACTGAAATCAAGAAACTTCTCCAATCCAAGCAATCTTTTACAATCTCTGTCCCTATTTATTTCATGTTTACTACTCATGCTCCGTGGGCGATGGAAATTGGTGAGGCAGAAGTTATTAATCGTACTTATTCGTTGGTCCCCTGCCACTCCAACTTTCTTTACCACGGTATGTCCTTTTCAAAAGGTTGGATTTTGTCTCGCTAAGTGTGGTCATATTGGGAAATTATGACCATTTTTTAAGCTTGTATAATAAAGCTGATAGTAATTATGGAAATCAAAAGTTTCCATTCAGCTTTACAAAAAAATTAGGGTTCATTGCATTTGCTATATATATTTAGATGTTCACATCTGTGGCCATTATGAATTGGTCAAAACTAATATATATGAATTGGGTTTTTTCATTGCAATCTCCTGTTTTTTCAATGGGCGTTAAGATGATTTCATATTAATACCGAAAATATATTACATCGATGGGAAATGATTTCTATATACACAAAGTACCAATGCTTGTAGTTGTAGCATGCCTAATTTGCCAATTCATGGGTTATTCAATATGAAGCAAAAGCGTGACGTTGCATCAGTGCATGTATCAAAAGTTGTTGGCTTGAACTGCAATTTCACGTTGCAGAAGAAAAATACTTTAACTATAAAGTGTTTTTATAAAAATAAATTTATAAACTAACGTAACTTGATGTAATATGTTAGATTATAAAATTACTAATTTTATTATAAACTAGGTCTAACGTTATATCATATGAATCCAAATTAATTTATGGATTTACTTTTACAAAAATTTTTAAATTATAGCTTTAATATATTTTTTTATAAGAAATATCAAAATAAATAAAAAATGTATAAATTAAATGAAGAACTTTAGGTTATAATTGGGTAGGAAGATGATCTCAAATATTTTATGAATAATAAAATAAATATAAAATAATAAATATTTTACTATTCAAAAAAACCCTTAATCCAGTAATTAGAGAGATGTCTCTGCATTTAAAGCGTCTAGCCGTCTACATTACCTTACCGATAATGGTAAATGCAAAAGTCTCCCTGGGCTAGGTCTTAGGTGGTAATGAGCTGGGTTTCAGATTTTTGGGATCGGCAAAATCTCAAAAAAATAAATAAATAAATAAATTACTCAACATTAGTGTGCATTATTAAATTAGGCCAAAGCAGCCTCCAAGCTGTAGGAACCGAAGAAAACTACAAGTAATAAACATAATAATCACATAATTTAGAAACGTTTTTTTTTTTGAAAGTTTAAAACCTGATCTCATTAAAACATAGAGGATCACTTACAACGACTCTTAACGACCAAACAAGTGTAGTAGAGTTAATACATCTCTCGGGCTACCTGAGTTGAAATACAGGGTGGACATAACTCAATATCATACAAGTCTTCTTGGCTATCAAAAGCGGCTTTTGCTAGCTTGTGAGCTGCCTCATTGGATTCACGATGTGCATGTACTGCTGACCATGTTGCAAAGGAGTTTAACAGGACTTTTGCATCCTCTATAATGCAGCCCCCCAAGCTCCAGTTTGAAGAGGGTTGATTGAGAAGGTCCACGACCTGCTTTGAGTCCCCTTCTAGTATGAGTTGTTGCAGGCCAATTTCTTTGCAAAAAACAGCAGCCAGAAGTAAACCATAAGCTTCTGCATCAAAAGGCCTCCCTCTTAGACTTCTATTTGCTCGAAGGGCACCAATAACATAACCTTGATGGTCTCTAATTAGTACACCAATTCCAATTTTTCCTTCCCCCGAGTTTACTGCAGCATCCCAGTTGACCTTTAACCATCCCACATCAGGTTTCAGCCACTTGTCAGTTCTCACCATGGGTTGTGGATTACTTGCTGCTTCCTTTTTTAATGCCTCTTTGAAAACGAGAAGATCGGCCTTTACCTGTTTAATGACTGCATTTGGGTGCTTAAATTCTTTCCCATGTAGGAAATCATTTCTTCTAGTCCAGATTCCCCTCATTGTGACTGCAACCTCCTCGAGTTCCTCTGGGTCCACTTGTTCAACCAGTGCTAGCCATACCTTGAAAATCAGGTCATGTTGGATGGATAACTTCTGTACTTTCTTTGGTCCCTGACTCCATACATCTTTGGCTGCAATACATCCCCACAATACATGGCCAGAGGTTTCGGGTTCCTGTTCACAGATCAGGCATGTGTTATCTTCCAACACTTTCCTCCTTTGTAGGTTTGCTCAGGTAGGGAGGGCCTCACTGCAGGCTCTCCATAAGAACAATTTAGTGGCAGGGGTTATTTTGAGCTTCCATATTGTTTTCCACACTCGGTAGTTTTGGTCTTTGACTGAGGTTTCACCATCGAGCTCCCTTTCCATTTCCTTGCTGAAATGATATCCACTTTTAACTGTGTATATGCCATCCTTTGTACACTGCCATACAAGCTTATCCTCATGCCCTCCAATGCTGATTGGGATACATGTGATGCTCTCAATTTCCTGTGGGGAGAACATCTCATAGAGGAGAGAAGACTTCCATTGCTTCAGCTGAGGATCAATAAGATCACAGACTTTTTCACACCAGCAATCTACCTCTCTGTTGCTTAGGATTTTTTGAGAGGGGAATGATGGTAACCATTTATCCTCCCATATATTCACTTTGTGCCCATCCCCGATCCTCCATATGAGTCCTTTCTTCAGTAGGCTCAGTCCTGCCTGAAGCCCTCTCCAAGCAAATGATGGTCTGGACCCCATTTTTGCTTCAAGAATTCCCCCATTGTGGAAATATTTTTGCTTCAAAACCCTTGCCACCAAGGAGTCAGGATCCTGAAGGATTCTCCATCCTTGCTTTGACAGCATGGCTATATTGAAGTGCCTCATGTCTCTAAACCCCAGTCCCCCTCCCTCTTTGTTGTTACTGAGTTGGTTCCAGCTAACCCACTGGATTTTGGATGAATCTTCATTGAAGCCCCACCAAAACTTTCGGAGTAGCTGATTTAATCTGTTAATGATGGATGCTGGCAGAAGAAACATTCCCATAGCATAAGTGGGAATGGCTTGGAGAACTGCCTTGAGGAGGACTTCCTTGCCTGCAGCAGAGAGGAACTTTGTTTTCCAGTTGGTAACTCGAGCCCAGGTTCTGTCAATGAGGGAGTGGAATGATGCAATCTTTTTTCTCCCCACCAGAGCTGGTAGTCCAAGGTATTTTTCGAAGTTACTGGAGGATTTGATACCTGCTATTTGTAGAATCTGAGTTTGAACTTCTCGAGCAATGTTCCTACTAAAGAAAATGGAGGATTTTTCTCTGTTTAGTACCTGTCCCGAGCCTTTCTCATACAGCTCTAATAGTTGGAGAATACACTTGAGTTCCTTTGTTTCTGCTTGACAAAACAAAAGACTATCATCAGCAAAGAATAAATGGTTCACTGTGGTTGGACCCCTGCCTATTGGGGCTGATGTTAGCCTACCTTCTGCCTCTGCTCTATTTAGGAGAGATGTAAGGGCTTCTGCACAGATTATGAAGAGATATGGGGATAAAGGGTCTCCTTGTCTGAGACCCCTTGAAGGCCAGAAGCACTCTTGAGGTTCTCCATTCACTAGGATTGAGTAGGACACTGAATTAAGGCACCTCTGGATGATGTTGATCCAGTGAGATGGAAAATCCATTTTGGTCATGATGGCCTCAATGAAAGCCCATTCTACCCTATCATAGGCCTTGCTCATATCTAGCTTGAGGGCCATGAAACCTCTCTTTCCAGTCATTCTCGAGTTCATAGTATGTAGAATTTCATAGGCTACCAGAGTATTATCCGAGATGAGTCTTCCAGGGACAAATGCACTCTGATTGGGGGCAATGAGCCTAGGCAGTATGTTTTTCAATCTGTTTGCAAGTGTTTTAGAAATAATCTTATACAGCACATTGCAGAGACTAATGGGTCTATACTCATTTACTTTCTTGGGGCTTTTAACTTTGGGAATGAGAGAAATAAAAGTGTCATTGATATCATTAATAGAACCATCATGGTTGAGGACTTGAAGAGCATAATTACAGACTTGATCCCCCACCACCTCCCAATGTGTTTGGTAGAATTGGGCTGGAAAGCCATCGGGGCCAGGGGACCCCAAGGGATTCATTTGGAAAATAGCAGTTGTAATATCTTCTCTAGTGAAAGGGAGCATAAGCCAGGTCTTCATATCCATATTAAGCTTTGTGTCCAAAGCATATAGGCACTTCTCAAAATCCGAAGGGTGGGAAGAGGTAAATAAGGAGGAGAAATAACTTGTGAAGACCTCTCCAATGGCTGCCTTCTCAGTGACACTTCTGCCTTGGGGGTCCTCAATACAATTGATGGTGTTGGTCCTCCTTCTCTGGCTTGCCTGCATGTGAAAGAATTGAGTATTCTTGTCCCCGTGTTTAAGCCAGTGTTGCTTTGCTCTTTGGCGCCACTTGAGCTCATTTGCTACTATGGACTCTACCACCTCATTCTGACATTGTTTGATTGCATCCAGATGTTCACCCGTTCCTGTGCTTTGGAGAAGGCCAATCCTCTGAGTTCCCTTTGTGACTTCCATTTGATCTTGCTGCTTGGTTTTCTGCCTCCAGATTAGTAAATCTTTTTTGCATATCTCAAGTTTGTTCCTCAAGAGCTTGGCTTCACAATCCACTGTGCTGGCTTTGTTCCATGCTTCACATATAACCCTTTGGCAGTCTTCCTTCATTTCCCAAGCCATCTCGTATCTAAAGCACCATCTTCTCTTCTTCTGCCCATCATCTGTTTTATGCAGCACAATAGACAATGGAGAGTGATCTGACTTTACTGCAGCTAGTGTAGTGCATAGGCCCTGAGGAAATAGGTCACTCCATTCCTTGTTTCCGAGTGCTCTATCTATTTTTTCTTTGGTAAACTCCCTATCCCTTCTATTATTTGCCCAAGTAAATGCCTGCCCATCTGAGTGGATATCATTGAGTCCACAAAATTCGACTGCTTCCCTGAATTCCTCAATCTGTTTGTATGGTCTGGTAGCACCTCCCATTTTCTCATTTTGGTGGAGTATTTCATTGAAATCCCCAGTGCATAGCCATGCCATAGGACTGGGGGGTTTGAGCATCTTCAAAAACTGCCAGCTACTGCTTCTCTTCCCGGTATTAGGATGACCATAAAATCCAGTAAATTGCCACGTGGGGCCATTATCCTCAGTCTGGACTAGTGCACTGATGTGCCATCTGGTATAACTGATCACAGTTACCTTCCATTCTTCCCTCCATAGAAGTGCAATACCCCCACTCAACCCTATACAATCTATGGCAAAACACCCCTCCATTTTCAAGCACCTTCTTACCACCTCCATCCTATTTTTCCTGCATTTAGTTTCCACCAGGAAAACCAAACGGGGAGACTTTTCCTTAGTTAATTTCCTAAGGACACTAACTGTCCGAGGGTTCCCAAGCCCTCGGCAGTTCCACATTAGTATGCTCATTGATTTTGGCAGGGCTGGAAACCAGCCACTGCCTTGACTTGAGAGTTTTCTTTTGTATCCTCACTTTTCTTGGGCCTCTTTTGGATTGAGTCCTGCACTGGTATGCTTCTTTTGCAGCCCCTCCGGTAATTACTCCTAGTATGGCAATTGGAGATATCAACCAGCATCGTAGTGTCATTGTCATCTGTGTGAAAGTTACTTGCTCGAGCCTTCCTCTTCCACTTCCTCACCGTGTTTTCCACATAGTCCATGCCCTGTTGCTTGGGGAATTCTGTGCCTTCATCTGCTGGTATCACTTCACTTCTTTTTGAACCTACCCAAGCTTCATCAGCACCAGGATCAGGCCTGGCTATTGCATGGAGCTCAGGTCTCTCTTGTGGTGCAGTGGATACACCATTGCCAACGTGGCTGCCATGTGGGCCTTGGGCTTTAGTGGTTGCCATAGAGGTATGGTCCTTGTGTGTATAGGTTACTTGTAAGCTGTCAGGAGTTTGACTTACCACTTGACTCTTTATCACATTCCCTATGTTGGGATCACGAGTGCACTCAGCTTTTTTGTTCCCTCCATTTGGTTGTTGAAACGTAGCTGCCTGGAGCACTGCTTCCACCTTTCCCGCTGACAACATCTCCAGTTCCCCTGCCGAGATTTCTGGGTTCAACTCTTGGTCATTATGCACTGGTTTCTCTCGGTCAAACCTACCCTTTCCCTCTTGCTGTTCCTATTTCTGTTCCTTTCCCTGGTTCTGACCTCCTAAGGCGCCACCGTATCTCCGCCTATCAAAAGGGTTGGTGTTCCTCGGTTGACCGCGTAGCCATGAACCAAACTGGGTTGGGGCTGGTGAATCTTGGACATCATGCCGAGCCCGTATGCATGTTTTCCCTTTGTGAAACAGAATTCCACATTGAAAGCAGAAGCTTTGCAATCTTTCGTATCTAAAGGAGATCCAATGCTGATTTTCACCAAACTGTAGCCATTTTCCTCGCATCAAAGGTTTGTGGAGATCCACTGCTACTCTTACTCGTAAGCACCTCCCCCATGCATGTCCATCCGCCTCTGCTTCGACCCTGATGACCGGGCCAATGGAGGTGGCGAACTGTTCTCCGAGACTTTCAGTCATGGCTGCTAGTGGAAGATTATGGAGTTGAACCCAAAAAGGTTCATACCGGAACTGCAGTGCTTCTATGGACATCTCTTCATCCACCTCCATCAACGTTAGAATGTGTCTGTCAAAAAACCATGGCCTCCCACTTAATACTCTCTCTTTGTCAGCTAGTAGTTGGAACTCGATCAAGAAGCATTGGTCTCCTAGCTCTTTAAAAGATACCCATCCTTCCAACCTCCATAGTTGAGACATAGTAATCCTAAAACCTTCACTATTAACTCCTTTCTCAGTTAGAGCCCTCCCCACTATACAATGTTTGCCCCGTTTTCCTTCTCCTGGAGAGGTTTTCTGTTGTGCATGAAAACATGAACTTTCCTCTTTTGAGAGGTGTAATCTTTCCCATCTCAACGCCAAGTCTTCTGCCTCCATTGCCTCCTGCTATCAAACGTAAGAAACAATCTCACAAGAAGTGAGACTTAAACCTCTGCCACCGCAAAGGCACTAGGAACCTCACACTTTTCTCTCAGAGAAAAGGAAGGCACTCACGTAATTTAGAAACGTTAAACACAACATATAGTTCTATTTTGTTTAATATTGGGGTCTACATTATTCACGGTTAGTATTTAATGTAATGAAATCCACATATTGTGTCTAATTTTTTTTTCTAATTGTTGAAAACACTTGTGTTAACGTTATGTTCCGTACATTTTTGGACCAAATTCTAGCAACTTAGATCTTCAAAACTTGGATATGTGAAAATAGAGAAAAATGTAACTGTAAGAGGGTGACCTTGGTGCCTGGAGTTTCTAATATCAAAGTCAGTAAATTCTCTTAAAAGTTTTTAAATAAGTGAGAGAGTCTCTCGTACCTGAAACTTACTATTTATACCATGAGTCTGGGGGGGACAGATCGTGTCTGCCCCTATGGAGTCTGTGCCTTTCGTACTATTCATTTTGTCAGAATTCTTTAATGCAGTGTGGCTCTACGACGGTGTCATTAGGGGTGAGCATCAGACGGTCCGGACCAGAAAAACCGGACCAGACCAGTCAATTTGGACCGAACCGGATTGGATCCGGTCTGGTCCGAATTTTATAAGACCGAATGTATTCGGTCCGGTCCACGGTCCAGAGGTTTTTCGGATCGGACCGGACCGAATGTACATAATTTATATATATTTTTTATAATTTAGATATATATAATTAATTATATAAATTTCATCTAACCTAATCCTATCACTAACTAATATATAATTATACTATATTATAATTAAGTATAGACTATAGTTATACTTATACAATTATACTTATACTTATACTAATATTACTAATATACTAATATTACTAAGATATAGCTATACTATATTACTAATAGTCTAATACTTTATACTAATACTATTATATAGTTATATTAATAATTATATTAGTTGTTATATTAGTTATACTATATTATAGTGATTTATTATAACTATATTATATATTAATATAAGTTATAGTCATTTAGTATAACTATATAATATAATAATATATTAGTATAAGTTATAGTGGTTTAGTATATGTATAAGTTATAACTATAGTCTATATTAGTATTAGTATTAGTATAAATATTAGTATTAGTATTACTATATCACTATAGTTAATAGTATCATATAGTGATATAGTATTAGAGTATTAGTATACCTAATACTTTAGTGATTTATATATATAGTAATTTATATGTAGACTTAAAGTGGATTACTAATAGTCTAATACTTTATACTAATACTAATTATATTATTATATAGTTATACAATTATACAACTTATATTAATCATGATTCATAATAACTAATCACTATAAGTCTATAACTATATATATTTACTATTTGGTATCAATGTATTAATATATTCTTTAATGTATTACTAATTCTATTAAGTATTAAGAGTTATTACTTCCAAAAAAAAAAGTATTAAGATTTATAGTATAAATTATAATATAAAAGTTGTATATGGCTCAATGGCTCATTATGCATTAACATACTTTAAGTTAGTAATAAAGTAATAATTAACATCGTCAATAAAATTATAAATATATGTCTATATATTATATAGTATTAAATTATTAATATCACTATGAGTCTATGAGACTATGACCATATATTATTATATAGTATTAATATCACTGATTCACTATTAAATTATTAATATTGTATATAGTAATAATAGTATTAGTAATAATTTCTATCAATGTATTATTATATAATATATAGTATTAGTATCACTATATCATTATAATATATATACACACACACTATAAGTCTATATGCAGTAGTAATCAGTAACACTATAGTCTATAATAGTATAATATATAGTATTAGTATATATTAATATATCATAAGAGTTATAGGATTATAGCATAATGTATGGATAATAGTATAGTATTAATATCACTATAAGTTATAACGATATATACCTAATAGGCTTATAGGCTAATACAATGATATATTAATCATATTACAAATTTATTAATCATAGATTCATAGAATCATAAATTATAATATTTATATTACAATGAATTTGAGTCATTTACATACTCTAAGTTAGTAACAAATTATATAATTTTTATCTAACGTAATCCTATCACTAACTAATATATAATTATACTATATTATAATTAAGTATAGACTATAGTTAGTATCAATGTATTAATATATTCTTTAATGTATTACTAATACTATTAAGTATTAAGAGTTATAGTATAAATTATAATATATGTATAATTTATAAAATTATAATAGTATGTATAATTAAATATCTTATTCTTATTTATAATAGTATATTAAGTATATATCTTTCTCAATTATGGATGTAATATGTATGGATAATTAAATTATCTATACTTATTGCTTCATATACAAAATGTTAAGAGTTGTAAATGGCTCATTATGCATTAACATACTTTAAGTTAGTAATAAAGTAATAATTAACATCATTAATAATGTAATTTTCATCTAATTTATTATCAATGACTATATAAAATATTTTTTTTATTGAGTTTGTTACATAATCCACATTCATAAATCATTTAGTTTAATTTAGTATTGTAAATAAATTTTTTTTAATTGATTTAAAAAAAAAAAAAGGCCGGACCGAATAGACCGGACCGGACCGATAGCTACTGGTCCGATCCAAAAAAAATGATAGATCGAAAACATTCGGTCCATCGCCTGACCGGACCGTGTGCACCCCTGGGTGTCATTAATATGGCATGTAGCTCGAGTAGTAGTGTCATTAATGAGACGTGATTTCTCGATTTTTCTCACCCCACTGGCGTCCTCAGTGGTTCATTGATACCTCCCATGTAAGAGGATCGAGGGTTCCCCATACTGTCCACCCATTATGCAGACAAGCACTTAAGAGCTGGACACTATTCGAGAGGTCTCTAGGAATTCGAGTCTCATCCCCCTGTAGCATGGTCCCTCATGCAGATAGCGTCCAGAGCAGCCTACCCGTGGGCCAAGCCGAAAAGTCTACTTGTTCTATACTAGACCTTTGCTTCTTGTCCCTTTAGTCGCCTTTCTCGAGCCCCTTAAGACAGAAAGGGGGAAAAACCCCTTACAAGAATAAAAAGTTTGTAGGAAACCTTGATCTAATGGAAATAGCACCATGATAATATATGTATATACAACGAGTTCTTCTACTCAGCAACTCTACACTACATAGTTATTAAGAGAACAAAAAAATAAAATTAAGTGTGTGGTATAGGGTTGGTAAGTAGAATTTTTTATATACAACTAGGGGTGAATTCGGTCCAGTCCAGTCGGTCTCGAGCAGGTTTTGTGGAGCGAACTGGACCTATTTGGTCTAGGGTTTTTCCATCCTGGTCCAGACCGAATAGGCATAAGGATGGGTTTGGTTGATCCAACCCTGTACAAAAGCGGCCAATGGCCCAATCCCTATATTCTATATTTTTAGGCCCAACAGTAAAAGCCCACAAATATTTTATCTAATTTTAAGTCAAAAAATACCAGAAAAGAACTTAAAAGGAAAATAAAAATAATCATAAAATGAAATTTGTCTATATACAATAAATTTGAATAAAATATTTTATTACAAAAAATACAAATTTTCTATATCCATCCAAACAATTTAAACAAGGTTAAATTGATAATTGAAAATTATATTATGCACATCATGTAAGTAACATACTTATTACTAACAGAGAATCAAATTTGCCTTCTAAAATAAAGAAAAAAAAAAGACTATTCTGAAGCATAAATAATGAAAACTAAAAATTATGTAGGTCTCAAAAACAAAAAATTAAAAGAAGGTCTTAAAAAAATAAAACTGAGAATACTAGAAGTCATATTTAGTAATTTACATCAAAAGGTCTAAAAAAAGCATAACTCTCGCCTCTCAGTACAAATTACATCAATACAAATTATATAATTATCCTCCTGGCTGCTCCTAGCCTCCTACATCTTTTGTCTTGTCATACTTTTCAATTTTAACAGTACACTAAAGTGTAAACAAAGGAATTATTAGCAAAAGTTCTCGTCACTAACCACAGTTTAACATAATAAGTGTTCAAGTCAAACCACATATTTAACTTGGGTGGTTTCTTATGCATGATATATAGTATCACATATTTAACCTGTTATTTTTATGATGAAAAAATACATTTCTAAGTCTGCTTACTAACACTACTCAATGCATTGTTAACGTGTAAGTCTTCTATGCACGTTAATTAGTTAGCATAAAAGAATTATTCTTTTTAATTACTTCTTATAATTATAATGGAATCCACAATAAATAGTAGTATTCATGCATTAATACATACACTGACTTGTATATATAGCAAAACTCTTATATTATTGTAAGTGACATTTCAATAATTTTCATTTCAGGACAACCAGCGGTCCAGCACGTCATTCTAGCAAATGTCCTTTGATCTGAGTATGCATATAGATGAGCCACTTAATCAGTTAATTGCATGGATGATATGGTTTCTTGGTCTTCATCAGTAAACTGAGTTGGATGATGTATATGTATTATATGCGTGCATGAGTAAATATCATTTTTTTGATGTTAATTGAGGATGCGACGGAGGGACTGGGCTGCTGGAGAGGGAGGGGATGCGTGGCTGCTAGGGTTTTCAAAATTCTGGGGGAGAATTAGAGAAATGAAACTAGAGGGACGAAACAGCGCTGTTTCTTGTTTGGCAGATTAGGTTGGCGAAGGGGGGGGACCAAACGGCGCTGTTTGAATTGAAATTGAACCCAAAAAAACTGGGTTGCTTGAGACGGCTGTTTCACGCAACCCAGCTTCAGAATTGCAACGATAGGGACTTAAACGGCACCGTTTAGGTCAAATTTTGTACTAAACGGCGCCGTTTCTTGTTTGGCAGATTATGTGTGTTTTTAAGTTGTATTTTTTCTTTTCTTTTTGGCACATAAATTAATTTAAAGAACTATTTAAATTAGTAAAATTAAAATTAAGTAAACTATTTAATGTGAATTATTTAATTAACTCATTAAAAAATTACCAATACTAATAGTAATAGTAATACTATATGTTGTACTAATAGTTATATTAATACTATATATAGTTATAGTGATATTAATACTAACATATTAAGTTAACTATCCTATTATAAATATATTATGCTATAACTCTTATAATATATTAATATATACTAATACTATATTATAGTGTTAGTAACTTACTACTACATGTAGTATATATACATATATATATTATAATGGTATACTGATACACTGATACTAATACTATTTGATACATTATGGAATATATATTATATAATAATACATTGATACTAAATTATTAGTAATACTATATACTATACTAATAGTGATATTAATATTATATAATAATATATGGTCATAGACTCATAGTGAGATAGTCATTACTCATTAATCATAGTGATATTAATACCATATATAGTTATAGACTTATAGTGATTTAGTTATAAATTTATAATTATAGTTATAGTGATTTAGTTTAGTTATAATTATATTGATGATGTTAATTGTTACTTTGTTACTAACTTAGACTAAGTTAATGCATAATGAGCTATATACAACTTTTTACATTTTATATATGAAGCAATGAGCATAATTGCATAAATAATTTAATTATCCATGCATGCTTTATATTTATTTGCAACTTAGGTCATAGATGTAGATGTTAATAATTAGTAATGGTGAATTGGTGATAGGTTAGTTAATCGATATCATACATTAGTTAATTACAATTTACAATAATATTTTTAATTGCTTTATATTTACTTACAATTTAGGTATTTTACAAAATCTTTATCTCATAACTTTAATTAGATTATAGATGTAGATGTTAGTAATTAGTTAATAGTAAATTGGTTATCGGTTAATTGATAATATACAATTAATAGAATATTAATTTGTAATTACATATTTAAAATTTTATATGATAAATGGGGATAGATTAAATGAAAATTATATAATTTATTATACAATTATTATTTAAATAATATATATAAAAAAATAAAAATAAAATTTTTCCTGTTCAGTCGGTCCGGTCCAAGAAACCCCCACCAGGACCGGATCGAAGACCAAAAATTTCCAATCTCCGGACTAAAACCGACCCTTGATTTTTTCGGTCCGATCGGTTTCGCCGGTCTAGACCAACTTTTCACCCCTATATACAACAGGAGTAATAAAAATTTTACCTTATCCAAGTAGACAGCTTCACACAGATTAATTTTTGGTGGTAAATTAAATTATGGATCTTTAAATAATACCTAAGATGCACCTAATAGGCCATGTGGGTGGCACCTTGTCACCCATTCATGTAGAGCCACGATATAAAACTTTTGAATATTCATCCTTGGCATGTAAGAGAAAGAACTCATCTAGTGGTCCAAAATCCCCAATGTGCGGTTGCTATCATCTTCGAACAGAGATCTCCAGATTATATCTTCGATAAGGATATCTCATTAGGCTGGGGACCATCGATGGGTTTGCACCAAACCATTAAAAGATTAATAATTTTCACAAGATTAGAGAGTGAGTCTTTAGAAAAATGCTGAGAAGAAGTATGATGGCAATTAATCGATCCGACTTGCTAATAGGTTTATTATATATTGTATTAAATCTTTGTATGGCCCTTGTACTTTATTTTTTATTATCACTTCAAAAAAAAAATTTTGGAATTGGGTGAACGTAAGCATGTTGCTAAACCTGTAAACTATTTCTTGAGTGTGAATATTCTACTTTAATAATTCTATATACAGTCGTAGATTTTACAAGTATTGTACAATTTGTTTTAAAAAAGAAAGGGATATATTATTAAAAAATTAATTTTTTTTTCTTATACAGATTTCATCTTTACTTACTTTTTCAAAAAGATTACACGATAACACTAATGCATTATAGGATTGTAAATATCTTTCTCTTTATTTTTTCTCTTATCCTTCCTAAGATTCTGTTCACAATACAAAATTCGTTTGTCGAAGGAAAATATCTTTTTGCTGTCAATATTATTATTCCTTTTCCAGAAACAAACACAACCACACTAAAGCCAAAACAGATACTAAAAATTCAACCATACAATTCAAAGTTGTGTTTTGTCTTTTATTTGATCCCTAGAAATACAAATGGAAACAAAAATTCTCTTCTTTCCTTCCTTCCTCATCACTCTGTTTTAGCCAAAGAAATGGGCCATGCAGAGATATTACAGCAGTGATTTTGTCCCTTTGTCTTTACCACCTTCTGTTTGTTACTCGAAGCAAGTACGTACTGTTACTCTCTAGTACAGGAACAGTGAATTAACTCTGGAATCTGGCTTTGCTCAGCATTGTTGAATCCGAGAAATCTGGACCGTGACATCGTCACAGTAATTAATGATTTTCCTCCTCTTGACGTCCCTCATCTCAGCTGATCTAATGGTAGTGGTTGGAGTTTTGCCATCGGTTTCTCCATATTCGGAGCTTGAAAACTGCTGCTCTAACACACTGACCGGTGTGATTGAGCTCGATGCCAGATCGAACAGACTCGTACCCATCCATCACTATGTCCTGCATTGCATTGTAGCATTGCAACAAGTTTTCCTGCAACAATTTTGTACCATTTTTTTAGTGAAAACATAGGCGGAGAAAAGAGCATCATCACTTTGGTAACTTTATATATAGAGCATTAGTTTCATCTTGCTGGAATGCTTTTGAAGAATCTTTGAAAGTGAGAATTAGTTTCAAAATGCTGACCAGATTTACCACAATTAAAAGAAAATTTTGAAAGGATGAGAGTTGGAAGATTTACTTTATTTACATATGAACAACAAAATATTGCTTTTCTAAAGAACGGATATTGCAAGGGTAATAATTCATGAGCAGCGTAAAGAAGCGCTGATGCAGCAATAATAGAAGGCTTCAACTCCAAAAGCTTGATATCTGATAACGAAATAAAGATTTGTTAGTTGAATCAGAGGAGAAGAGTCCATTAATCATGCCAATGGCACGTTGACTTTTCTTTTTTGTGAATATTTCTTTTCTGGGTACGTACCATTTTGAGATTTGAATATGATTTCAGTAGCTCGAGCTTTGAGAGACTGCCACAATGGTGGGTCTTGAAGTTGGAACAAAGATATGTAATAAGAAATGAAAGAAAAGGGTGTGATTGAACGCATTCGCCATTTTAGAGCTCCCAAGATGAGGAACTCCATTCTCTCTATTGTTTGTGGGTCAAAAATAAAACCTCCATCACCCTATTCCAAGCAAAAAACCAAAAAACAAAAAGAGTTAGATAAGCTTTTCTGAATATTGAAAGTTTTTCATAAATTATTTGGTTTACATTATGTTGGCATGTAGATTTACCTGGAAATCAACGAGGGAAACCTCTGCTTTCATCATCTTGGCAGCTAGAGAAATGCAGGAGATTGCAAGAAGACTTGGGATCCGTGGCTTTGGTTGCTGTTATAACAAGATCAATCTTAGAATATATCAAAGCATGATTTAAACCCTTAAAAAATGTAAGTAATGTGGCATTTATATTGGAAAAAATCTATTCAACCTCTACTATTCACACCATACTCTACACTCCACCTTTTTTTTAATTTTTTTCATCAAATATATTTTTATATGAATAGTGAATAAAAAATTATAAATAATTTAAAAAAAATAAATTTTAAAAAACTTTTAAAAAAAATATTAAAAAATATGGAGTGTGGAGTGTGGGGAGAATGAATAACAAAATCCTTTTAACATTCCAGAAAATATCTTTTTTGTTCCCAAAAAAAAAAAACACAAGAAAAAATATCAATACGACATGTTTTTTAAGCTTCCAAAAGCTAGAAATATACACTCACAAATATCTGCTTTCGAACTGCTATAATTTTGAAAAAGCCAAACATTAAAAAAAAAAAAAAGTAGTACAATAATTAATGACAGATGAAAAACTGTTCAAGTCTCCAGAATGTAATTAAAGTTTCTTTACCAGCATCCCTTGGCTAGACAAGAACCGATCAAGATAATTAACGGCAAGGTACGATAAGAGCGGATCGAACCTGCAACAGAACTGGAAAAAATAAACATAGATGAGTACCATAAAAAAACAAATGCTTTTAGTTTTTTGAAGAACAAGATGAAGTATATATATATTTCCAACAAAAATTCAAACACTTCATTGTACGTTTTCCTCTTCTCTTCCGATAAAAAGGTAAAGATATCCCAACAAATTAACACCAGCAAAAGAATGAATACCTTGGAAATTTCAGAAATGATTTCATGTCGAACAGAAATATCAAAACCGTTGGTTTGGAGACTATGAAAGTAGTTTTCTAATGGCGTGTGATCACATTCAATAAGGAAGAGAGAAGCGATTGTGTCGGAGTTGGGTTCGTGGAAATTAGTCAACGGGTTTTCAAGATCGAACTCCATGGCCGTGAGTCCAAGTTAGTGTGAGGATCTGATCAGAACTGGGGTTGAGGATACAAGAAGCAACACATGATTGTTTAAAAAAAAAAAAAAAACCCAAAAGGGATAAAGGAAAGCTGGGAAAGTTGTGAGTTTTATGGTAAAAGAAGATGCGTGGAGACTTGAAATTCACTGCTTTAGTTGCAGCTCTCTATCTTGTAGTGTTTTTCTTTCATTTCTTTTCGGATCGATGTCTGCTAGCTGCTCCAGTGCGCTCTCTCTCTCGCTCTCTCTCTCGTATTGGAAAAGAAAACGAGGGAGTGAGGGGGTATGATCGGATGGTTCAGGACTTCACGGACAGTGGAAGTTATGTCCGAAGAGGATTGGGTGGAAAGTTAAAAGATGAGCTTAGTTTTAACTGCCATTGACTCTTGTTCTCCCGCACTACACATGAGGTAAAATGAAGATATTTTTATAAGTTACTGTTATTTTTATATAAAATTTTATAATAATATTTTTATTTTAAAATATAATTGTAAAAAATATTGTGTGTTTATCATTTTTTATAAAAAAATAAATTTATTAATAAAAAGAAAATGGGCATCCGGAGAGGTAGAGAGACGCTCCGCGGATTGGAAATATTATTAGCGTCCTTCAACGGGATCGATGATTTTGTGTATTTTTTTAAATATTAAAAAAAAAACACAAAATACACAATCGGTGCGTACAATCGGTTCATTTGGCAATTCTCATATTTTTAGATACATCTATTTGGGTTTGGAAAAGTGATGGGACCATATAAATATATTTGGAAAGAAAATTGTTGTAAAAAATTGTTTTGAGATTTGTGATAGATGTTTGAGTTTTTCTCTTCTACGAAAATCTAGGCAAAATATTTTAATAAAAAATATTTTTGAAATATTTCTTTGTAAATATTTTTTGGATTTAGAGTAAGAAAATGAATAATTTTTTTTTAAAAAAATCTAATGCTAAACACCATGTTGCTATATATTCAGTCCCAATTATTTTTAATATTTTTTATAAATAATATCATATGTTATAAGTTAGTGAAAAATTGGTCATCAATGGAATTTTCTGTCTGTTTCTGATATTCCATCCATCAAGATTAATCGAAAACACAGTAGCCACCCTACTGTTTTAATGTTTTTATTACATTTTCTTACATTCCTCTACTGTTTTAATGTTTTTAAAATGTTGGTATAAATTACAATTTTAATTTCTAGCCCATGTTGTAAACATAATTTACTCTCAAAATAACAGCATTTGGGTCCTATTTTTTTTTTTTTCAATTTATATGTAGTTTTTGTCCAATTAAATAAATTAGGGTCTGGACTCTGGACAACGACGAGTTTGATATGTCGCAAACTTCATACCAAGCCCATGCATACAACTACTGGAAGGGAAACGTCTTTAAGATGATCCAGTACTAGATCATCTCCCATTGATCTCAGATAATAAATGAGTACACCAAATAGTACTAGAATCCAGGGTTTTCATGTCCTTAATTGCCAGGACGACATGAGCTTGTTTTCATGCCTTTGTATTCAATTATTAGCAAAAGCGGCTATGATCAATATATATGTAGGACAAATTAAGCATAGTCGATTAATGCATGCATGGCACTATTTTATGCATGGAAATTAAAAGGCTGTATTATTACTCTACATGTCTAGACTGATTTTAATTAAACACGGAATGTAGAACGTGTTTCTTGGAGTTTGATTAACGTGGAATTAGTCAATCAGGAATGCCAGCATGCAGGGCTCAGACAGTATACTATCAATGGCACGTACGTACAAAACTCATTTTCGTAGTCTTTATGTGCATGCTAATACAATAACATCGCCAATTTTCCATATTATAAATTAAGCGGAAGGGGAAAATAAGAAGTCAAAAAGGGACATGAATACGAAATAACTACATATACATACATATATAGAGAGAGATCAGAGAGAGAGATTGGGATCGAGATGATGATCCCTTTAAGTTCTTATCCGGATTTGAAGGTTTCCATTAGGGGAAAGATACACATTATATATGATGGAGTGGGTTTTGCAAAAAAATTTGAACATTAAGCAGTGTACGAAAATTCCATAAGGGCAACAATAAATGTTAATGTATGGTCCACTTATTCATATAGTTATATCTCTTCTAATTGAAATTCTCAAATTTAAGCAAGAATTTGAAGGAATTTATCTTTTTTGAAGTGTTAACGGATGGCTATTAGATCGAATAGTCGCTAGCTAATTATTAAACGGACTTTAGGGAGTCGATCAACAAGCTGTATACTGAGTTTTTGATTCTTTGTATTGTAAAATGGCTAGTGCGAGGGCTTTATGCATGTGTTAGTTTCAACTTAAGCTTATTCTAATTGAGAAGATATTTATTTATCTCAGGGGAAGACTCCAGAGAAACAAGGTTCAATACAGAGAATTATTACCATATATATATAAACATTGGGACCATTAAGCGCAAATTTCCAAGAGGTACGACGCTCGTGCATGCGCGCTGCATGCATTGACCTCTGCATTCAATATTCGATCGAGCAAGCTAGCATAATTGCCGACATGCATACGCGTATTTCATAATAAGATACATTATGTATTATAGGTGAAATGCTTGGCGACTAGGATACACTACTTTTAGACTTATTTGGGTGAGACATAAAAGGATCGGAAAAATGTGGTTGGAACAAACCTGATCATGAATGACCATTTAGAACCATAAAAATAGAAGCCTATATCTATCATATAAATATATATATATATGGATGCCATTTGTCTGCTTATAACTTTATTATCTCCTAGCTAATGGATGCCAGAGTGAATTTCCTTTTTTTTTCTTGCAATATCTCAATCTCAATCAGTCAGGCTAAAGGCGATGCATGGGAACAGAAACAATTATAACTCCCACTCTTAAAGTCATGTATAAATAATACTGCATGTCACATATATATATATATATATATATATATATATATATGTATATGTATGGTCGTTGTTGAGCGATAATTAAAGGCCGGATCATACTTCTCAAAGGCGCCTACTTTTGAAACTACTAACCACTTCTTTAAAACTTTTGACTTATTGCTTTATATGGTGCCTGATAATCGTAAGCCCTTTGAGTTTGAGCAACTTCCTCTTTGTAGAAAAGCAATTACAGCCTACAAGTTTTGGGATTAATGCTTTTTACTCTCTGCAGATCATCATCAGCATGATCAGAGGTATTCTGTATTTGAAGATTACAGAAGTGGTACTGTTGATAAACAGTTACACATGCATATATTATGAGTTAATTTGCAAACTTCTTTATTGAGACATTGATCATGATCAATACATTTCTGATGTGAAAATTAAAGTAATTATTGTCGTGAAAGCTGGCTTCTGGGAAAGTAGCATGATTCTTTTACTTTCGGTAGCCATTAATGGGAAGAAAGACGCCAAGATAAACCTCAATTAAAAGGAATTAGAATATGGGGAAGTAGCTAGACACAACCATCGTCGAGAAGAAAAAATTGATGGATACTGCTTGGGGGTTTTAAGATCAAATACATGATGTGGCTGCCAGGCCTTGATCGCAATGTCAAGCGCACAGGGTGTTTGAGGGTGAGACTGACTACCTATATGTGCTTTTCATGATAATTATAATTAGCTAGCTAGCGGCCTTCAATCAGTGCATGAAGCATCACTAATAATGGAGCGTTTTGGGAGCCCCTTCTGCATTTAGTTTTGCCTATTATGTAGTACTTATGATGTTTCGCGCGAGTTGCTATTGTATTATTAATTATATATATATATATATATATTTATATGCTGACATCCTCGAGTTTTATTTTATTTTTTATTTTTTAAATAAAAAACCTCATTTTAGAACCTGTACGTATTCACTATTTCTCTCTCGAGATTTGCTACTAATCATCTCACAAATCAGACACCACACTTATTTTTATTTATTTTTTATTATTTTATTCCTCTTAAATTAATTAAGTTCTTCTACTCATCAGCCACACACTACATATTTGATAAGGAAAAAAAATTAAAAAATCATGTGTGGTGTTTCTCCTCTTAAATAGTGTACATCCATGCATGTAATTATAAAAATACCATGATTAGAAAGGTTCAAATATACACGTATAAGACCATATGGGTACTTGGCATCTCTCTCACTCTGCGGTATGAGTCTTTTCTCTTGTCGACTACATATACAAGGCTTTCTTGCCTATCCACTAGGGTTGTTTAGTTTGTTTTTTCTCATTCATGGATGAAGACATCTCGGAATGGTGGAAGTCTTTATCGTTGTCGAAAATAGAACAGAATGAGATTATTATCCAAGATGGTTTGTGATTGAATTCAAAGTTGCAGGCTGAGCACTGCTTTTTCAAACTTTTATCAAATAAATTCTTCAATCTGGAAGCTTTCAAAGCCATGATGAAGAATATATGGAAACCATCTAAGGGTTTTCATATCTTATAAGACGTGCGAAAATATCTTCTTTGTGGAGTTTTTCGCTAAAGGTGATAAAGAAAGGGTGATGCGTAATGGTCCTTGGATGCTTGATAAAAGTTTGGTGGTGATAGCAGAAGATGATGGTTGTTTTCAGCTTTCCCAAGCACCAATATCTTTTGCATCTTTCTAAGTTCGTATGTATTATCTTCCTTGAAATGGTATGAATTCTCTCTACCCATTAGAAGGACTACTGAAAGTTTGGGGACAATTGAGGATATTGATCTTACAGAAGATAAACCAGGGTGGGGTGAGTAGTATGTACGTGTTCGTATTTCTCTGGATATAACTCAAGCATAACCTAGAGGGAAAAGTGTAGAGGTGGGTGCTTCGAATGTAGTGTGGGTACATTTCAAATACGAGAGACTCTACCTTTCGCTATTGCTATGGGCGTTTGGGTCATGGTGATATCGATTGTATATTGTGGCTGAAAAATAGGGAACAATTTGAGAAGAATGGCTTCCCATGGATGCGAACTAAGGGGAATTATTTGGAGAATCGCTTTTGAGTCCACAATACATTGGTTGAAAATATGGACGATGTGACAAATCGTTTGTTGTGAAAACACAGTGATAACAAACAAGTAAAAGAAAATATAAGTAAATCAATCACATAATACTAAAGGCAAGTTTGGGGGGTGAGATAAAACACAAAATTTTCATCTCATTTCATCTTATCATTACACATTTTTCAAATCCACATACAAAATATAATAAACAATTCAATTTTTTTAAATCTCAATTCAACATTTTCAAATCCTAAAACTATAATAATATTAAAACATGATATTTTAAACTTTCATCTAAAATAAAAAATTTCCATCTCACTCCTCAAAGATGTCCTAAATTAACGGGTCCACAGAGTTGCAGGGGATTTTATTATGTCGAGGAATCACAAAATGCAATTTGGTGCAAAATCTCACTGTTTAGAATACTCAGGACCTACTAAACTATTTATTAAGTACATATTTATAGCGTTACATAACGAAAACACTAACTTTTACTTTTTTGCGTAATTCGCTTGAGCGAGATCTCAGCCCAATGCTCACTCGAGCGATCTATCAAGCACGACTAGAGCGAACTCTCTGTTTGAGCTTCGGTGTCACACGAATGTTGAGCGAACTTTCTGCTTAACATTTTTTCTGCTCGGCGCTTTTTCCCTAGGGGCATTGGCCCAGGACACCTACAAGGCTTCGTCATGTTCACTTCAGTTCGAGCCTATCGGTCCAAGCCTGTGCTCCATGACCCAAGCCTCCTTGAAAATTTATCAAAAAACCATAATGCATCATTGTCGAGTTAGGTCATCTTCATACCCTTTTTTTTATCTATTAATACTCAGAAAATATTCATCATAGTATTTTCCCTTTCGAGTATTGCTTAAATCCTATCAATCACACTTAAATAGATACACCACAAGCTCTTCCATATATCTCATTTCAATTATATCGACAATAACCACATAGAAATCCACGTTGTCTCTATCATAACTTCCTTCAACTAAGATAACACTATTTTGTATTTTCCTATTGCGTTCTCGATCCATTGTGTAATACCTACTTTCTTGAGAAATACATGCAGAATATCAAGCAGCGCGTCTCGAGAGGCCACGCGCCAGTGCATACAATTCGTCCGATATATCGTTTGGATTACTCGCATGCATTTGTATAACCTACATATTAAATAATACATAAACATCTAAAAATAAATAATCCAATGTATTTTATAATTTAGTGCAAACTCGCACCTGTAAATCATTACCCTTTGTTCAAACCATTTCGGAAACTTCTCTTGATGTTTCTAGTCTATATCATTTACTTTCAGTTCTTTGAGTACATTAATATGATTACTGAAATTAAACATTACCAAAAAAATAGATTCGTTTAATTTTTTAAAGTAAATTACAATATTAATTAACAAATAATGTGAACTTACTTCAAGTGGCTCTCTATCTCGGGACAATTGTTTAGCATGCACTACCGAGCTTTCTCGAACTCTCTTTCACACAAATCATAATCATGCGTTTCACCAAGTGGACGCACTTATTGGGAAAACACAAAAAACTTATTCATTGCCTTGCTTGGTCGACATCAAAATTTCTTTTTGGCTAATCAAATCTCGTGTCAATACCTTAGAAGTATTTGGAATATAATGTATATTACTCATCATCAGTATATGTTTTTGCAATTGATCGTTCTGGGCATGCCCACTATGCATTTCATTTTTTCAAAGAACCATTTAATGGGATACATCCAACTATACTGGACTGGTCCTACTCGCTAAGTGAACCATGACTTCGAAGAAAAATGGTTGGTAAATTCTCTTCAGCTTACACAATATTATAGCAATTTCTTGTACAATACGATCTAAAAGTTCTACATTTAATGTTCTAGCACATAAGTCTTTAAAAATGCACCCAACTCAGTCAAAGCCACCCGCACATCTCTTGTCTAATACTCACGAATACTAACAAGTAAGATACGTTGTAAAATTACATAATAATCATGACTTTTTAGTTCAGTCATTTGTTCACGCATACTTTGTTAGATTCGAGGCATACCCGTCTAGTAATTTAATTTTCATTAACTTTTCACAAAATGTAGTCTTTTCATTCATTGACAACATATACCACCTAATTGGCATATAGATAGACAAATCACTTTGTTGCAAGTATATACTATAATCCTCACCCAACTAATTTCTAACTCGCATCCAACTCTTATCCATGTCCAATATCCTATTACAAGCAGTCACGTACATCAACAAGCAAATATTTATTTAACAAATTATGCAATTTCTTCTTTTCTCAAAGTAGTTAGTCTTATCCCATTCGGGATTGTAAGATCATAATCGTCAACCTACTAACTATTATTTGTCACATCCAACAAAATTTCGGTAGCATCTTCCCATAATTTTCCAAATATGCTCATTTGGTCGTGTGCATAGACGAGTTATAGTTCGATGCATCATAACCGAAACAACATCCTGATAACAATATTGGAAAATTCTACCAAAATCATGATGTTGGACGCAACAGATACAATTCGATAGTTTGGGACAATGATCTTACAATCCCAAACTATTCACTCTGGACAATTCAAAAGTTATTAATCAACCATTCAACAGGATTGATAACTCTCGAACAGATCTAAGAGTTATTTTGATGCGACATACAAGATACGATAATATCACACAACAACAATGTAAGATACGATATTACAATTATACAATACAACAAAATGTATTTTAATTATTATGTATTTATATTATTTTCACATTAAATATTAAGTATTTTTTAAGAATATTCTCATTCTAACTATTCTAATTAAATATGTTAAGAGTTTTTTAATATTTGTTTACTACTATTATGTCTAGTATTTTTTAAGTATTATTTATGATTTCTAAGTATTATTTATTTTTTAAGTATTAATTATAATTTTTTCATTAATTATTTTTTTATACTATTCTTATTTTATGTATTATATATTTTTACTATTGTTTTATACTATTTTCATTCAGCATATATAAATCAGGAGTACAAATATTCAAACACGTAGAAATTTGTTCGAATAGGAAAAACCGTTTGAATGGAAAATAATAGTGTTCGAACGGTTACAACCCAAAATCCAGATGCGAAACAGAGACAAAACACAAAGTCAGAAATCAACTCAAAAATCAATTCACAATAGAAATAAATACACAAATACATCATTTATATATACAAAACACGAACATACCTTCAAAGAATTCGTGTGCAACTTCAAAACACCTACACAATATATATATATATATATATATATATATATATATATATATATATACACACTATAAAATCAATATAAGGAAGAAAATTAGTTAATGTACAACTATGTTTAACAAAAATCATACCTTTAATCAATACAAATGTGCAGCTCTCTTTGTAATGTGCATAGGATGAAGGATTGTTGGAAGAAAATGGAGGATTTTGGAGAGAAAAATTAGACTGAAAGTTGGGTTGAAGGAGAAGAATGTTGAAATGAGGGATTGATGGTAGATGGAAGGATTTTTAGATTTTTGAACTTATTACGATGGACATAAGTAGTTGTAATAAGTACCTTTGCACAAAACGGCATCGTGCTATTTAATGTACAACTTATTACAGCGGAATAATCTGTCACCTGTGTGACCTCTTATGTAAGTAGGCATTCAAACGACAATATTTGGCAGTTGAACGTGAGAGATTTACTAAGTGGCAAACTTTTTCCGCTTGAAATTTTTTATAGAAGTGTTCGAACGTTATATGTGTTGATTAATCTTGAGCATTCGACCGTTTTTCCATGGGTAAATGTTTTACGGGAGTCCCTCCAAATAGTTCAAACGTACTTCTTTACGGCAAAGCCCATTCGAATATTTATATGATGTTCGAACGGTTTGACGCTTCGTTTGAATGGTTATGATAGATATTGAAATATTCTATTATACTATAATCATTAGTATTTGTATACAATATATAGTAATCTTAAGTGTTCGTAATCTATAATATTACTAATACTATAGTATTATTATATTAATATATAGTATTACTAACATTATAGTATTAGTAACACTATAGTCTTACTAACACTATAGTCTATAGAATTACTAATACTATAGTCTATAGTATTACTATCACTATAATATTATTGACATTATAGTAATACTAACACTATAGTCAATAGTATTACTAACACCATACTGCTACTAACACTATGGTCTTTCATGACATTCACAAGGTTTCTAAATGTTCCAGGCATGATTCTTAGATTTTAAATTCTTTGTTTATTACGCCTTTAGTTCCGTCAAGGCGCAATCCTAAGTTAGTGGCCTGGAAAAAGTCACTCAAGGTTCATTTAAGTTAAATCATATGGTAGCAGTTTTGGCAACCTTGGACCTTTAGGAATGGGTGGTATTATCATAAATGATCAAGGTAATTTGATTCACACTTTTGCTTCTCCAATAGGCGTTGGTTCGAATAATAGAGCTGAGCTATTAGCTCTTCTACGTGGTCTTAAGGTTTGTAAAAACCTGGGGATTGGTTTTGTGGAAAATGAACTCGATTTTCAAGTGGTGGTGTTGTAGTGGAAGAGAAGGAGATGTGGGGTATGGTATTTGGATCACTTTTGGCAGGAAATTATTGCCCTTATGGATTCTATGGCTTGCTCTGTGCAACATGCCTTTAGATAGGGTAATAAAGCTGCATATTGGCTTGCTAAGTTTGGTCCGAGGGGTCAACACATGGAGTGGCAAGTCTTTGGGGAAGTGCTGAGGTTGCTGAGAGATTTAATTCGTTTGGACAAGCTGGGCCTTCCTTCACTTCGTTCTTGATAATTTAGTTTGGCTTGGCTATTTCTAGTTTTTTTTCTTGGTTGGTATTATATTGTTTTATTATTGCGTATGCTAACCTTGTTTTTGCAGGTTGTTTGTGTTTTTTTACTTTGGTTGTAGTGTTTCTTTTGGTTTATTTTGTATTGTGTTTTCATGATTTAAGTTTTTTGATGTCTAGGTTTGAACCTTTATGATTATTTGTAATCCCCAAGTGTTCAGTTGTAATTACGGTTTTATTCCGCTACAAGTGAGGACTATCAGTAAAATTTGTATACCATCCTCTTTTTTAAAAAAATAAAAAATAAATAAAAACACTATAGTATTACTAACACTATAGTATTATTATATAGTTATATTAACATTATAGTAACGAACGGTTATGATAGATATTGAAATATACTATAATGATTATAGTTATACTATAATGATTACTATTAGTATATAGTATATAGTAATCTTAAGTGTTAGTAATCTATAGTATTACTAAATTACTAATACTATAGTATTATTATATTATATATAGTATCACTAACAGTATAGTGTTAGTAATTATAGTCTTACTAACACTATAGTCTATAGTATTATGAACACTATAGTATATAAATATATACTATATAGATAAATATATACTATATAATACATAGTTAAATAGTGTATAATACGATTATATCATGATTGAGGGGCACACACGTTCAATCTAGTTAACATAGTATACAATTATATAATATATCTTTATTATAGTTATATAGTATATATATTATTATATACTATTATATTATATATAGTTATTAGTATAGTATATATTACTATATTATATTTGTAAATTGAGGGGCGCTAACATTCAAACTCTTATATACCGTGTTCGAACACCCAATTGAATAGAAAACCGATTGAACAAAAGAATTTAATATTCGAACGCTACTGTTGACCAACCGCTACCATCGACCAACCTTATAACTACACAAAAGGTACATTTTTTTTCTCCGTTTAAATCTAATTTTTTGGTTATTTTCATTTAGTTTTGAAAAAAAAAATAGAAAACTCTTATAATTTATAAATTCAATATTCTAGGGCTAGAAAACACAAAGTTGGAATCCTTCTATGCAATTTTTGGCCTTATGTGTGTATTATTTGTGGAAGAACCGAAAGGAATCAATCAATCGCCATTGAGTCGACTCAACAATTGCTGAGCTAGATCCAAATTCCATTCAAAGGTTTAAACATGTTCTAAAGGTTAGAGCTCAAGGGTTAGAATCTCAAACGGTTAGGATATCATTCGACCATCTATTAAGATGGCATATAAAAATTTGAATGCCTTCGAACGTATTATTGACATGTTTTTATTCAAATGGTTGGTAAACCGTTTGAACACTTTTGTTTCCATTCGAACGTATGTAACATCGTAGGAACAATTAATTTGAATTGCATTGTGGCCTTAAAACGTCTTGTAATTCAATTGAATGCTTAAGAGTAAAGCAATTTTAAATTATTTTAGTTATTATATAATTTTGTCATTGTTTTATATTTGATATTTTATAACTCATTTTCTTAATTTTGTTATTTAAATTTCAAGTTGAAAATGTCTTCTATGAGAAGGAAGCGTAGTAGATCAAGGCTGAAAACTTCCACTAATACTAGTGGCGATACATTTACTAACCAGGCAGTGTCATTGGAGCATTAGGTGAAGATCTCTGACTTTCAGGATCTTTTCTGGGAGGGGTGTTCCTTGGCGTCCGTATTGCTCCAGTTGAGATGCTAATGATGCATATATGATCAATGTACGGGGATCAACATTTATATTTTCATCGGCATCCAACATTTGTGGACTACATATCCGAGCATGGTGCCCAGGGGGTCTATAGCTGATGGGGAGATGGCTAAGGAGGAGGGCTCTGATAGAGATGAGATCGTTGGCCTCGCAGATCATGAGGTCAAACAGTTAGTTGTTGGTCCAAATGCTCCTCCTTCAGATGTTCCTCCTTATGATGGGATGAAGAGCATCAAACAGACTGATTTATCTTTTTTCTTCAAGATCATGAACTTGATCAATGCTAACAATATTGATCTGAGGCAGCACAAGACAGAGGTTGGCATTGATCGGGCAAGTGAAGTTTATGATAGGGATCGCTCGTATGGTGCCTATCGACATAATGGCTATATATTTAGTAGGATTCGATCAGAGGCTTCCTATGTTACTACAGATATTTTACTTTTTGGGATCTTCATTATGCAATTTCTACTATAGCTGATTGAACCGATCAACTCCTCCACCCTGTCACGGAGTACAAGGTACTCGAGACTTATTCATCGTGCTCCTAGGGATGAGCCGGTTAATACTCAGGCCAGAGATGCACACCTGCCATATCATAGAGTATCGACAGGTCAGACATCCACACAACTTGAAGCCTCACGCACTGTTACTCCTGACCAGATTGCTGATATATTGCATGCAAAGATCCGTGCATAGACTTCAAAGATCGTCGCTGCAGTGCAGAGATCTGGACTGCCTTCTTCGAGTTACGTATGGAGATTGATCTTCTGTCTGAAACTCAGCTCACGATCTGTACTCGACTGACATAACTAGAGACACGCCTAGCTTCAGTTGAGGATGTGTGTAGAGAGTTATGATCTTAGTATTTTGTATATTTTAATTTATATTTTCTTTTATTTTTGGTATGGACAATATGTGATGTTCGGTAAATTTAATTAATTATTAATTAAATATTTTTTATATATAAATTAATTGTTGATTTCTATTATATATTCTTTAATTAAAATTAATGTTAGCGTTCGAACAACACATACCATTAACGAAAAATAACCGTTCGAACACTGTTATCCGTGTTCGAACATTGATGATCTACATGTTCGAACAGTAAAGTGGTATGTTTGAACGGAAAATCAATTTCTCGCGCTTAATTCGTCAATTTTTTTACCACGTTCAAACTATTTTTTTAGTAGGGACGACCACGTTTGAACAGTCAACATGTTTTACTCTTTTTTTGGAACGAACTCTGAATTTCGTATCTACATCTCATTTTTTGGGACAATTTTTGTTGTATCATCCCAAAAACCAAATTTTGTTGTAGTGCCTACGCCAACTTCCAAGCAATTCATTCCCTCATATCCCACCAAATATTCCCAAAGAGAGAGCGATATCTAATTTTTCACAACTTTCCTCTATCTTGTGTAAGTATTGTCCTACCCAAGTTATTTTCTATAGTGATCATGTATTGTTTCTATCAATTAGAAGTACATTTTCCCTTTAGTTTGATCTTTCGTCAGCTATCTTACTGTTGTGAGTCCTTCGGCTAGTGTAATTTTGTTACACTACTTGAGAATTGGTTGTTCCATATATTGGAAACCATATTTCTCTTCAATCTCTTCTAATTCGTTGGTACGAGAAGCAAATTGTTGTGTACCACGATGCACAATGGTTGGATTTTTTTTTTTCGTACTTTTTCTTTACTTTGGCCAAGAATAGCGGTCTGGGACTCATTTTTTGTGTTTTTGGTTCATTCCTCATCATAATTGTATTGCTTCTTTTGTCAACTAGTTTAATATTCATGTTTTTTCAGTTTTTTATTATGAGAGTTTTTTTGTCATGTAATTTGTTTAGGAGAACTACCATCATTACGGTTCAAAGGAAGGGAAAAAAAAAAAAATTAACGTCATTGGTTGATAGCTTGGAACTTTTTCACGTGCCATCATACCAGTCAGCATACCCTGAACGAACAAATCTGCTTTCGAAGTTAAATAATGCTCAGCACACAGGTTCCGGTGTGCCTAGCAATGCTCTTTGAAGTTAATTGGGTGACTAGTGAACCCACTGTCATGGTAAGTGCTCATTGGTACATATTTAATTGCATGCCTGATGGGACATAATATGGACAGAAGAATGGTCGAGCCGTCTAGGGTTGTAATAGGATGACTGCCAGTTTAGAACTTCATGATCACATTATAGTAAAGTATCTTGAGGTTGAAATAGGACCTACTCATAAAAAAAGGTAATACGACCCATAAATCCGACCCCCAGTTTAATTGGGCAGAAAGGTTTAGTTCTTGATTCGAGTTACGTATTCAGCCAACATGCTTTCTTTCGTGGGCTTAAGTTCTTTAGATGCTCTAGCCTGATGCCCTACTAAAAGGGAGAGATGCATGTATGGGTTGATAGAAAATGGAGACAAATTTGGGTTTGCAACTCATTTTGAAATACAAGACACAAAAAGTCCATTAGTTCTGAGGGCACCATAGTATTACCAAATACATGCTTTCAGGCACTCTGTGGTTAAATGATTAGGCAAGCAACACGCACATGATCTTTTAGGTGTTAACATTTGATACAAAATAAAAGGTTTATAGCTCTTTTGATGATTTTCTCATTTCCAAGAGCCTAAATGGAAAAAGATTTTTTGAAAATCTTTACCCTTTGCCCGCTTTGCTCTGTGGTTAATGGTGCTGTTATTATTTAGATGAGTGAATGCTCCTATGTCTCTCAGTTTTTTTTTTTTTTTTTGTGAAAGTTGGCTGGCTTTGTCCTCAATAATTAGTCTGATTTTTTACTTTTTAGTTTGGATTTTAGATAGATGAAGTGATAGCATCTGTTGCTGAGACGATTAAGAACTTTGCTGTAATATATCTTTGTGGAGATCACTGAGGTACCTGATTTCAACACAATGTACGAGTTGTATGACACATCCACAGTCATGTTCTTCTTCCGAAACAAGCACATTATGATTGACCTTGGCACTGGAAGCAACAAAAAAAAATTAACTGGGCTATGAAGGACAAGCAAGAGCTCATTGACATAGTCGAGATGGTCTACCGTAGTGGAAGGAAGTTGTGGTTTGGTGATTGCTCCAAAGGACTACACCGAGTACCGCTACGATGTCCCCATATCAAGGTAAAGCTGTTTTGATGTTTGTCATGAAGATCATACCTTGAGAACTTGTTGCCTATACATACTGTAAAAGCTGAAGTTGCTTTGAACTTGAATTCTAAGTCTATGTTCATAAGGAGTGCTATCTATAGGCTTGACAGGACTCCAGGACATGTACCGAGGAAGTTTCTTTAAACTAACTTCAAATAGGATCAGCCCTCGCATTTAAAATCTAAAATCAATTTTGTTTCGGATACGAGTTTATGCAGCATGTATGTCTGAGCAGAATATCTTGTCACTTGGTGATCTTAGTACACGATTCTTTCATATATTGACCTTCATTCGACACAGAATAGATGTTGAGTTTCTTAAACGTGACAAAAGAGCCTAAATCTTGATGAGATTCTACAAACGCTATGAGTAGATACAACATGAGATTGGTGCCTGACTGGCGAACTATATTCGCCTATGAATTATTCAGCCATAGAATGAAACATAAAAAAGAAAGTTGGCTTGTTGGCAATAAAAATGGATATGAAGAAAGCCTGCAACAAGATGAAATGAAATTCTGTCTACACAGTTCTCAAATGTTGGTTTACAGGGACCGGAATCCTGAATTAATTGGATCCATATTTCGTCATGCTAAATTGTACATCGGTCTCATCGAATCCTCTAAAAGTCAAAGATAAGGTGATCCTCTTTCACTTTTCCTTTTCCTCCTTGCATCGAAGCTTTTGTCAAGATTGCTACTCAAAGAAGAAGGTAATGATCTTTTGCACATAGTCAAAGCAAGCATATCAAACTAATCAACTCTAGCAACATCGATCACACCTCTTTCTTGACAATTTGGTCATATTCGGTATTGTTACGCAATAAGAGTCTGTAATTGACTTGAACTGCCTGAATACGTACAAGCACTGGCCATTGCAAATATCAGTGCTACCAAATTTAGTGTCAATTTAGTAGTAATATGTTCCCAAAGATCATAGAAGAAGCCCAAAGCAGGGAAAGAGTGTGGAAAACGAAGTCATAGAGCAAGACAATACATATTATTGATGAAAGTTCACGAGTTTTATGAAAGTGCAACATGTTACCGACTGTTGGATATAATATCAAATCTAGAAATTAATTTGATATTATCTCGATTTTATTTTCATAATTATCAAATCATTTTGATTTGATTTTCATAATGATTAAGATATTTACATTATATTATCTCAATATAATTTTCCTATATGTAACGATGTATGCCTTGTATTCAATAACAATTGAGAATATTAGCAAAATTTGTTGGGTTTGCTCCTTGGCTTCAATCCCACATGGGTAGGGAATGAAGCAAGAGCAAGCTTCTTGGCCTATATAATGAGACTAAGGCTCATTGATTAAGACACACGAAGTAACAAGTTATCAAGTAATAACTTGTGACTAAAATCCTCTGTTGGCTTTTTCTTGGAAAAGGAAAATAGATGAGAATTAAAGTTTTGCTAGTGGGAAAACTTTGTGGCTGTCATTTGGGGTGAGGAGAAAAATTGTGTGATTGTAACAATTTTTCACATAGTATATTTTCTTCTCTAGGTCAGGTGGTCTTTTCTCCTATTTTGGGAGTTTCCACGTAAATTCTTGTATTGTTATTGTTTCTCTATTTTTCTTGATATTCCTGCAAATGGTGGATCTTGGGGGTGAATTTGGAAGGTCGAAATTCTCAACAACTAGTATCAAAGCTGAGGTCCTTTTTGTAAGTTGGAGCTTTGGTTTGATAGTGTGGATATATACAGTCTAAGGAGGTTCTGTCTAAGGAGATTGAAATTTAAGAGTGTCTATTGTGACCCTCCAATCTTTTCTAGGAATCTTGAAATTCTGTATAGGAAAGAGTAATCTTTTCTGGAAACTTACTTAGTGAGTACTATTCATTTCTACAGTTAAAAAAAAAACCAAGGTTTGGGTCTAAGGAGAACGATGGCTGGAGATCAAATAAAAGTACACGGGATTGAGAAGTTCGACGGCACTGATTTTGGGTACTGGAAGATGCAGATTGAGAATTATCTCTATGGGATGAGGCTCCATCTTCCACTGTTGGGAAAAAAGCCAGAGAGCATGAATGATACTGATTGGAACCTATTAGATCGATAGGCTCTAAGGGTTATACGATTGACCTTGTCCAGAACAGTGGCACACAATGTTAGTAAGGATAGAACCACGGCTGATCTCATGGCGACTTTATCAGATATGTATGAAAAGTCTTCTGCAAATAATAAGATGCACTTGGTGAAGAGATTGTTCAATCTAAAGATGTCGGAAGGTATGTCTGTACCCCAACACTTAAATGAATTCAATATGATCACAAATCAACTGTATTTTGTAGAGATTGAGTTTGATGATGAGATCAGAGTATTGATTCTGTTGGCAACGTTACCAAATAGTTGGGAGGCCATGAGGATGGCTGTGAGTAGTTCAGTCGGCAAAGCAAAACTGAACTACGATGACATACGTGACATGGTGCTTGTTGAAGAGGTACGGAGGAGAGACTCTGATGAGCCCTCAAGTTCAAAATCTGCCCTGAATGTTGACAATAGGGGCAGAGGACATGACAGGTCAAGCTCCAAGAACAGAGGGAATAGTAAGACTAGATCTGAGCAACAGATCACGTGCTGCAGTTGTGACAAGACGGGCCACATCAAGAGAAACTATAGGAATCAAGGTACTGAGAATGATGCTGTGAATGCAGTGACAAAAGAAATTCATGATGCCTTACTTCTTACAGTGCACAGTCCGAGAGGATTGGGTGTTGGATTCAGGATCTTCATTCCATAGCAGCTCACATCGAGAAATCATGCAGAATTATATTGCTGGTGATTTTGGAAACAAGTATGCTACTGATGGAAAGACACTGGATGTAGTGGGAGTGGGTGATGTGCACATTACACTTCCAAATAAGAGTGTGTGGACTTTACAGCAAGTCAGACATGTTCCAGATTTGAAGAAAAACCAAATAGCTGTGGGATAGCTTGAAGACAGCGGTTTTGCAGTAGCGTTCTCTAGAGGAACTTGGAAGGTCACCAAGGGTTCGCTGGTTCGAGCGCATCGTAAGAAATATAACTCGTTGTATTTGACATCAGGGTCCAGTATTGTGCAGGAAAATACAAAAGCGTAAAAAGGAAAGCAGGATCGCGCGAAACATGTGAGGAAGCCAAAGAAAGTCAGCTTTATTGTTTCTCATGAAAGCCTGAAAAAATTGGTTAAGATTGTCAAGATCGGTTCAAGACCGGGTACTCCTAGCGCAATGGGAGTTGTGAGTCGCCCAGTGGATATGCTGACTAAGGGCGATGTACGTGGAAAACTGAAGTCAGTGCGTCTTCTAGCATGAAGACAGGGGCAGAAAGTTGCCATAATAGCGGAAGCTATGAAAATCTTCATCTAGGTGAAACATGGCTGTGAGATCAGCCAAAATCGCAAGGTGGAGATTGTTGGGTTTGCTCCTTGGTTTCAATCCCACATGGGTAGGGAGTGAAGCAAGAGCAAGCTTCTTGGCCTATATAATGAGGCTAAGGCTCATTGATTAAGACACACCAAATAACAAGTTATCAAGTAATAACTTGTGACTAAAATTCTCTGTTGGCCTTTTCTTATAAAAGGAAAAAATGTGAGAGTTAAAGTTTTGCTAGTGGGAAAACTTTGTGGTTGTCATTTGGGGTGAGGCGAAAAATTGTGTGATTGTACCAATTTTCACATAATGTCTTTTCTTCTCTGGGTCTGGTATTTTTTCTCCTGTTTTGGGAGTTTTCACGTAAATTTTTGTGTTATTATTGTTTCTCTATTTTTCTTGATATTCTTGCAAAAGGTGGAACTTGGGGGTGAATTTGGGAGATCCAAATTCTCAACAAAATTGTATACCCAAAATTCTATCTCCATGATTCTCCCTTCTCCATCACATTTTATCTCCTATCATGGTATCAGAGCCATTGGCTAACGTCAGGCTTGATGTTGAAGATTATCTCTTTTAAAATTCTTTAGCTAGTTATTTTACCTCTCACAAAATTTTTCATCGTCTCCATTCCACCATATTTCATTCAAGTCAACGCAATTGGGGTATTTTTACTATTTGCGAATATTTTTATTGGATTTTGGTTTGTTGTGAGCATTCTTTAAAGCCCCAGACCTAGTTTTTTTGGCTTTTTAATTTTGGTCATATTGTTGACAAAGGTCATATATAGGCCATTGTCAGCTCAATCTTTCGGCCTATTATTAGTTCTTTTTTGGCTTTGGCTCATTATCAATCCATTGTTAGCCACAGCTCCAGATTTGATGTTCTAGCTACAATCACCTCGTTCCCAACTCCATTTTCATCATCTTATCGGCGACAAACTAACGGATATGAAGGCTACACTCCAATTTCATACTCGAGATTTCAAAATTCTCTACCTTGGGTTTGAGGGAGGACGTTGGAAATAATCTCAGATCCAAAATTTTATTTGATATTATCTCGATTTGATTTTCATAATTATTAAATCACTTTAATTTTATTTTCATAATGATTAAGATATTTAACTTATCTTATCTCAATGTAATTTTTCCATACATAAGGATTTATGCCTTGTTTTAAATAAGAATTGAGAATAGAAAAAATGTAGCCCAAAACTATTGTTGCCTTGTTTTAAATAACAAAAATGTAGTCCAAAAGTATAGATTCATAATTATCAAATCACTTTAATTTCACGACAGCCAAGATAGATTTCTTGTTTCTGAGTAATATTTTTAGGTTGCATAGTATGCCTAAAAGTATTGTGTCAGATAGAGAGTCCACATTCACTAATTCTTTTTAGAGAGAGTTCTTCAAGCTGCAGGGTGTGAATTTTTGTCTTATTCTTCAGCTTACCATCCTCAAAGTGATGGCCAAACTAAAGCCTATGAATAAATGTTTCGAACACTTTTTAAGGTGTTTTTCAGGTGAATTTTTCCTTGAAAACGGCTTGGGAATGTATTCGTGTTAGGGCTCCGAATCTGAATGGGTTCATTGGATTTGGCACTCAACGCTTCCAAAGAAGTATTCGGTTACAATATGGAAGGCTTTGAATTTTTGCCTAAGTGTGGATGCGCGTATTAAAAAGTTGGGTATTCCCGTGGTTTCTAAATGTGAATGTTGTGTACGGGATTGTCTGAAAAATCAAGATCATGCCCTGGCCACAGGATCTCTAGCAGCGGAAATCTAGCACAAGGCGTCTTTGAGTTTGGGGATTCCTTATGACCCTTCTAGGCTTTGGAAGAATACTATGGAGCTTTGGTTTCGACAAGCCTCACATTCATCTCAAAAAGGTACGTTGCTTGGTTTAATTCCAATTATATTAACATGGTCTCTTTGGGTGTGGCGGTGTAAGGCTCGCATGGAAGGGAAAAATGTTTTTGTACAGTCGTTGTGGAGTGCAATTAAAGCTTTCAATTGCATGGGTAGGATTACGTCTGAGGGCAAGTAAAAAATTGGAAAATGGTGACGCTTGAATATTGGAGGCTTTCTCAATTCCGGTTAAAGCTCCTTTACATAAGCCAGTTTGTTTGGTAAAGTGGTGTAAACCGAATAGGGGGTGGTTTAACTTGAATGTTGATGGGAGTTTGTTTGGCAATCCGGGTTGCATTGGGGCAGGTGGCCTTATTCGGGATGATCGGGGCTATTTGAGGTTGGCTTTTGCTAAGGAGTTGACTCATGGCTCTAATAATGAAGTGGAACTATTAGCTATTTATTATGGGTTGAAACATTGCAAGGAGTTGGGTTTGCATAGAATTGAGATTGAGCTTGATTTTTACTTGTAGCTAATTGGTTGGCAAGAGGTAGATGTGGCATGTGGTATATTGAAGACTATTGGGATGAAATCCAAGAGATCTTGTCTAGTTTGCAAGTCAAGATTAGTCATGTTTATAGAGAAGGAAATTCAGGAGCTGATTTTCTTGCTCATCTGGCTTCGAATCATCAGTCTTACGTAGATTGATTTTGATGATGTTCCATGGAAGCAAAAAGGTATTTTAAAGGTGGATAAATTAGGTCTTTCTTCTTTGAGGCCTTAAGCTTTTGGTGGTTGGCGTCGATTGGGTTCTGGTCTTGTTTCTTGTTGTCTTCAGATTTAGGTTTGTGCTAGGAGTTTGAGGATTATGTTTTTAGTTACACTTGGGTTCAAGTGTTTCTTTATTTATTACTTTACATTCAAGTGGTTTATTGTTAGACGGTTTTCCTCCACCACAAGTAAAGGTTTGTTAATAAATATGGGGTAGGGAGCCACTATTGGACATGTGGTCCTAACTCTTCAATGAACAAAAAAAAAATTAAAAAAATGTGTTTTTCAGGTGACAAGCTAAGACTGTGGTTTGAGTGGTTGCCCTTTGCTGAATGGTGGTACAATACGATGTTTCACTCTTCTACCAAAGCTCACACCATATGACCCAATCAAGTATTTGAGGAGTTATTAAAGACTCGGGAGCAGATCATGATTACCTTGAGGAATAATTTGGTGGCGGCACATGAAAGGTTTAAATTATAGTTTGATAAGTGTCACACTGAGAGAGAATTTGCCGTGGGAGATTTGATTTCTCAAAGGCTTCAGCCTTATAGACAGAGTTCATTAACAGCCAGGCAAAATTTGAAATTATCACCCAGATTCTTTGATCCATTATAGATAATAAATAGGATTGGACAAGTGACTTATAAACTTGATCTTTCATCCCAATACCAATTACATAATGTGTTCCATGTTTCATTTTTGAAAAAGAAGTTGAGACAGCATGTATCTCCACTCTATACATTGCCACCAGTAGATTTCCATAGTGAGCTTATGCCTAAGCCTCAACAATTATACAATGTCGTAGCAAGAAAGTCAACAAAAGAGCCTAGATTGAGGTCTTAGTAAATGACAAGGGACTGATATTAAAGAAGCCACTTGGGAACCTTATTGGCAACTTTGATAAAAATTTTCTCATCTTGTGGGCAAGTTGCTTTGAAGGGGAGGACTGGGTATGTTGTGTGGTGGAAGCTGGTCCAGAAGGGAATGTTATGTAGTGGGGAACTGAGTTAGAAAAGCCATTGTTGTAAAGGGTAACAACGTAGAAATAGGAAGAAGATGATGATAGTTAAATTCGTTAGTCGTGTAGAGGCATCGAAGTCATTTTGTGAAAATAGAACATTGTCATTTTATTGACTCTTTGTGAATGTAAAGTCTATGCAAATAGAACAGTGTCGTTTTGAATATTGAATTATTGTAAAAAAAAAAAAAAAGCTATAGTGTAGAATGTAAATGATGAATAAATAGGAGTCAAAGGAGGGCAAACCGATGGAAGCTTACACTCAGTTCGATTTGCATCTCTCTTCTCTCTCTCTCTTCCCTATTCTTGGAGGGTGACGATCTTGAATTCAATCATTAAAGGGCCCATTATAGTTGTAGAATGTTATGATCCTGGGAGTTAAAGATTTAACCAAATTAATATCCAACAATTTTAAAGCTTTTAGATCAATGGTTGAGTCTTTAACTTAACAATTAGCATCAAAACAGTCAAGTCACGGAGAGGGCGACCTATAGGTTGGATTAAAAAGTCTTGATACTATATATGGACATAGTGTTAAGTTATTGAATACTGATAAATGAGTGAAGCTGTCAAAAAGGAAATGGCGACTACCAAATCAGTATTGATAGAATGGGCCGTTGTAGGCGTCGAATTCGGAAGCGTGATAAAATATTATGATCTTAAGGATTAAAGGTTTAACAAAGTTAATATCTTACAGTCTTATAACTTTTAGATCAATAGTTGGATCTTTAACAGAGACTAGATATATCCTAAGAAAAGATTAATGCCATCCACTTTGGATGTGAAATCTTCTTGAGAATTTAGAAAACCTTTTAAGGATCATGGGTCTAATGGGATTTTGTGAAAGTGATGGGATCCATTAAAACTAATTTTAGATAGAGAAGTTTCGAGACATATTTTTATTTTTCTGAAGAAATGGTGGGGTCATTTGAAAATATATTCTGGGATAAATATTTTTTTTCACTTTTCTCTTAGTTTTATGATTTGTTTTTTAATAGAAATTGATGTTAGAGTGTTTAATTAGACTGACATTTTTTTATTGACAAATAATCGAGAAACGGTACCTGAATGGAGAAATTAGTAAATTACACGCATATCGAAAAATGGATTCCTTTCAACCCCATTTTCATGGAAATATGGATTACATTGACATGTTTTTTTTTTATTTTAAACGGATAATAAAAAACAATTTATTTAAATTTTATTTACATCATGTAAAACTAAGTTCTTATCTGTTTACCTTTATTCATTTGCCTCATAGACTAACTTTTTTCTCTCCTTTCAGGTGCATTGTCATTTTACTAATGTTTTGAGATGCACTTTGTATTGTTTAATTCTCGCAACCATGAGCAGTAGACAGCTCCTCTAGGCTGCCCATTTTTGCCCCAACCCAGTCATCACTACCGCCCTGCCCATACCCGCTGGATAGGCAGGCAAATTTCCAAGGGCCACCATTTGGGCCACAGCCCACCCAACCTTCAGAAAATCAAATCTATCCATTGCTTGCTTTTTCTTTTTTTTTTTTTCTAGGGCATTGTAGTCTTTGAATTTGGCTTGCTTCCTTGTTTTAAAATCATATTTTTAGTTATTAATTGTTTTGAGAAAAGAAAATTTGGTGAATAGTGACTATTATATATGCAATTTTGTTACTTTTTCAAGTAGAAAAACAAGAAAGAGGAAAGGCTTTCTTACTTGGCAACGAGACTCTTAGTAATTGTTGAGGAATAATTTCATATTATTTGTGGATAAGGTCTTGAACAAGTTTATAAGAAATGGGCAATTCTCTTTTGTAGAATCAGTTTTATAAGATGAGTTAAGCCCATAAATTTTTTCAGTAATATACTAATTATCTATTGAATACATAAAATATTGAGCGACTATTAGAATATGATCTACTAAACTGGATAATGTTTTCATTTAATATGTTGGGACAAGGGTGAGTGCTGTAGATTTTTGTAATGGGTAGACCGTCAAGAATGAAGACATTGGAGAACCAATTGAACGTACAATGCAAGAGAAAATCAATTGATTCTCATCATGGTCAATAGATAATTAGCATATGATAAAACAACCAAAGACCCTAGTCACTGAAGACTGGACATCAAAACATTAACCATTGTTCGTTGTACTATCTATCTTTCGTGGTAATTTTAATGTATTGTGTGGCCAGAAAAAAAAAAAAAAAAAAAAAGACCATTTTTCTTGTAGTGTATATAATCTCCAAAAAACATTTATGTGTCAACTTCTCATCTAATCATTCTCCTAGGTTTTATTGAAAAATTAAAAACACAATCATTAGAACAACTTTTACAAAAATAAAAAATATACATTTAAACAATTTTTTAACTTTACCTATCAAATTTTACAAATCCTACAGACCATGGAGATAATATATATACCATCTGATAAGGATTATCACTCTGTTGAAATTTCAATTATTGATAAGGATTATCGATAATATATATAAACGATAACAACAAGCTAGCCATGATAAGATAGATGCATTCAAACCTATAATTATCTCTTGTAGCTATCTCTTGTAATTTTCTCTTATAACCTTCATACATATCTTTCAAGCTCTATTTAAGTACATCAATGAATACCATTATGGTGTGTTTTAGATAACCAACAATTCATTCCACAAAATTTCTCATATTTTCAACTCAATAGTTCGTAATGAGAAGTATCGAAAATTCGTTCCCAAAAATTGTCTTTTGTTAAAGACTTTCCTATTATAATTTATCCAATCTCACATATATACGTATAAACATGAAACATGAAAAAATATTAACTTAATTAATAAGATCTCAAAATGTATAATGACATAAATAAATAGCATGCAGTCCATAACATAATGGGCAATATATTACATTCATGTAAGCTGCCTCACCCATATCTATCATTTTAAATTTCTTAGAGAGAAATTTCTAAGTTGCAACAAACCAAAAACATTCTTGGCAAGCAATATATCGTCAACATATAAAATCATAGATATAAACTTATTTTCATTACCTTTCAGGTATATACACCAATCAACGATGTTTTCCTTAATTCCAAACGAAGTAACAGTATCCTTGAACTTAAGATACCACTTTCTACAAGCTTGTTTAATTCCATATATTGGCTTCTTTAATTTGCAAACCATGTGTTCTTTTTTCTTTATGGAGAAGCCTTCAAGTTGATCCAAACAGACATTTTCTTCTAAACTCCCATTCAAAAATCCATTTTTCATATCCATTTGATGTAATTCTAAATTAAAATGGGCTACCAAAGTCAAAATGATTCTAATTGGGTTTTTGGGTACATGAGAGAAAGTCCCTTTATTGTTAATGCCTCATTTCTGAGTGAAAATTTGGTCATAAGTTTGGTTTTATATTTTTCAATGTTTTCTTTAAAATTGTACTTAGGTTAGGTTTGGATGTTGATATGAGAATTTTCAATTTGAGATGATAGTTAAAAATTAGATAAAATATTATTTTTTAATACTATTATTGTTTTGGGATTTGAAATTTTTGAATTATTTATTCTATTTTATGTGAGAATTTGAAAAAATTATAATGATGAAATGAGATAAGATGAGAATTTTATGTTTCAAAAAACTTCCAAACCTTACCTGACTTGATGTCCCACTTACAGCAGACTGTTTTAAATCCTTCAAACAACTTAACTAATCCCTGAACTTTGTTTTAGTCAATTGATTTTCACTCATCATGGCATCAATCCATTTATTAGAATTACTACTACCAATAGCTTGTGAAATTGAGACCTGATCTTTACATGTACAAATATCATTATCAAATTCTTGAAAATAACCAAATAATCATTAGAAATAGCAAATATACGCTCTCTTTGAGAGTTTCTTAATGCAATTTCTTGTGGTTCCTGGATAATTGATTCATTGGTTATAATCTGATCATGGAATTATTAATCATTAATTTGATGTTCAATGTTGATAAATGAATCCACAATTGTCGAAACAATAACTTCCACAAGAAGTTATGGATAACGAGACTTGTACCCTAATTTCTTAGACAATTATATTTCGTGATTCATCACTTTCACTGATCTCACCATTCTTCAATAAATCAAGCATTATTCGTGTCAACTATTTTCGTACTATGAGTAGGATAGTAAAACCTTTACGATTTAGATTTTTCTAGATGGCAATAACATAACCAATAATGGTTTTGAAATCTAAATTATTTTCCTATGAATTATAAAATCTAACCTCTACTAGGCAACCCCAAATATGCAAATGCCTCAAACTTAGTTTCATTATTGTTCACAATTCAATAGAAGTCTTTCAAACTGTTTTAGTTGGAACCCGATTAAATAAATAAACGATAGTTTCAAGGCCTTCCATCCACAATGAAATGGATAAAGATGAATTACTTAACATAGTCCTAACAATATCCATTAATGATAATTTCACCTTTTAGCTACTCCAATCTGCTGAGGAGTCCTGGCATAGTGTATTATGCACATATGCCATGCATTTCAAGGAGTTTAGCAAATACGCCAAGGCATGGCCCAATCCATTGTACCTCCCGTAATTTTCACCACCATTATCTAATTTGAATGTTTTCACTTTTCTATTTTATTGTCTTTCAACCTCAACAATGTATAACTTTAAGGCGTCCATTGCTTGAGTTTTTTTATCGGACAAATAGATATAACACTAACGTAAAATGTCATCAATAAAGGTGATAACTAATTTTCTCTATGAAGAGTCAATAAGTCTGAAAATGTCTGTATGGACAATTTCAAGTAGTCCTCCACTTCTTGTATCACATTTCTTTATGTGTTTAGCTTGTTTTCGCTTAATACAATCCACATACATCGAGATCAGCAAAACCTAGATTTGAAAACTCTCATCCTTTAGTAATCTCTCCATTATTTCTTTAGATGTATGACTCAAACAGCTATGCCACAAAATAGAATAACTTTCATTCATCAGGTCGTGTTTAGTTCCAAGATTATGATGTAGGGTTATAAAACTTTCAGCAAAACAACTATTGTGATTTAATTTATACATACAATCGCATAAATTTTCAAAACTAACAAAAGAGGTTATTTTAAATAAAATGAACTTCTATTACAAAATGTAAAACCTTCAATACCATGTTTAAACAAAGAGGCCAAATTACAAGAAATAGAGGGAACATAAAGTGTTTGAAACAAATCTAGTTAACATTCAATATCTAAAAATATATGGAAAGTCATGTTAATGTCATGTTTTATACGTTATTGGGCCAGGTTCCATCAACTTAGGTCTTCAAAACTGAGTCTGCAAAAATAGAGAAGAAAGAAACTAGGAAAGGGTGGCCTTAAGGCCGAGGAGTCTCCGATGCCAAAGTTAGTAGAGTATTTTGGAAGTTTGTAAATAATGAGAGAGTCTAGAAATCAGAGAGCTTTCTCATACCTGAAAATTGATATTTATACCAGGAGCCTGGGGGAACAGATCGTACCTGCCCCCGTGGAGTCTATGCCCTCTTTACTATTCCTTTTGTCAAAATTCTTTAATGTAGCGTACCTCTGCGATGGCATCATTAATGTGCCGTGATTCTCCGATTTTTCGTACCTTGCTAGTGTCCTCGGTAGTCTGTCGATATCACTTTGTCAGAGGACCGAGGGTCCCCTTACTAGGGGTGTAAATTTAAACCGAAAAACCGGTAAACCGAACCGAACCGAACCGGTTTTACCGGTTTTGAATCGGTCCGGTCCGGAACCGGTTTTTATAATTCATAAACCGGTTGGAACCGGTCCGCTTCCGATTTTAAGATTTTTTGGACCGGACCGAACCGGTTGATAAAAAATATATAAAAAATAATATTTTATATATAAGTTTTATACAAAATTAAAATTATACAAAATATTTTATATATATTAATATATAAGTTTTATATATAATGTATAATTATATGTGAAATTTTTATATATAATTATATACCATATATGAAATAATTTCATATCATAATTTATAAAATATAACATAAAATGTTAATTTAAATATGAACATATATAATTTGTTTGATCATATACTATTAATATAATTATATATAAGATAATGTTATTATAAAATAAAAGTTTAATCTTAAAAATAAAAATATAATTGATCATGTATTATATAGCTACACTACTTATAAAAAAAAAGTATTATATATCTATACTAATATATAATTTATCACTAATACTAATATATACTAATATATAGTTATACTAATATATAAGTTTATAACTTGTATTAATAATCTAATATAGACTATAGTTATAATTATATTAATAGTCTAATATAGATTAATAAAAGTATAATAGATTTTTTTAAAACAGTTTTTTTAAAACATATTTTTAATAACAAAATGTCAAACTTACATTTAAAAAAAACCGGAAAACCGGACCGGACCGGAAACCGGTAAAACCGGAAGTACCGGTTTAGGAGGGTAACCGGGGCGTAATCGGTTTTGAAAAATACAAAACCGGTCATACCGGTTCGGTTCAAGATTTTGTCTAAAACCGGACCGGACCGGTTACACCCCTACCCCTTACTTCCCACTCATTTACGTGGACAAGTATTCAAGGACTAGACGCTACTCGAGGGATCTCCAGGACGACGAGTCTCATCCCTTGCAGCATGCTCCCACATGGTGTTGCGTTCAGGGCAGCCTACCAGTGGGCCGAGCCGAGGAGACTTTTTGTTCTAAGCTGGGCCTTTATTTTTCCTTAGTTGCTCCTCTCAGGCCCATTAGGAAAGGGAGGAAAAAACCCTTACAAGTCTCAATCAATCTAGATTGTAAGGAAGCCCTCAATCGATTTAGAAACATGAACATAGAAACTTGAGTCAATCCATCAAAAATTGGAAGGAATTTTAGTAAGATTGAATTCAAAACATACACAAGCGAAATGTTTGCCTTTCTTTTCGAGCCATATCCTACATTTATGGAAATCTTTCTAAACATTCCCAAACTTAACAAAAACAATACTTAAAACTATTTTGTCCCCTCTCATGAATCTCAATTCTTTGAGGAGACCCATTTTGTTGTGGTTGTTCTGCCTTTTTTCTCCTTTTAGGCTTTTTCCACTTTTTGTTGGCTCTTCAACTTACGAGGTGAACTACCAAATGATGTCCTTGTTGCTTAAGACTTGTCTCTTATTGAACAAATATATTGGCTAATTCATTCACATTCCACTTATTCTTAATAGTGTTGTAATGAATTTGAAATGTCTCATACTGAAGAGGCAAGGAATTCCAAATGGATTGCGCAAGGAAAGACTTATCAACATTAATCCTAAGAGTCTTTAATTTAGCACTAAATGAAGTCCTTGTTGCTTCTGACTTGCTTCTTATTGAACAATTATACTAGCTAATTCACTTGCATTCTACTTATCCTTAATGGTATTGTAATGAATTTGAAATGTCCCATATCGAAGAGGCAAGGAATTCTAAATAAATTGCACAAGGAAAGATTCATCAACATTCATCCCAAGAGTCTTTAACTTAGTAGCTAGATTTGACATTTCAAGGATATGGTCACGCATCCCACACATACCATCAAATTTCATGGTGTAAGTTTAGCCATTAATGTTCCAGCAAGAGATTTATAGGCCAAACAGAAACATTCTTCCCCAGTTTTAAAGAATCCCTTAGCAGTCTCATATTCAGGAAGCATTGACTTAATATTGTTCGCTATACTAATTCGCATAAACATAAAATTAAATTTGTTCAATATTTCCTAAGAGGGGTGTTATGCAGAAAATATTTGCAAATGCACAGAATCGTAACAAGTAGTAAATGTTTTAAAGAAAACAGATGTCAAACCCACAGTGATTAATTATCCAATTGAGTATTGAAATTTACTAAATTAATTACTACTTGAAAAATCAAAATTTAAAGAATAGATTATCTAAATTAAATTGAAGAAAAGAGTATTAAAATTAAGATTTTAAAGATAATAAGAATAGATCTAGAGCGTTTGATTTCACCTAACAAATCCCACACAATTTATTCTTCCTTATTATAGAATTCCAACTATCCCAAGTTGATGATAAAAATTTCTTAACTATTCAATATTTTCTCTCGAACAATACTAAAAATATCTCTAATTAATAACTCCATAATATGAATTTAATTAATTGGAGATTCATTAAATTTTTTGAATTTTTCTTAAAAATCACACTAATCGCGATAAAGTGTCTCAACTTTCGTTCAACTAATGGTACTTAATAATAAAGCTCTAATCACAAATCACCCCTCAGTCTCATTGCGATTCAATAGATCGAACAATAATTAGTTAAAAAACTACAAGCATTAAGAATAATGAATAAACACTCAATCATGAAAATATTGAAAATAAATAACTTAGAATATAAATTATGTGTTCAATACTGAACTACATCAAAGGTCTAGAAAATAAAATTAGCTCATAATGAAATTGAAAAGAAAAGAATAAAACTAGTATTCTTCGTTGGAGTCAGTTGATGAAGAATGCGGCTCTCGTCTCTACCCTCCAGATCCGCCTCCTTGAAAGAAACTTAAAGAATAAACTCTGGACTTTTGACCTCTAAAACTCAAACTCTCTCCTTTTCGTGCCAATAAAATGCTTATATAGTGTAGAAAGAAATCCTAAGGTTTTTCTAAATTTCACGTAACTTTTAGAACTTGTCTTGGTAGACGCATACGTGCTTCAAGAGTTCGAATTTTGAAATTCTTATTAGAGACAAAGTTGTAACCCTTTCTGATAGCTTTCAAACCCATTAAGAATTGCATTAATACGAAATGTGAGTAGCAAGTTAAGGTCAAAATCCTGAAGTATGTTCGGGTTGTCCCTAGCACATTTCGAATTTGAATTTGTTATGGATTCCTTTTGTGATTTCTTTTTTTTTTATTTCTTCTTTTTATTTTTATATTTTTTCTGGAAAATTTTATTTTCACGACCCTCCTTTCATATCTGTAGTCCATCCAACCCATTCAAAATCGATTTTCTTTTCAAATTCTAAAACAAAAGATATTCCCCATATCTGCTACTGAAAATTCAGAATTTTTGGCTTCCCGACTTCCATCTGGATATAGAGCATCATAACGATATATTTTGGATTTGGGCCCTTCATAAAAGTTTTAGATCTCTTTCTCAGTTTTTCGACACACCTAAGCTTGCTTTATTCTGACTTCTATAACTCCAGATACAGGCTGAAAACAAAAACAGAGTCTGGGCTACAATAAACTTCTAGATAGATTCGGACTTCTTTGTTTCTTCTAAGTTTTGGACTTAAAAAAGGACAGAACGGGGTTTTGGCACTTCATAAAAGTTTTAGGCCTACCTCTTAGCTATCCAACAAGACAATTGACATCTAAAACACAGGTGGGTAGCTCCAGTAAGAACTCAAAAACTAAACAGTATTCTATTTTTACTAAATCAGTCAAATTTCAACCTAATTCACTAATTAAACAGCTGTAAAATCTCAAGAATTTTCAAGAATTAAATAAATGTAAAAGATACCTAAACTTTTAGACAAACGAGCTAAAGAATCATGCAAAGCACTTAAATCTCGAACAATTAAACATAAGAAAATGTGTGAATTAAATTCTCACATCAAGTGGTATAAAGTCTTTTCTCGGTTGGAGTGCCAACTCAATATCCAGGACACCAAGGTGAAGTAGGGCTTGTTCAAACCAGTTTAAAAAAAAAAAAAAAACTCATTAAGGATCACATAGATTAGGCATGTGAATGAAGCAAACCAAGAACTGAAATTGCAATAAGAATAAATGCTCGCAACATTAATGCTTTGAGTTGTCAAAAAATAATAAATAATCATTAAGTAGTACTACGACAGTAAAAGCTTTAGCATACCAAAATTTTAATAATTATAGTGATTCCCTTTCACCTTTAGATTTAATTAATAATGTATCCTTAATTCATTAGAAGTACTTAAATCCCAAACAAATCATGTCGTAGACTCATATGGACATTAAATTATAAACAAGATTATGAACGGTCAGTCGTGTATTTGACTTGGAAAGATAGTATCCTAGTTATATAATTCAACCAAACCAACTAATTTATTGCCATCTTTAGAAAGATAGTATCCTAGTTACATTACCACAATACGACAAAGATGGTATAAAAAGTGCCCAGAGAATAAAAATAAGAAAAACTTAAAACAAAAGAAACAGATCCAGAAACAAATTGAACAAAAAACACTTATTTTGTTTTCTTGTCTCTCAGAAAATTCAAAGATTAATGCTGGACTAGGTTACGTGTTTTGACTTTGTCCACCCTCGGGCAAACAATCCAACAAGTACAAACAAACTCCCATGAAGTTTGAGTCTTAAGCCGCATCACGTCAATCACCATTCAGAACAGCATATGCCCCTTCCTTGATCAAATTCCACGCGGCAGCAACGTGGTGTTCTTCCGTGAGTGTGGACCCCACTGCAAACCTCAGAATATACATCCCCCCGACTTTCGTGTGAGTCATGTAAACTCGCCCGGTCGAGTTCACCCAGTCGAGTAGCTTCCGGTTCAACGCCTCCGTATGACCCGGATCTTCGCCAAAAAATGGGTTCAAACGGAAGCACACCAGTGCAAAGTTCCTCGGCACGACGACTTCGAAACGTGGGTCCGACTTCACGAGCCCCTCGAACGTCTTGGCCATCCGGACGTCGGACCGGATGTGGCTCTGGAGATTCGCGACGCCGTAGCTTCGAAGCACGAGCCATAGCCGGAAGGACTTGAATTTGCGACCCGTACCCACTTGCCAGTCCTTATAATCCACTACCGAGTTGGACTCACTGGGTTTGTTCTTCAAGTACTCCGGGTCGGTGCTCAGGGCTTGCACCAATAGGCTTGGGTGCTTCACCCACAAGCAACAACAGTCTAAGTAAGTGAGCAGCCACTTATGGGGGCTAACACTCAGTGAGTCAACTCGTTCGATCCCGTCCAAGTATTGCCTGAACTCGGGACAAATGCATGCACTACCGCCATACGCAGCGTCCACATGCATCCACATGCCAAACTCACTCGCCACGTCTGAGAGCGGCGGGAGAGGATCGATGGCTGTGGTTGAAGTTGTCCCCACAGTAGCACAAAGATAAAGTGGGACCAGCCCTGATGCCACGTCAGCCTCCACAGCCAAGCGCAGGGTTGAAGCGGATAAAGCAAAAGCTGTGTCAAGGTTTGTGGGGATAGCCTTGACGTTGCGTGGAGATATTCCAGCTAGTTTGGCAGCCTTGGTGAAGGTGGAATGCGTCTGATCAGAGCAATATACCGCTAGCTTTTGGATGGTAGCAGTACTCCCACGCGTACGTAACATGCGGTCTCTGGCAGCAATCAGAGTGACAAGAATCGCGTCACTCGAGGTGTTTTGAATGACACCACCACCGGTACCGGAGAACATGAAGGTGTTAGGGAGTTTGAGCATGTTAGCCAACCAGTCCGTAACTATCATTTCCAGCTCCGTGGCTGCGGGCGAGGCAAGCCAGTTGAAACTAACCGCATTGAACGAAGTGCACAACATTTCTCCTAGGAAAGCAGCAGTGCTAACCGTGGCCGGAAAGAACCCAAAGAAGTTTGGGCTAAGCCAATGGGTCATGCCGGGGATGATGTCCTTGGTTACGTCGGAGAGAATGGTCTCCAGCGTTTCCGGAAGGTATGGTGCAGTTTGGGGGAGGCGGGCGCGGAGGTAGTCAGGCTGGACCTGGGTGAGAACAGGGTAGGTTTCAACCTGTTTGTAATAATCGGCTATGAAGTCGACCACTTTGTGGGCTTGGTTTCGGAAATCTTCGGGGTCTAAGGGCTTGAATTCGGAGGAGGTGTCGGCGGAGCAATCAAGGCTACCCATATCAGCGTTTGATTGGATCGAGGATGAAAACAACAAGTTTGAGAGTGCGAGCAGCGGCCAGGGAGGTGGTGCAAAATGGCTTGCAGGTTGAGGGGCTTTTAAATTGAGCTGGGATGTGGAGTGTGGCGAGCATGTCCGTACAAAAATATAGAGAACAACTTGGGCCGTGGGAAATGTATTAAATGATGGTAATATTTTAGCGGTTTTTCTTGGAGTATTGAAGTTTTCCAAGTCAAAAGCGTTGTCCAGTCAAGTTAACCCGCGATGACCGGGTGGTTGTGAAGTGGAGCGAGCTAGCTGATAAATATATAGCCAGGTTTCTGATATTATGCATGCATGCATGAGATCATCTTCGACGTTGCTCTTTCACCAATACTACTGTCGGATCGAGCCTGGAATATTTACTTCACCTGTTCAGCTTGTATTCTAACTTCTAATAAGGATATATAAAAAAAAAAAAATGTTTTTTATTTTTTATTTTTGAAAAGAAAAATGGTTATTTGACAATTTCTTTTTTCTAATGCTGGGGTTGGGGGTTCTTGATATTATTTTTTTAGAGCTGGGCAGGGCCGATCCTTGCCCCCTTGCATTTAACAGATCATGTCGTTCTTGTCTGGGTTAACTAGCTAGTACTGCTACTTGAGCTCCAGGTCATTCAGGCTACAATATATATTCTTCATCTTTATAAATATATTGATTGATGCCATGTATTTTTATAAGTAGAAATGTTTGGTATATAAAAAATAAAAAAAATAAAAAAATAATTTAAATTTATATATTGATAGGTTTGATTTGATGGGTCATATTGTAAAATTTTATTAATTTTATTATAATGTTGATTTGATGAATCCTATCATTTTATAAATTTATGTTGATAAATCATTAAGATAAGAATTATTAAAATATAAAATATTGAATGTTGAAAATGGGAAATTTTAAGATAAGGAGTCAAGGACCATTCTCTCTAAAGGGAGACGCTTTTTCAGCCTTTTCACAACAATTCAAGAGTATTAATAGATATTGTGCAGATCGGTCAGCTAGCTCCTTCAGTGCTTGACAAAGCAGGCCGCCGAACTAATATTGTCACTGGTCTACTGGCTAAATTTAAAGCCTGTTGCTACCTAATGTGCTTGCTGTAATTTCATGCAAGAACACTGTCATCACGTGTAAATTATATACATATTCATTTATATTTGTGTTTTGGACAAGTCGTCAGTTTAGCCCAGGAGAAGATCAGAAGAGGCAGGTACATTTATGACGTACAGTGGGCGTGGCTACCTAAAGTCTGATAATTTCTTTGGAGTAATGAAACTGTTGAATAAGATGTCAAACAATTAGATCCTTATTCATGTCAAAATGAATTTAAGCCTGCTACTGCCAAGAATCAAGACTCGGGTAATTATGTTACTTTGAGGTGAAGGGCTGCAGGGTCATTATCTTTTTCATCTATACAAGTGTATAAATGTGAGACTCTGTAATTGTTTTAAGGCATCAGAGAGAGAGGAATACAGGAGTGCAAGTAAAAAGAAAAGACTCGACAGATAGTCTTTGTGAGAGGAACCTGTGAGGTTGTGAACTTGAATACAAATTGTATTGTTCATCTTGATAAATAAGAGATAAAGTTTTTAGCTGTTTATGCAGTAGATGTAAATCATTAGGATCAAACCACGCAATTCTTCTGTATTCTTGTGTACTTTACTTTATGTTTTATCTTGTTTATTTCTTGTGAAATTCTTGGTAAACTTGGATAAAGGAAATTAAGCTCTGGTAGCGAGACACAGTGGAAAAGAATTTCAACAGATACTATACAACATATTTTACAAAATATATTATAAAATAATATTAATTTTATAAAAATATCTCTCATTTTAAATATTATTGTATAAAGTACTATGAAAAGTGATATTGTTATTATTTTTTATTTCTTTTTAGATGGTGCTAGCAGTGGCCCCTCAGAGTATTGATGGGTCAAATTTGAAGTTTTTTTTTTTAATTTTATTTTAAGTATTTTTTTAAATTATTTAATTATTACAAAAATTAAAAAATATATACAAATTTATTAATAATTACTTCCTTAACTAGTAAATAAAAAATAAAAATATTCATAGGAAACTTTGAGTAGTAACATTAAGGCCAGGGCAGTAGTATTTTTTTCTCTTCTTTTTTCTAACTGCATTATAAAACTTTTCGTTTAATTAAAAAATTATTTGTAAATCTATTTTTTGACACCCAATATATGATCATTGAAGTGAATTCACAACGATAAATAATAATAATAATAATAATAATAAAAATAATGATCAATGTTTTATTATTTTTTATACTACTACAATAAGTTCTGCAACAAATATTGATGTGTTGATGCAGTACTAAGACATGCATGCATGTAATTATAAAATTCGTATTACTGTGATACTCAAAAAACTTGGAAACATAATTGATCATTTTTTAACTTAGAACAGTAATATATATAGTCTTTTCGCTCCCAAATGTTTTTGAGTAATGATCATACACTAATATGTCTTTTATAAATATTTTTTACAATTTATTTTACTATCAACCAATATAATTATGTTCTTTTATTAAAAATAATTTTAATTTTCATCAGTGCCCTTCATTTGGAATATTATTATAAGGCCGGTTGTAAAATTGTTCTAAGTTCATATTTTTCTAATATTTTAGAATATACTTTTTTTTCTCTACTAATTCCATATATGCATAGATCATGTCATATATAGCTAATTAACAGTCCATATATATCAAGAATATATTTTTATTTTTGCAATTGAAGTACTCCTTAATTTGTCAGTATCTCTCTGTTTAGCGCATGTTTTTTAGGCTTTTATTTCTCTCTGCCTGTTTCAGTTTCACAATCTCACCCATCTCCGAAAAAAATATATCAGGAACGTCCAAGGAGGGAAAAACCTAGATCAGGCGCACGAACCTCCAGAGAAGCAAACAAAATCTATCAAGAGAAATAGTTACAGTTTTGAATATGTAAGTATTATGTAATTACTTTTAAAGTGAATATATATAGAATCTATATATAAATAATAATTTTTTAATAATGAACCACACTCTTTTTCAAAGTAACTGCATGGTGTTTGCGCACTTTATGACCACATGTAGCTTTCCAATTAATGAAAAATGATAGTTACAATCATGAGTGCGCAACACCGCTCAATTACTTTAAAAAAAATAAATATATACGAAATTCATATAAAAAAAAATATATTAATTTTTTAATAGTAGACCTCACTTTTTTTCAAAGTAACTGTACGACACTTGTGCACTTCATAACAACATATAACATTACTTCCAATTAATATCCCCCCTACTATGTTACCTAAGTGACCTAATCCTAAATTACAGCTTGTACTCCCCACCCCCCTCACCTCACCTAACGGAATCATGGCTCACCAACATCATGAAATAGACGCGCTCATGATATCCAAAAGAAAAGCACTTAGGACATTGCCCTCGAACCAGCAACAGAGCAAGCCAACAAATCCTCAAGCCTAAAGCTTTCAGACCGACACACTTATAGATCTATTTGAGATTACAACTATTCTTAAATATTCTTCGACTATTTCACGATTATTTACAAATTGTTCAATATTATTTACAAATTATTTTACTACTATTCACATATATATGATTTGAGATACTCTTTGCATCCCAATGTAGCTTACTACTCATATTCCTTGTTCAAAACGATGTATATGGCAATCATAGGAAGACTTATAGTGGCAGATATTGAGGTAAATACCTTTCTTTTCTCCTTCCTATTTACCCAGACTAGTGACCGAGTTCTAGCTCGAGCCCCATGGAATTTCTACAGTATCAGTACTATAATTGAACTTCAAACCATATATGGCCGCCGGCTCTCACTAATATCCAAGTGTAGACATATATAGGACACACAAGTTTTTAATTGGGTTCAGATCATACATGATCTGCCTATGCATCCTGATGATGACTACAGAGACTGGAGAAAAGATAGCTAGGCTAAGTCCTCGGCAATCTCCAAGCTATAGACCATGCTTGATCTGTTTGTGCATGGTGTCAAATGCTTGATCTGTTTTTGACTCTTCATCTCTTCATAGAGAAAATTAGATTTACAAATTAATGACAAAATTCTTATACTAATAAGTAATTATATGTCACTCAAAAGTTTGGAAACACCACCATGCACCCCGGTCATCCCGCAAACAAAATAAAACAAAAACATTCAAAAATCTGATCTTGTTATGCTTTTGATCACTTGTACTTGCTGTCCACCTCTCGACTTAGATATACTATTTTTGCTCCCAAATTCTTTTTTAGCAACGATGCACCCGCGTCTCTTTTATAATTATTTTACAACGAATTAATATAATTAAATTATTTTATTAAAATTAATTTTGATTTTATAAAATTATCATTCATTTAAAATAGAATTATAAACTTATTGTACTTAAGTATATAATTTTTCAACATTTTTATTGTTTTCCTAATTCCAACATATAGATTATACTTTATAGGCACCTAATAATAATAATAATATCTGCCCAACTAATAGAAGTCATGATTATCTAGCTTATTAGAAGGGATAATATTGTTTGTACAATTGGATATTCCTTTTGAAAAAAGGGTAGGATTCGTAGTTAAAAATAAATAAACTTTTTATATAGATCACATATTTTTTTATTTTTTTAAAAAATAAATATGTAAAATTTATATATTTTAATATTGTAAATATCATCACTTCACTAAAAAATCAATATTTTGGTTATGGTCTGTGAAAATGCTACTTCTACTGAAAATATCTAGAGTATTATTTGTATTTTTTTATTTAATGGTTAATGAAATACTTTTTCAGTATTGTGGGGTTTAAAAAATATTTTAAAAAAAACTTACACGTTTCAAAAATTATCGGTGAACGTAGCGGTCACCGAATCAAAAATAGTTTTGACATAACCTTTTTAGGAGTTTTTAAAAGGAAAAATTTATATAATTTTTTACTATTTACACAATCTTCATACATCATATTTTTTTAATTATTATTTTTTTTATTAAATATTTATTATATGAATAATGAATAGAAAATTTAAAATAGTTTAAAAAAATATTAAAAATTTAAAAATTTTAAAAAATGTGGTGTGTAGAGGTTGAGGAAGTTGTAGAGTAAAATTCTTTTAAAAAATGAATGCATGTGGTAAATCAATTGACCATTGATTTGAATAATGAAATAAGATGAAATGAGATGAGATAGTTTTAGATAAGATGAATAAAATATTATTAGAATATTATTTTTTAATAATATTATTGTTTTAAAATTTAAAAAAATTAAATTATTTATTATATTTTATATGATAATTTTAAAAAATTATAATGATAAAATAAGATGAATTGAGAGTATTTCTTTATCGAAAAATGATACTCTTTCGATTAAAGGCTACAACTGGTAGCTCTCGCTAGAATTTTATTTTATTTTTATTTATGTTTACTTACTAAGTGTTTTTTAATAATATTATAATTTTTATTTTTTTTAAAAATATTTAATAATACGTGTATGAAAAAGTAAAAAAAAAATAGAGAAAAGTTATTTTGCCTCCCAAATTATACTGCTAAAATGTATTGCTTGATAATAAAAAAAAAATTATCTTAGTAATTAAAAAAGTGATTTTAAGTGTATTAATGTATTTTTTTATATTTTAAAATATTTAAATATATTAAAAAATATAAATAAATAAATTATAAAAATAAATTAACATATAAACAAGTGGTGCTATTCATACGACAAATATCACCGTTCATAATCCTAAAAATAACGGTAGCTCCGGAGGTAGATGAGCACGGTGGCTGTTGAGCACTTGAGCTACCTTCTTTGTCCAAAGGGGACCTTAAAACAAAGGAATCAAATCTCTGTAAGATTTGAAGCTGGCGTCTTTCTGATTTCAAATTTAAAACGTGGGAAACACCCAGCCCAGGCGGTGTCGATTTTGATGAGTGGGCATCCATGGAAACTCGTGCCTTTTGGAATTTAATATTTAATGCGAGCAGTGATACAAAAGTACTAGTTGGAATTTTATACTTGGAAATCATCTCTACAATTTTTAATAAATAAGGTTCGGATTCCCCTTTTATAAAAGAGTGAAAATCACCGTCCATCAAAGATTCAAATATATATAAAAAATAAAAATAAAAAAAATCCTTTTGAATGGATGGACATTTTTACAAAAGATCAATAAAAAAAAATTTCTATTTAATATTATTGTTTTGCGCCATGGGTGGACACAATTAAATCAAAAGCATTATATTTAAAGATGTGGTATATTCGTATAGATATTTTATAAAAATAAATTTATAAATTGATATAATTTTATATGATATATTATATTTATTTTATAATAAAAATAATTTTATTATCTAATATACTTATATGATATGAAAGACAGGATTCTTTGTTATTTTAAATTTTGTCATTCTCAAAATGAAATATGATTGATATGTAATTTATCGGTTTATTAATGTGTTTTATCAAATTAACTTGTTGTGAGTCGTGACATGTATCTATCTCAATCAAATCTATTTATTTATACCAAATATTGGGATATGTTACCACGGCCATTACCGGAAGAATAAAAAATGATTCAAAAGTCACACGAGGTTTATAAGCGTCGATGGATAGCATTAATTGTTAATCGAATTTGGAAAGAAGATAACTTAAGTAAAAGTTTTATTCATCATCTCTATATTACCCATTATATATAATTTTTTCTTTTTATCTTTTAACAAATATATAATATATAAATGATGAGTCAAAAACTCAATTAATTTAATAGAAATAAAATAAATAAATAAATAAATGTGATAAATAATGAGTAACAAATCTAAATTAATTACCATAAAGGTGGTAACTCAGTTAATACGATTTGATATTTTATGATTTTGGTATCAGAAATTCGAGTCAAAACATAAATTGAAATTATTTATGATTATAAATCCTAATATTTAGGTTAGGAGATGAGATTTAGACTAATTGAATGTTTTGAAAGTGTTGTGATGATAGCCTCGCTCTTAGAGTAATAAGTATAACTTAAATCGTATATTCTACAGCTGTATAGGACTCCTATAGTCACGCTAAATAAAATAAAATAATTTATTCAATTTTTACTATTCACATCATACTCTATATTTTATTTTTTTTAATTTTTTTTTATCAAATATATTTTTATATGAATAATAAATAAAAAATTATAAATAGATTAAAAAAATAAATTCAAAAAAATATTAAAAAATATAAAATATGAAGTGTAAAGAAAATGAATAGTAAAATTTTAAAAAAATTACTATGCCGATCGTTATCCTTCTAAAAATAAATAAATAAAGACCAAACCTAAATTAATTTGGTGCACATTTTACTCGCTTAGCCTTCCTGACAACTTTCCGCGTTTCGCATGATAGTAGCATCTCTGCCCAACAGACTGTTTTGGTGAAAGTGACAGCTAGCTACCGCAATATACCCCACCTGCCCGGAAAAGTGTCCAACAATATTGATGATTAGTATTATTTGTTATTTATTTTTATTTGTTATTTATTATTTTTTCTTATTATTTAATATTTTATTATTATTTTTTACTTATTTTTTATTATTATTTACAAATATTCTAAAAAATAAAAGCATATTCTTTTTTTTGAATTCTGATATCCACTCACTATTATTAAGATTTTATTTTATTTTTATTTTTATTTTTCTAAAAAAAGATTTGATCTAAGAAAGTAAGAATCATATATAAGATGAAGATATATATATATATATATATATATATATATATATGATGGAGTATTTATATATATATATATAAATAAATATAACATTTTACTTCTTTTTAGCTTTGGCACGGGTCACAAATGTTTTAACCCTTCTACTTTGTAGCAAATCATTGCTTATTTCTTTGACTTCCTCCTCTTTTGATAGTTTTATTAGACTTGCTTAATGTTTAATATTTGTTAAAATATAAAAATTTTCATTCTTTCAAGATTATAAGAATGAATGTTCTAATTACACTTCTCAACACGAATTTTACACACTTATTGCATGATAGTTAAGTAAATATTTCCACACATTTCAGATAGGGTTGTACATCCAGGAAACCTAATTCATCTCGGCAGGTTTCTGAATTTCGTACCTACCGGCCATATTTAGATGAGGTTACCGATATATAATGCTGATATTAGATCAATACTCCATACTCAAACAGATTCCACATTTTAAAATTAATTTATCTTATGTATTAAATGACGTCATTTTATGTTTGTAACTCTCCTCTTTAAAATAATTTGTTCACAAATTCGAGTATCTAGTTACAATCCTAGTAACTGGATACCCGAATTTTTATAATAAGGCAAGATTAGTTACTTACTTGGATTATAACTAAGTTAACCTGAACGGGTATTCAATCTATATTTTAAACGTGGGTTCGGATATAGTCGGATACATGAATCCACATTCGGATTTACACCTCTAATTACAGGCAGTGACAATTAGTCACACCAACGATATGGAATGAGAAATTTGGCTATGGAGGAAAGCTCAAATTTATACAATGATGATTATATGTGTACATGTATAAATGTGTGTGCATATACATGTGTATACTCATATATATATATATATATATATATTTACAAGTACAATAGAAACAATTTCATTTCATACGCATTTACGACAATGGCTATGGCTTGGCAATACGCTGTCATTACCATTATTCTTTTGTTAGGATTTCTATAGATCATTTTCTAAGATAATAATTTTATTTAAAAGTCTATACATCACTGTTCACCATCTACGTGGTATATAGCAGCTCGAATACAAACGTTTCACTAATGGTCTTCTTGTTTTGTGGGTTTGCAAAACGTGATCCCGTATTTGGAGCGACATTTATCCCAAAGAAGAGTGGTAAACAAAATCTCTCATTTTTTAAGGACTCATTTGAATTTAGAGATGAGAAATTTATAAATAGTAGTGAAATAATTTATATTAAAATATTTTATAAGATTTTGAGAAAGAAGAAAAAAAATTGAATAAAAAAATTATGAAGTTAAAAAATTATTATAATATTATTTTTTAAATATTATTTTTATTTGATTTAAAAATTTTAAAAAATTTTAACGAGATAAATTCAATAAATATGAGATGGATTGAGACCATCTCAACATTCAAAAAAATTTACTAGAAAGGATATATATGATTGGACCATTGGACTTTGGAGATGGATCTATTACTTAATATAATAATAGTAATGCGCCAGCAGTTGAGAATAAATGAGGAATTTAGGCGGTGAGAAACTATGAAAGCTCCTCAAATCAATTTTAGTTTTATTAGAAAATTCAATAAATATTCAGAGTAATATCTATAGAAATTTACTTTAGACTATTAGTATTAAAAATTTATTAATAAAATTATATTCAAACAATTTTTTAATTTTGATTAAACTTTTTTTTTCTAAATACAATAAAATATCTTAACTCAAATAATTTCATCACTATTTACAAATATATTAAGATATTCTAAATATCTAAATGAACCCTTAGAATATCTCAAAATTATATTTTGTACACGTTTAGGTTTTTTTTTTTTTTAATTTTTTTTTTTCTATACGAATGTTTTGTATATAGTTTGGCCCTCCCAAGAATCGTATTTTCGTCCCTAGCCACAGTACTGATTGGTTATGCTCATACTCGTAAAAGAGTTATTGCTTTGCTGCGTACAAATTTGGAACTTGGAAAGCATGATGGATTGGCATATACTAGCTGCGTACAAATTTGGATCATGGAAAGGGATGGGCATGTGATAGGCTGGACCACTCCCAGATTCTTTCGTGCCATTCGAATCAAATTAAACAGTACGAAATAAATTTACAATTGTTTTGTCAACATCCAGCCAGCTAGTATATGCCAATCCAATATCCATCATGCTTTCCATGTCCCAAATTTGTACACAGCAAAGCAATAACTCTTTTACGAGTATGAAGTAGAACTAGGGGTGAAAGCTGGTCAATTTGGACCGGACAAATCGACCGGTTCGATCCAGTTTGGTCACATCGAGATTGAGATTGATACGAACTAACCAAATATAAGATAAAAATATATATATATATTATTTAAATAATAATTGTATAATTAATTATCTAATTTTTTTTTAACCTATCACAATTTATAATATAAAATTTTCATTTTTATCGAGCCAGCTAGTATATGCCCATCCATCATGCTTTCCATGATCCAAATTTGTCCGCAGCAAAGCAATAACTCTTGTTCGAGTATGAAGTAGAACTAGGGGTGAAAGCTGGTCGATCCAAACTAGAGAAATCGATCGGTTCAATCCAATCTGGTTAGATCGAAATTGAGATCGATCCGGACTGACCGAATATAAGATAAAAATATATATTATATATTATTTATATAATAATTGTATAATTAATTATCTAATTTTTATCTAATCTATCACTATTTACAATATAAAGTTTTAAATATTTTAATTGCAATTACATATTAATATTAATGTAATTAACTAATATATGAATGAATATCAATTAACTAACCAATCACCAATTCACCATTAACTAATTACTAGCATCTACATCTATGATCAAATTAAAGTTCTAAATTATTAGATAAATTTTTGTAAAATACCAAAGTTGCAACTTGCAAGTGAGTGTAAAGCAATTACAAATATTAATGTAATTAACTAATGTATAATAGGAATATCAATTAACTAAACTATCACTAATTCACTATTAACTAATTACTAATATCTACATCTATGATCTAATTAAAATTCTAATTTATTAGATAAATTTTTTGTAAACTACCTAAGTTGCAAGTAAATATAAAATGTAAAATACCTATGGTCAATGATAATTATTTATTAATCATATACAAAATGTAAAAACTAAAAGGTTTAATATATTGACAATAATTATTACAATATAATGACATACTCTAAGTTAGTAACAAATTAGCAATTAACATCATAAATAAAATTATAATTAATTATTTTTTTAATGATTTAATTAAATAATCCACATTAAATAGTTTACTTAATTTCAATTTTACTAGTTTAAATATTTTTTAAATTAATTTATATGTCAAAAAGAAAAAAGAATCACAAACTAAACATCTGCCAAACAAGAATTAAGAAACGGCGCCGTTTAGTATAAAATTGAACCTAAACGACGCCGTTTAAGTCCACTAGGGCCATAAAATCCTATCTGAGGTAACTTTTCTTGGCCAACCCCATGTGCTCCAACATGATCTCCTGGCATCGAAGACATTCCTCCAATGTCCCTAAAGGGCATCTCAATTAACAAATATATAAATGATGAGTCAAAAACTCAATTAGCTTAACAGAAATAAAATAAAATAAATAAAAATAAATGTGCTAAATGATGAATAACAAACTTAAATTAATTACCACTAAGGTGGTAACTCAGTTGATACGATTTGGTATTTCATGATTTTGACGTCAGGAGTTCGAGTCAAGACATAAGTTGAAATCACTTGTGATAGTAAATCCTAACATTTAGGTCATAAGATAGATTTTAAACTAGTTGAATACTTTGAAAGTGTTGTGATGACAGGCTCGCACTTAGAGCAATAACTATAGCTGAAATCGTATATTCTGCAACGGTATAGGACTCCTATAGTCACGCTTAGCGGTGTAAATTTAAACCGAAAAATCGGTAAACTGGATCGGACCAGACCGGTTTTACCTATTTTGAACCGGTCCGGTCTAAAATCGGTTCTTATAATTCATAAACCGGTTGGAATCGGTCTGGTTTTGGTTTTAGGATTTTTCGGACCGAACCAGTTGATAAAAAATATAAAAAAAATAATATTTTAAAAGTTTTATATATAATATATAATTATATGTGAAATTTTTATAAATAATTATATATCATATATAAAATAATTTCATATTATAATTTATAAAATATAATATAAAATGTTAATTTTAAATATGAATATTTGTAATTTGTTTAATCATATACTATTAATATAATTATATATAAGATAATGTTATTATAAAATAAAAGTTTAATTTTAAAAATGAAAATATAATTGATCATGTATTATATAGCTATACTAATATATAGTTTATCACTAATACTAATATATACTAATATATAGCTAAACTAATAGTCTAATATTAATACTATTATGTAGTCTAATAATTTATATAGCTATATTAATATATAAGTTTATAACTTGTACTAATAGTCTAATATAGACTATAATTATAGTTATATTAATAGTCTAATATAGATTAATAAAAGTATAACATATTTTTTTAAAACAGTTTTTTTAAAATATATTTTTAATGACAAAATGTCAAACTTACATTTTAAAAAAATTAAAAATCGGTAAAACTAAAAGTACTGATTTATGAAGATAATCGGTGCATAATTGATTTTAAAAAATATAAAATCTATTATACCGATTCAGTCTAAGATTTTATCTAAAATTAAATCAAATCAGATCAATTACACCTCCAATCACACTAAAAAAATTACTATGCTGATTGTTAGCGCCTCCTAAAATAAATAAAAAAAAAGACCAAACCTAAATTAATTTGGTGCACATTTTACTCGCTCAGCCTTCCTGACATGTTTCCGCGTCTCGCATGATAATAGCATCTCTGCCAACAGACTGTTTTGGTGAAGTGACAGATAGCCACCGCAATATACCCCACTGCCCGGAAAAGTGTCCAACAATATTGATGACTAAGGATTGGTTTGAGATAAAAGATAAGATGAGATTTTTTATCTTTATTTTATTTTATTATTATATTTTTTAAAATTTTTATATGAAATATAATAAATAATTTAATTTTTTTATATTTTAATATAATTTTTTTAAATTCTAATTCAATTTTTTCAAATTTTAAAATTAAAAAATAATATTTTAAATTTTAAAATAAAACATAAAATTCTCATATCATCCTCTAAACCTATCCTAAAAGCATATTTTTTTTTTTGAATTCTGATATCCACTCACTATTATTACGATTTGATTTGATTTTTATTTTTATTTTTATTTTTCTAAAAAAAGATTTGATCTAAGAATCATATAATATAAGATGAAGATATATATATATATATATATATATATATATATATATAAGATGGAGCATTTATATATATATATATATATATATATAAATAAATATAACATTTTACTTCTTTTTAGCTTTGAAAACATTTGGCACCAGTCACAAATGTTTTAACCCTTCTACTTTGTAGCAAATCATTGCTTATTTCTTTGACTTCCTCCTCTTTTGATAGTTTTATTAGACTTGCTTAATGTTTAATATTTGTTGAAATATAAAAATTTTCATTCTTTTTAGATGAGATTAGAGCACTAACATTGACTTGACCAAATGTATCTTTAAAATTTAGCCAATATCATACCTTTTTATATTTACCTATTTCATTTGAATTCAATTTACACATTGAATTAGCCATTTATTCTCTATATAATAATAAAATATTATTAAATTAATAATTTATTTATTTAATTTATTTGTATCACATTTTATAATTCTACTAATTTAATATTAATAATAATTACATTCTAATTAAATTATTATTAAAAAATTATATTTTTAAAAGTCATTTAATATTAATATCAAAAAATATTTGATTAAACTCATCAAAAATTCTATTTAAATTTCTTAATTACAAACCAAATAATATTTTTATTGGAGTGAAAAATTAATATTTTAATGTTTGCTTTGAGTGAGAAATTATTATTTTAACTTTTGGTGAATCAATTTGGTTCTTCAAATTTGGCTAATCACTATAGCAGAAATCCAAATTGTTTTAGAGATGCCCAATTCAATGTGAAGTCTTTTTAGTACAAATTACCTAAATTTTAGCCAACCTTCAATTTTGCCCAAGCCAATGCTAGTGCTCTTACCGATATATACAAACGTTTAGTGGGCAGGTTTGAAGAATGAGATGAGAATTTTTAATCTCATCTCAAAGATTAAAATATTATGTTTTAATATTATTATTATTTTGAAATTTGAAAAAGTTGAATTGATATTTGAAAAAATTGAATTGTTTATTATACTTTGTATAGAAATTTGAAAAAAGTGTAATGATGAGATGATATGATATGAGAATTTTATGTTTTGTCTTGGTATCCAAACCTGCCTCCGGGTCTTCTTGTTTTGTGGGTTCGCAAAACGTGATTGGCCCGTATTTCAAGCGACATTTATCCTAAAGAAGAGTGAAAAATAAAATCTCTCATTTTTTAAAGACGCGTTTGGATGTAGAGACGAGAAATCTGTGAATAGTAGTGAAATAATTTATGTTAAGATATTTTATGAAAATTTGAGAAAGTAGAGAGAAAGTTGAATAAAAAAAATTATGAAGTTAAAAAATTGTTATAATATTATTTTTGTTTTAAAATTTGAAAAAGTTAAATTATTTTTTATTTGAAATTTTGAGAAAGTTGTAATTATTATGTAATGATTGAATAAAAAAATTAAAAAATTGATTTTTTTTTATGTATGACTGGATCAAATTTAAAATATTGAGATGAATGAAATGAGATAGAATGAGATAGATTAAGGGCGTGTTTAAGTGTCAAAGAATTCTCAACTATTCTGAGTAGTTCTCGTACGGATGAGAGTAGTCGTCTATCCAAATGAATTTGAAATACTTTCAAATACTTTCATCCATGTGAGTTAAAGCAAAGGAAAATGATAGATCTCCCACTCTGTGTCCCGCTCCGAGTCCCGCTGGGTCTGATACATATATTTTTTTATGTTTTTTTATATAATTTTTTTAATAATTTTAAATATTTAAAAAAAATTCACAATATTATTAAAAAATACTTTCTTAGTCATGAAGTAAAATAAAAAATTATAAAAAACTATTTTTTTATTTTATTTAGTGATTAAGAAAGTATTTTTTAATAATTTTTTTTTACTTTTTAATTAAGAAAATGTGTTTTAATAATTTTTTAAATATTTAAAAATATTTAAAAAATTATATAAAAAAATTTTAAAAAGCAATTAAAAGATGTGTGCTACACTCCAGCGAAACTCCTAACGGGGGATGTAGCATCACCCTAAAGCAAAGCATCTTACTGTTCGTTGAAAGGACATGCAAAGCAAGACAGCACGCTGACATCCCTATATATATATATATTTTTTTCATTATATATAAAATAAAATAAAATCAGTATAATATTTATTATTATTAATATAAATAAAATAAAATTATTATAATAGTTATCTACTATTATATATAAATAAAAAATAAAATCATTATAATATTTATCACTATTATATATAAAAATAAAATAAAAATACTATAATATTTATCACTATTATATATAAAAATAAAATAAAAATACTATAATATTTATCACTATTATATATAGACAAAAAATAAAATCATTATAATATTTATTACTATTATATATACATAAAAAATAAATTAATATAATATTTATCATTATTATATATAAATAAAAAATAAAATCACTATAATATTTATCACTATTATATATAAATAAAATTATCATTTCATTATCCTAAAAAAAGGCAATCATTGATGGGATCCACATCCTTTTCAACTCAAAATTCAAAAGTCAATAACTCAACATACTTCATACATCCAAACAACTTAAACTATTTTCAATAGGATCCATAAACTTACTCCAATCTCTACTCATAACTATTTACAATACTTCTCAACACTTCTCGCTACCCAAACATAGCTTAATATCATGTGAAGATACAAACGGAACTAATACAAAGGATATAGATGATGGGACCGTTGGTCTTGGAGATGGATCTATTACTTAATATAATTATAGTATTGCGCCAGCAGTTGAGAATAAGGAGTAATTTAGGCGCCTAGGAGGTGAGAAACTATGAACGCTCCTCAAATCAATTTAAGTTTTATTAGAAAATTCAATAAATATTCAAGAGTCTAATACCAAGGCCTCGTTTGAGATGAGATGAATTGAAATTAAAATTAAAAAATAAAATAAAATATTATTAAAATATATTTTTTAAAAATTATTTTTATTTTGAGATTTAAAAAAATTTAATCGTTTATTTTTTTTTATATAGGAATTTGTGAGAGTTTTAATAATTAGATAAAATAAGATTAAATGAGTCGAGAAATTTTATGAAAACAAACAAGGTCAGTCTAAAGTAAATTTCTAATATATTAGTATTAGAAATTTATTAATAAAATTATATTTAAATAATTTTTTAATTTTATGATATTTTGATTAAATTTTTTTCTCTCTTTTTTTTTCAAATTTAATAAAATATTTTAACTCAAATAGTTTTATTATTATTTACAATATATTAAAATATTCCAAAGATCTAAACGGACGCTTAAAAATCTCAAAATTATATTTTCATGTACACGTTTATGTTGTTTTTTTCTTAATTTCTTTTTCTATACGAATGTTTTGTATATAGTTTGTCCCCTCCCAAGAATCCTATTCTCGACCTTAGGTTTCGTTTATTTTCAGAGATGAGATGAGATAAGTTGAGATTAAAATTAAAAAATAAAACAAAATATTATTAGAATATATTTTTTTAATATTATTTTTATTTTAAAATTTAAAAAAGTTAAATTATTTATTTTATTTTGTATTAAAATTTAAAAAAATTATAATGATTAGGTGAGAGAAGATGAAATGAATTTAAAAAAATTAAATTATTTATTTTATTTTATATTTAAATTAAAAAATATATAATAATAAAATTAAAATAAAATGAGATATTTTTTAAAAATAAACGAGACGCGGCAGTGATTGGTTCTGCTTTATACTCGTACAAGAGTTATTACTTCGCTGCGTACAAATTTGGATCATGGAAAGCAATAAGCATGATGGATGGGCATGTGATAGGCTGGACCCCTCCCAGATTCTTCCGTGCGATTCGAAACAAATGAAACAGTACGAAATAAATTTACAACCGTTCATTGTAAATAAGCTTTGTGAACATCCAGCGTACTGTTTAGTTTCTGACTGACTGGTGCGGTCTGGTACGGTTCGCATCGAAATTAAGACCTGTCAGCTCCAGTTCATGAAATACCAGACTGGCCCAGTCTTGGAGTAGAGTTTTTCCACTCCGGACTAACCGAATATAAGATAAAAAAAAAATATTATATATATATTATTTATATAATAATTATATAATTAATTATAAAATTTTTACTTAACTTATCATAATATAAAGTTCTAAATATGTAAATTGTAATTACATATTAATATTAATGTAATTAACTAATGTATGAATGAATATCAATTAACTAATCTATCACCTACTTTAAAAAAAAAAAAAAAATAACTTATTACCGATTCATCATTAATTAATTACTAACATCTACATCTATGATCGCCGTTTGGATCCAATTTCTATCCAAACAACAACATTAATGTTCATGAATTTGTTATGATTCATGAACAATTTTTTCTTTAAAATTTGTTATGAACAATTTTTCCTTTAATGGGTGTCCAAATCCACTCATAAACCTAGTAAAAATTAACATGGCTATCGGCTAAGGCCAGCTGACACTCCCATAATCCCATTCCAAGTTTAAGCTGCTGATAGTCCCATAATCCCACAAATTTTGGTACTACTTTATATTGCAAAACTTGAGTCTCAGACCTGGAAATGGACTGATAAGATACCATGTTAGCTGGTACCAAAGTAGTTTCTTTAACTCAAAATGGAATGACAATAATCAAGTTGCATGTCATTGAGAAAAACAAAGCCCTGTGCGACTGTGTCCATAAGGGGTTGCTAGTTTTATTAACTTGTGATGTTGTTTGTGTATTTCTCTCAACCCATTGCTAAGAAACGAACATGAAAATAAATTATAAAAAGAATTTAAGGTAAAAATATTAAAAAAAATCTCTTATTTATTTGTTTAACCAATTCCAAAATATGATACTAGACGATACTTATGGTGATAATTTATACCAGTTATAAGATTAATTGTATTGTAGTTCAACTATACTTTGGATAATTATATTTTGTATGTTTATCCTTCTTTCCGTCCATTTTATTACAATCGATATGATAACAAACTAATAACCATTTTTTTCCCTCTTGAGCGAATGCATTACTAATAACATCTCAACAACCCAAAAACATGTACAGCCAGCTACATTTATTGGATTTGCAATATGTGCATATGCTGTTTGTCTTTAGACTAAATTTTACATCTTTTAGAAATTTTGCATGAACTTTACAATCCAGACATATCATACCTAGTTAAATTTTTAGAATTATACTAATTTTGTGCATATACTAATTTTTGTTTGATTATTTTTCTAGATGGACCCTATAAAAGAAACGATTCCTCAAGACTCTATTGCAGATGATGTGAACAAGTCAACACAACGACAAGACATTCCTCTGGCCACTCCCACCTAATGTAACTACTAAATCAAGTGTTAGTGGACCACATAGTGGAAGAGCTAGGTCAATGGTGTAGGATCACTTTACAAGAATACCGAAAGGTGATTCAGCTAAACCTAGGGCATCATGTAATTATTGTGGTACTTCGTATGCATGTGATCGAAGACCAGCGGTACAAAGCCCATGAAGTATCACATTGAAAAATAATGTAAAAAATATCCGTTTAATAAGACGGATAAGTCCCAAACGACTCTAGGTTGGAAGGGGATGAAGGAAGTGGTAGTTGAGAATTTGTGCCCATGACATTTAGGATATGTTTGGAAGGTGAGATGAGAATTTTGTGTTTTGTTTTAAAGTTTAAAATATTATTTTTTAGTTTGAAGATTTGAAAAAGTTAAATTGGAATTTGAAAAAATTGTATTGGGATTTGAAAAAGTTGAATTGTTTATTATATTTTATATAGGAATTTGAAAAGGTTGTAATGATGAGATGAGATGAGATGAAAATTTTGAATAAGATGAAACATCCAAGCATAATCTTAGTGTTAAGGCTTGCAAACAAGTTTTAGTAGAGATGATTATTCTTGATGAGTTACCCTTTATATTCGTTGAAGGGGAGCATTTCAAGAAGTTTATACTTGTTATGTGCCCTAAATAGGTAGAGATTCCATCTCGTGTTACGGCTGCGAATGATTGCTTTAGTGTGTATATGGGATATAAGTCGGTGCACACTATCCTAAACGTGGGAATATTTATTGTCAAGGTGATTAATAATGAGCACGTGCAAAGGTACTGATCAAACGACACATTCATGCTACTTAGGGTGATTAACTGCAAGTGAAGCATTGGATGCCCAAAGGTTACTGAAGCGACACACAAAAAAAAGTGGTGTGATATTTTTGTCACACTTATGTGATAAGAATTTGTGGGGTAACTGCTAGGAAAATATTCTCTTAAGAGAATCAGGCCAAATCTCGCTTTACTAAGGCCCATGGGCTCAATGGGCCATAGACCAATTCAACAGCCATCAAAATAGTGGCCACCAAAACATATAAATACGAAATTCAAATCCATCTGTCATTAATAAGGACGTAATGATGTAACGGACAATGATGGAAGTCAAAGCCTTACAGCGTGATACTCGCCCACGATATTCACTCATTACATTAATGTCCCCGGTACATTATTCACTCACGCAAGTAATATTAAGGCCCCAACAGTCCATATTCCTGCAAGAACCATAGAGAATCATGCTAGAAGGCAAGCCCAACCTCAAGAGGTTATTTATCTCATATAAATAAAAATCAAGGTATGTACCAAAAGTACATATTGAAATAGAAATTTGAGAAAGAACTTATTCATTCTAATATCGTTGACTTAGGTATCAAATGTGTCCCTCAACATCTTGAGCCACCTTTACCATATGGTTGCAGGTTGCTAAAGACATTCAGCAGGAATACGAAACACGTCCACAACAGTGGTGGAGGGTACTGATTGGTATTGTTTGGCTTGGAATTTGTGACAAAACCAAATATTAAGATAGCCCGGATCAGTTTTTGTTCTAATACGAGAAATTTGGACCATAATCATCTTGCTTAGACCTCATGAATCATCAAAATGGATTCGAATGGTGAAGGAATGGCTCGATGTTAAGTACGTACAAAGAAGAAAGAATAACCACCAAAAACAATTACGATATATTCACTGGGCCCCACTAATTTGAACCAACCTTGAGGTTGATATTAAAGAGATTCTTTGATGATCACATCCTCTCGAATTCATGCTTGGAGTAGGAGAAAAATAAATAAAGTTGATTTTATAATATTTATTGTTGCCATATAAATGAGTAATAAATGCTCTTTATTTATTTATATGTTTCCTACGAAGCTTTCAAGTTTGGACAAAAATTTTAAAAGATCTTTTTCCTTCGCTAACATTCCTAATCAGCAAATTAACCTTTATAGATCAATACTTAATTGCACCGGAGCATTTATATCATTAATATAAAATATAGGTAACGCTGTAAATAAATAAAACTAGTTGATAACCGCTTGTAATCAACTCGTCAAACACGAATTCATCTCGAGTCATTTGATAAATTACTCGTTCTTAAATATAAAATTATGATAAATTATTAAACGATACAACTCACATAAAGCTCAGGTCAACTTATATAAGTTCATATAAATTCGAATAATTTTATAGTTATTATTTTTGTAGCATTATTTTTAACTTTATAATAATAATATCTTAAGCATTTACAAATTAGAGGTAAATCATGTTTATAATACTATACATCTTGTGAGAATTCGTAGGAATATAGTCATTGATATATTTTACTAGATAATATATAAATTACAATCCTTTTGACCACCCCTACTCATTCGAATATAGCTTGACCACCCCTACTCAATAGATTTCCACTCTTTGACATCCATATATATAAGTGATATGTAAGAGAAAAGATGGTTTTGAATAGGGTTAATTGCAAAATCAATGCCTGAATTGCAAAAAGATGCAAAATTTCTCTCTTTCACAACATTGATAATTAAGTTTTAAAAAATTTGTAATTGGATACTTGTCAATTATTCGTTAAAAAACTAATGAGGGCATTGCCACATGGCATCAGTATGCCACGTGTTGAAATTTCAATTTATATATTAATGCTAGAAAGTTTAAAATTATGGACTCAATTAGTCAACAAGTAAAAATCCAGATATTGTTTAAATATTGTGTGATATTGACGCAATGACAAGTGACAATTCCTTCCATGATTGGGTAGGAAGTGTTTTACATTAGAAACGAGTTGAGAAGTACGTAGTTGCGAAATTTTGTTCATTTAATTTTAATTGAATAAGAGTGGAGTTTTGATTTATCATCAAATTATATTTTATATTGATAATAAAATTATTTATTTATTCAAGCAAGTTTGAACAAGTTGGAGTTTGTTGAGGAGGTACTTAATTTGACAAATTAATAGATTTATTATATAATATCTTCTACTTTTATCTACAAATTTCAACAAATTTTGAGTTTTTGTAAATATTTTTATATAGTTTATAATATCTTCTTATTTTGACCAAATTCTTTTAATTTCTTTTGGGCTTATATCAACCTGCAAATTTCTGCTCGAGAGGATGACCGCTAATTTGTTTTCTCTTATGTCCTCACTCTTTTAAAATGTATGATTCCCATAATTATTAAAGATATATGCATGCATGGCTGAGACAGGTGTGGAGTCACGTGCAGGATTCGCATACACGTACACATGATATATGTAGAATTGTGCCAAAAAACTATATGCAAGTCTATATATATGTTTATGACACATCCAACATATTATTGATGTAAAAGTAGTTAATATATAAAAATAATTCTTTGTGTTGTAAATCTAGTTTTTATTGCTATAATGATTTTAAAACAAGTTGTATATCCCGATTGCCTTATAAATAGCAGAACTTATATATATATATATATATATATATATAAAATTTATAATTTTACGTACATATTCATTTAGTCAATTTTTTTTGAAATTCAAATTTTATAATTTTTAACATAATAATAATTGGTACGTGGATAAGTTAATTTTTTATAAATTTTTTGTAATTTAAATTAATATGATTTTTTTATATATATGCATGCATACACACATATATACATATATATATTTATAAAATTAAGATTTTGTTACACAACCTTTACCATACTCCACATTTTATAATTTTTTAAAATTTTTAATATATATCTTTTTATTTTTATTTTTTAAATTTAATTTTTTTAAACTATTTCAAATTTAATATGAGTAGAATTATTCTTTTTTGATATAATTTTGTTCTACGTTGGGAGTTGGAGTACAATTTAACCTACGTGGACAGGATGTATGTAGAAACATGAGTTATCTGAACGAGGAACCCGAGAAAAGACAAATAAAACGCGATTTCTCAATGTGAATCTATATATATATATTTATATATGATATTCACAGAATACTTTTTACAATATTTTTTACAATACATAATTATAAAGTGAGATAAAATGAGGATATTTTTTCTAAAATCATGTTATTTTTATAAAATATTTTATAATAATATCTATCATTCTAAAATATGATTGTAAAAAGTACTGTATTATCATTTTTCCAAAAGAAAATACAAAGTGATTTTTATCCTTTTCGCAAGGAAGCATGGCACAAGAACAACAGAATAAGTTCTTTTCCTTCCTTCTTTCTTTCTTTCTTTTTTCTTTTTCAAAAAAATGATTGTTGACATTTGAAATAAACAGAATATGCAGATGGGACAAAATATGATGGAAAACATTCGACGAATGACTAAAAGGTTTGAAACAATAGAGAAGGAAGTGGAACCGAAAAAAAAAATCTTATCGAAGAGGTCAGAGCCTGAATGCAAAATGTATTAAGACATGCAGGGGGTTAATATGTAAATCAGAAATATATATTATGATTAAATATGAAATTAATATCAATTTAATATTAACAAAAGAAAAACCAGAAATTAGTAATTGGGTTTTTAATATGTTTTGAATTTCAAATCATTTATCTTATATTAAAATGGAATTTAAGAGTAGCAATATGTGATATGATCCATGAACTCAACACGAACATAATATGAAATTAATGGGTTTGAGTTTAATATAAATGAATTTGGGTTAACATGGGTTGACCTTGTTAAGACACGATTAATAAACATATCAATAATCTATCTGTCTGCTTAACCTGAAATTAACCCGTAATAATCCATTTAAATTTTATTTCAAAATTATAATTTTGTTATTGTTAGGTTGTAATATTTTTATTTCTCAACATACTTATATTTTTATTATTGGGATTGTAATATTGGACCTATATAGAATTTGTAATATTGGTTATATTAAAGGTTAAAATTTGAAAAATATTGAATTTTTTATTAGCTAGTAATCTTATTTTTTATAGATATTATGACTACTAATAAATATAGATTTAACTTTTACGTGAAATTATGTTACAGTTAATCAAGTCAAAGTGATTATGCATATTAGTTCAATCCCTTTACATGAAATATATTGAAATGAGTCGGGTCGTGTTGACTTATTTTTAATTAATTATTAAACGAGCCAAAATATGTGACATGACACGACCCGTTATTTAAATATGTCGGATTACAATTTGAAAGTTTGGCATGTTTATCGTAACAGGTTGGAGTGGGATTAACTCATATAATTGAATGCTCATAACTTAACACGATATTAAAAGAGAAAACTTGGAGACCAGACGATCTGGTCTCCTGCCATAACCAGCCCTCCAATCTCATTCTGCCACGTCAGGATGTTATGTAACTAACTATCTACTTGCCTACACCAGATCTCATCCCTTACCCAAACTCTTCACTCATCCAGTCATCTGTGCATCAGGCTTTGTAGACTTTATTTTTAAATTTAAAAAGATTCACATATTAAAAAAGAGATCTACCCATCTTTCAAAATTTTCAAATAAAATTTCATTTTTTTTACAATTGTCGAATACAACATCATTCACTTTTCAAAAGTTTCAAATCTAATCTTTTACTTTTTGCATATGAAAAAAGGACAAAATGAGCATTATTTACTTTTTTCAAAATTTTTAAACAAAACATACACATGTGCAAGATGATAATCAATTATCTTTCAAAAATTAAAAATTCAAACTTTTACTCATATAATACGCATGTGAAGAATGACAATCAATAATCTTTCAAAAATTCAAAATTTTAATTTTTAATTTTCAAATATGTCATGCACATGTGAAAAATACAATTTGATATTTTATGAGAAAAGATTAAAGGTTGTTTGGATTCAAAACTCACTTTAACTCATCTTAACTAATCTCATCTTATCATTCCCGAACAAAATATAATAAATAATATAATTTTTTTAAATCTTAAAATAATAATAATTAAAAAAATATTATAATAATATTTTATTTTATTATTAGAAGAATTAATCAGTTACTTTGCCTCCTATTGTGTTACAGAACCCTTTATCTAACGTGTAGCCAGCTCGTTGGTGGGCTATTTTTCACCCAACAGCAACAGGACTGTTGCAAAGCATTTCTGATATTAAAATGACCTACAAACGAATTGCCCCCTCTAAATTAGAATCCGCGTGAAACTTGTTTTATTTAAAAAAACAAATTGGACCGAGGGGAGAGTATAACCAAAGCCTCTAACTAAAAGAGGGGACCAAAACACTAAAGACAAATTAACAATGTGTTATTATAGGGTAATGGCAACACGAAATTTATATACTGTCTTTGGGAACAACACGATAGCTCTTGAGTTAGAGCATTTATATTGGTTTGGTCAAATGAAAAAATTAGTTAAATTTTAGTTCATTGATGTAAAAAATACCTCACATTAGATTAGCTAAATCTAAACTAAAATAGACTTCTTCTACAATAGTTGGTAAAGATAGATAATCACTATTGATTTACCAAATATTAAAATACTAATTTATCACTCCAAACAAAAATTAAAATATTAATTTCTCACTCTAAGTAAAAATACTATTTAGTTTGTAATTAAGAAATTTAGATAGAAATTTAGATGAGTTTAATTAAATATTTTTTGTTATTAGCATTAAATGAATTTTAAAAATATGATTTTTTTAATATTAATTTAATTAGAATATAATTATTATTAATATTGACTTGGTAGAATTATAAAATATGATACAAATAAATTAAATAAAAAAATTATTAATTTAATAATATTTTATTATTATATTAAGAGTGAATGATTAATTTAATATAAGAATTAAATTTAAATAAAATATATAAATAAATAAAAATATGATATTATTTAAATTTTAAAAATATATTGGGCCAATGCTAATCCTCTCGTGACGAAGAAAGAAACATCAACTCCAAATTTGACAATTCCAATCGTAAGCCAAAACGTTTTTCCTGTCAGATCAAACCTAAAGAATATTCTTTTTTTATCAAACCTAAAAAGCAGTGTAATTAAATGTGTACGTACGTGTTTGATTGATAGAATAAAAGTGACTCTTGATCATATCGACACAAAAACATGTTTAAAAATTGATATAAACAAAATAAAAATTTCTCATTTCTATTATTTATCAACGCTCTACACTTTATAATTTTTTTTAATTTTTTTTATCAAATATTTTTTATATGAATAGTAAATAAAAAATTTAAAATAATTAAAAAAAATAAATTCAAAAAAATATTAAAAAATTAAAAAATTTTAAAAAATATGAAGTGTGAAGTGTAGTGGAGATTGTATAACAAAATCTTAAACAAAATAAGGTTGTTTTCTCTCTCTTTCACTCTTTTTTATTTTTTTTTCATCCACAGGTTTCAAAGAAACATTAGAGGAATGAATGACTTAGAATATATATATTAAGATTGTGTCTTAAGTTAATGTAAAAAGAAACTAGTATCAAGTATATATCAACAAAATACAAATAAAAGATATTTCACAGTTATTATTTCTTAATATATTTTGGAATTTCAATTCAATTACCTATATCAAATTGGAATTCGATTGAAACCTGTTTTATCAGTTAACTACTTCTCAAGCCTAAATAAAAAACGATTTTCTTTGAGTGACTTATTTTTTTCAGTTCTATTAGTAGTCAATTTGTGTATATAAATAAATATATATATTTATATATACAAGGCCAAGGAGCCCAAATAAAATCCAGAGACGGGATCAAGAGAAGAGGGCCGAGCAATGACAATATGCTAGAAACACTAAAAACAATATGCTAAAGTAATGACAATACAAAAGTCCGTCTTTACGGCTAACACGAAAGGTCTTTGGTTTTGGTAATTCTAGAAGAAAGAAATTGCAACAAAGGCAATGAGAAGTTATACAGATACTACTATTTCACATGTTTTACGCAATTGTACAAGATAGAAAGTATGCACTAGGGACGAATTAGAAAGGTCATGATGAGGACAAAAAAGAGTATGCATGCACGAGAAGCCACGTGAAGGAATATTGCGAGGAATGTTGTTATCAAGTAGAACACAATCTTTGGCGGGACTAGCTAGGTGGCCGCACCTGGAGTTAATGTTCATGTGATCAACAGAGATTTCTATCGAATAGAGCTTATCTCGTGAGTGATACCTTAGAAGGACGCCACCATCCTTCGTATAATTGTGCTAAAACAGGATGGTTCCTTCGTGAGAATATTCTTCCAGGTACGCATTAATGGATTCATTCAGATGTTACTTCTCTCGCTGACTTAACTATTGAAGATATCCTCCTCTGAGATCACATAAGTTGCGTTTGGATGCTAAATTGATCTCAAATGATTTGAATTGATTTATAAATAGTAATATTTTATGAGTCTCATTAAGATTTATTTGAATGTAAATAGATTAAAATATGTATTTGAACGTATAAAATAGGTTAAAATAAGTTTTAACTTTTTATAAAAAGTTGAAACATAATAAGTTTCATCAATTATTGATTTGAGATAGGTTAAGGTTGCCGTTAGAATTGTAAATAATTATCTCAATTATTATCATAAAAAAATAATATTAAAGTGAAAGATGAAATATATATATATACACACACTAAAGTAACAAAAAATAATATTAGATTCAGAATCATTTGAATTTTATTTGACATGCATGTGATTGAATCGACAAAAAGATGTGCAATAATAGGATGCGGTATCGTTTTTCATATGACAATAGCTAGAGAAGGCCAAAATACTTTCCCTTTTAAGATCAACCCCGAAAAAAAAAAAAAAATCTTTAAAAAAAGATAGGCTAGCCTTTTTATATATTATTTGGGCTTCAGGCCATCTCTGTTTTATTAGCCCAACTCCTCTCTGTTATTTGGGCTTGAATCTTCTGCTAAGTTTGAGGTACAGAAATTTTATCAAGAAAACGCTATAATTGGAGGTCGGGCTACTTTGGATCAACCCAATTTTATACAACTTCAGTACAAGACATAATTTTATTTTTTAAAAAAAAAAAAACAGAAATACATTACATTTGATATTAAAGCAAACGATCTAAAGTCTTTAACCACGGCTAAAGGCATTCGTTTTTATTTATTTATTTCTGCTCGAGAGGATGACCGCTAATTTGTTTTCTCTTATGTCCTTACTCTTTTAAAATGTATGATTCCCATAATTATTAAAGATATATGCATGCATGGCTGAGACAGGTGTGGCGTCGCGTGCAGGATTCGCATACACATACACATATATATGTAGATATGTGCCAAAAAACTATATGCAAGTCTATCTGTTTATGACACAACCAACATATTATTGATGTAAAAGTAGTTAATATATAAAAATAATTCTGTGTTGTAAATCTAGTTTTTATTGCTAAAACGATTTTATAACAAGTTGTATATCCTGATTGCCTTATAAATAGCAGAACTTATATATTTATATATATATATATATATATATATATATATAAGTAGTATTACATATATTTATAATTTTACGTACAAATTTATTTAGTTAATTTTTTTTTGAAATTCAAATTTAATAATTTTTAACATATTAATAATTGGTACGTGGATAAGTTAATTTTTTATAAATTTTTCGTAATTTAAATTAATACGATATTTCTATATAGCATGCATACATAAATATATATATATATATTTATTTAAAATTTTGTTCTACGTTGGGAGTTGGACACTTTAGCCTACGTGTAAAGGATGCATGTAGAAACATGAGTTATTTGAACGAAAGGAACCCGAGAAAAGACAAATAAAACGCGATTTCTCAATGTGAATATATAAATATATATATTTATATCTATATACATATATACATATATATGTATGATATTCACAGAATATTTTTTACAATATTTTTTACAATACATAATTATAAAGTGGGATAAAATGAGGATATTTTTTCTAAAATCATGTTATTTTTATAAAATATTTTATAATAATATCTATCATTTTAAAATATGATTGTAAAAAGTAATGTGTTATCATTTTTCCAAAAGAAAATACAAAGTGATTTTTGTCCTTTTCGCTGAGAAGCATGACATTAAAACATTATTGACAATTGACATGCACAGAATCTAGTTCTTTTCCTTTTTTTTTTTTTTTTCAAAAATATCATTGACATAATTTGAAATAAACAGAATAATTAAGGTTCTGATCTTTCTTCTTTCCCCCCGCCACAAAGGTGTAAGAAACGTTCGAGGAATGACTAATACATGATGGGACAAAATATGGCGGAAAACATTCGACGAATGACTAAAACGATTGAATCAATATGGACGGAAGTGGAACCAAAAAAAAAAAAATCTTATCGAAGGGAGCCTGAATGCAGAATGTATTAAGACATGCATGAGGTTAATATGTAAATCAGAAATATATATTATGATTAAATATGAAATTAATATTAATTTAATATTAACAAAAGAAAAACCAGAAATTAGTAATTGGGTTTTTAATATGTTTTGAATTTCAAATAATTTATCTTATATTAAAATGGAATTTAGGAGTACCAATATGTCATATGATCCATGAAACCAACATGAACATGATATGAAATTAACGGGTTTGGATTTAATATAAATGGATTTGAGTTAAAACGGGTTGACCCGTTAAGACACAATTAATAAACAGATCAATAATATGTCAACCTGCTTTAACCGAAATCAATCCGCAATAATCCGTTTAATTTTTATTTCAAAATTATAATTTTTTTATTGTTAGGTTGTAATAATTTTATTTCTCAACATACTTGTATTTTTATTATTGAGATTGTAATGTTGGACCTATGTTCATATTTGTTATTTTAGGGTTTGTAATATTGGTTATATTAAATGTTAAAATTTGAAAAATATTGAAATTTTTTATTTGTAAGTAGTCTTATTTTTTTTAGATATTGTGGCTACTAATAAATATATATTTAATTTTTATGTGAAATTATGTTATAGTTAATCAAGTCAAATAGGTTATGCATATTAATTCAATCCATTTACATGAACCATATTGAAATGAGTCGAGTCATATTGATCTATTTTTAATTAATTATTAAACGAGTAAAAATAGATTACATGACACGACTTGTTATTTAAATATATTAGGTTACAGTTTAAAAGTTTGACATATTTATCATAATGAGTTAGAGTGAGATTGATTCATATGGTCGAATATTCATAACTTAATTAACACGTATTAAAATGACCTACAAACAAATTGCCGCCTCTAATAGAATCCGCGTGAAACTTTGTTTTATTTAAAAAAACAAAGGACCGAGGGGAGAGTATATAAAGGCAAAGCTTCTAACTAAAAGAGGGGACTAAAACACTAAAAACATATAAACAATGTGTTAGTAATGGCAACACGAAACTTATATACTGTCTTCGGGAACAACACGACAGCTCTAGGTTTTGGGTTGTCATGAAGAAAGAAACATCAACTCCAAAATTGACAATTCCTATAGTAAGCCAAATTTTTTTTCCTGTCAGATCAAACCTAAAGAATATTCTTTTTTTATCAAACGTAAAAAGCGGCGTAATTAAATGTGTACGTACGTGTTTGATTGATAGAATAAAAGTGACTCTTGTTCAGATCGACACAAAAACTTGTTTGAAAATTAACATAAACAAATAAGGTTATCATCTTTTTCTCTTTTCTCTCTCTTTATTTTTATTTTTTGTCATCCACAGATTTCAAAGTAACATTAGAGGAATGAATGACTTAGAATATATAAAGATTGTGTATTAAATTAATGTAAAAACAAACTAGTATCAAGTTAATATCAACAAAACATAAATAAAAGATATTTCACAATTATTATTTCTTAATATATTTTGGAATTTCAATTCAATTACCTTTATCAAATTGGAATTCCAAAACAGTTAACTACTTCTCAAGCCCAAATAAAAAACGATTTTCTTTGAGTGACTTATTTTTTTCAGTTCTATTAGTAGTCAATTTGTGTATATAAATATATATGTATGTATGTATGTATGTATGTGCATATATATATATATATATATATATATATATATATATATATATATATATATATATATATATATATATATATATATATATATATATATATATAAGGACAAGGAGCCCAAATAAAATCCAGGGACGGGAAGAGAAGAGGGCCGACCAATGACAATATGCTAAAAACACTAAAAACAATATGCTAAAGTATTGACAACACAAAAGTCCGTCTTTACGGCTAACACGAAAGGTCTTTGGTTTGGTAATTCTAGAAGAAAGAAATTGCAACAAAGGCAATGAGAAGTTATACAGATAATACTATTTCACATGTTTTACGCAATTGTGCAAGATAGTTGTTGGGTAAAAGTATGCACTAGGGACCAAGAAAGGTCAAGATGGGGACAAAAATAGTATAAATGCACGAGAAGCCACGTGAAGGAATATTGCGAGGAATGTTGTTATTATAAAACACAATGTTTGGCGGGACTAGCTAGGTTGCAGCACCTGGAGTTCATGTTGTGATCAACAGAGATTTCTATCGAATAGAGCTTATCTCGTGAGTGATTTACTCTCATGAAGCAAGTCTTGCAGAGATGCCAACCTTAGAAGGACCCCACCATCCTTCGTCTCGTGCTCAAACAGGATGGTTCCTTTATGAGAATATTCTTTCAGGTACGCATTAACAGATTCATTCAGATATCTTCCGGGATCGCATAGGTTGCGTTTAGTTGCTCAAGTGATCTCAGATGATTTGAGTTTGTCTATAAATAGTAGTATTTTGAATCTTCTTGAGATTTATTAAAATGTAAATAAGTTGAGATATGTGTTTAAATATATGAAATAAGTTCAAATGAATATAACCTTTTATGAAAAGTTGAAAAAGTAATAGGTCTCATTAATGATTGGTTTGAGATCGGTTAAGGTTGTCGCGATAATCGCAAATAATTATCTGAATTATAGTCATAAAAAACTAATATTAAAGTGAAAGATATATATATATATATATATATATATATATATATATATACACACTAAAGTAACAAAATATAATATTAGATTCAGGATCATTTAAATTTTATTTGACATGCATGTGAATATTGAATCGTCAAAAAGACGTGCAATAGTAGGATGCGGTATCGTTTTTCATATGACAATAGCTAGAGAAGGCCAAAATACTTTCCATTTTAAGATCAACCCCGAAAAAAAAAAATAATAAAAGAAAGAAAGAAAAGAAGCTAGGCTAGCCTTTTTATATATTATTTGGGCTTCAGGCCATCTCTGTTTTATTAGCCCAACTCCTCTCTGTTATTTGGGCTTGAATCTTCTGCTAAGTTTGAGATACATAAATTTTATCAAGAAAACGCTATAATTGGAGGTTGGGCTAATTTGGATCAACCCAATTTTATACAACTTCAGTACAAGAAATAATAATTAAAAAAAAAAAGAAAAAAACCAGAAATACATTACATTTGGGATCAAAGTAAACAATCAGTCTCTAACCCCGGCTAAAGGCATTCATTTGTTTCACAACCCTTCTTATCTCATTTTATCTCTAATTATTACAATTTTTTTAAATTTTAATACAAAATAAAATAAACAATTCAAATTTTTTAAATATCAAAATAAAAATAATATTAAAAAAATATATTATAATAATATTTTATTTGACTTTTGACTTTTAACTTTTATCTCAACTCGACTCATCTCATTTCATCTTATTTGTGAAATAAATGAGACCTTAAATGAAGCAATTAACGTCTTTGCAGAAACATGTCCACTAAGGAGACATACAAGAGATTAAAAATCAGTCATTTTAGATGGTTGATATGTTAAGAAAATTTGAAATATTGTCATTTCTGATCACATCTGTCGACGTAGTACATTTTAATTAGTGATATGTAAAGGAAAAGTCTAAACCTAGGCATGGCTCAGGCCCGTACATGAAGGACACCCGACGTGGAGAGAAACGCCAGTAGAATTCACAAGTAATTAGAAATACTTAAAAATGAACATTAGGAAATAATGACAATAATTATGCTCTCATCAGTAGAGCTCTAGGGGTGTTACTGCATTTTTTTTTAAAAATTATAAATAAATAATTAGATTAAATATTCAAGTTCATAAAATAAAGTACATGAACTACTTTACCATCCAACGATCACCTGGTTATTCCATGGATATGAGCTGGCACTTGGAGGAGGCACAAAAGATGGAAACCACGCATGAGGCATTGGACCGTAGTAACTTGGCATGCAGTTTGAAAAGTTTGTATAAAGTGGTCTTTATATTTCCTAACATATAGCTACATAGTGTTAATCAATCCACCCTCGTAATAAAATAAACGCACGCCAACTGTTGAAAGAGGTGTGTAATACCTAGGTTGATGGATTGGTGATAGGAGCCGTTATGTAGGATGCATTTTCTTTCTCTTTCTCCATCTACCTAAGCATGAGGGTGATTGTCAAGAATGAAAACAAGATGCATGCGCCTATAGTATTATATTAACTTTGAATCTGATCAGTGGGTACCCATTGATTTGTAAAAGAAAGCTGTTTTTTTTTTTGACAAGAAAGATATGATCTGTTTTGATTAAATTTCTTGTGTGGTTTTTTTTCCTTGGGATCTACTTTCTAGATACTTGAGTGCCAAAATTTATATACAACCTGAATAATATGATAAAACCTAAATAAAAAAAAAATTGAATAACCAAGTTATGACACCCGAAGAACTTGGTTATTCAACTTAAATAACCAAGTGTAATATGATACAACCTGAATAACCAAACTTTCATAAAAATAAAATTGATGTTATAGAAAGATTTTATGCCAAAATTTACAACCAAAACAGGACACTTGAAAGCTATAAAATGGAAAAATTACGCATGTATAACCATACAAATGCCACTCAACTAAGAACAAATGGACATTTTTCACTATAGGCTTCCTGTACGTTCGCAATGAAAAATGAAACACATGTTCGATGCAGGAAACCCGCATTTTTCATTATAGGCATTTGTGATTTTTTACTACAGGCATATGTGATTTTTCACTACAGGCATCTCATATATTGACTAAGCCTCTTACTAGGTTTGATGCCAACATGTGGGTAGGTGGGTTGTGCAACTGACCAACGATGGAGCTACGACATCAAGGAAGAAAACTGACAACCGAGATCTGAGAGAGGGGAAGATATCTGAATCTGAGAGCGAAATTTTCTGTAGCACTACGCCGAGGAAAAGAACAAAATTGCTAAGGTGGATAGTCCAATAGGTTGGATCTTCAAAATTAACTAATACTTAATTATCATCAAGCTCCACAAAATTAAAGAGATTTTGATAACTTCCATGGAGGGGGAAACACTCTTTTCACTATGCAGGATTCTTTCATTAAAGCATTGCAAATTCAATTTTTAATGAGGATCCCAGGTAACTTTTGTTAAAGCGAAGACTATAAACCACAATTTCCATTTACAATCTTAGTTTGATGCTCTTCCGAATAGGCTCAAAGGATTACTTGAGAAGCACAAAATTTTTTTTCATAGAAGCTTGAAGGTATGTTCAATATTGTAAATCTTAGAGCAACTTTTGATTAGCAAAGATCTAGGAGGAATACATGACATGTAGAAGGAATTGCAAGCCTATGATAATCTACCAAACATGAAATCTCTTTAACTTAAGAATCATAAAAAAAGGATAATGTTACTACTGAAAGATGAAATCATTCTCATGTTTGCACAACTCTTGAGTTTTATTTGATGCAAGGATATTTTATGTTTCTGCTGAGCGAGAAGAAAAAGTTGTTGAACAGGAATTTAGACACAACTTTCAAAATCCTTCATCGGTTTAGAGAGTTAGATAGCTCAAGAAGATGACAAAAAAACTCAATGTGAAAGTGACTAATGGTGATCATTATAGTTGTTGGGATTAACTGGATATCTACGGCTAATTTGAAATATAATAGCGGAAGCAAACAAAATAAAAAATTGACCATCACATACACATAATACTAAGATTTAAGTGGTTAGGCCTAAACAAGCCTACGTCCACTGGAGGGATCGGTCTCAAAAAATTCATTATGTATCAAAGGTGAAGTACAAGAAAGTAATCGAGAGATCTCTTCAAATCCCAAGTCCCAATACACCCAAAGACCCACTTATCACACAAAAGGAGAGTTCTCTCTATTCTGGCTGCAATACTGTATAGTCCTTGGGCAAAAACATGTTTTTGTACTTAACGACATAGGGACTAGGTTTTACGGATATTCGCTTAAGCGAAGTGTTGAGAAAATAGTCTGCCTAGTGCTCGCTTGAGTTGATTGTCAAGCAAGTGTTGAGTGAACAATCTGTTTAGGTCTCTCTCAAGTTGAGTCTTGAGTGAGTGTCGACTAAACAATATGTCTGAGGTTTGCTCAAGCGACATGTCAAGCGTGAGTCAAGTGAACAATTTAGAATGGTTTTTTTCAATAGGAATCATGTCACAATTCAATGAATCTCCACATTCGCTTGAATTCTATCAAGCTTAAACAAAATCAATTATATCAAGAGTCGACCCCTTCCACAAAATCCCTTAACGGGATCATAAACCTTGAACATCAATCAAGTCCAAACAAAGTTTGAACTTGGATATAGGAACTGGCTTCATCATCATATTTATTGGATTTTCCGTGGTAGCAATCTTCTGAATTGCTATCACACCTTTCATAACAATCTCTCGAAGAAAATGATACCTGACATCAATGTGCTTGGATCCCTCATGATACATTTTATTTTTGGTCAAATGTATTACACTCTGGTTGTCACAAAACACATAGATTACATCTTGTTATAGTTCTAAGTCAATGATCAAACCTTTCAACCAAATGGCCTCTTTCATTGCTTCTGTTGCTATCACGTATTCTACTTCTGTAGTTGACAAAACAATAATGAATTGTAGCATTGCTTTACAAATAATAGAAGAACCACACAAAGTAAAAACAAACATTGTCAGAGATCTTCTCTTGTCTAGGTCCCCAGCATAATTAGAGTTAACATAACCAACGACCCTTGAATTGAAATCACTTTCTTTATCAAAGACTAAGCCAACGTTCAAAGTGCCTTTCAAACACCTGAGTATCCACTTCACAGCCTACCAATAAATCTTACCTGGATTAGCCATATACCTGCTAATAACGCTTACTACCTTTGAAATGTCTAGATGAGTGCAAACCATTATATACATAATACTGTCCACTACACTTGAATATAAAACACTTGATATGAATTGTTCCTCCCCGCCAGTTTGAGGAGATAGGGATGCTAAAAGTTTAAAGTGTGTAGCAAGTGATTTACTCACTAGCTTGGAATTGGTAATTCTAAATCTCTCAAGAACTTTCTTAACGTATTTTCTCTAGGACAAGTACAACTTTCAAGTTTTCCTATATGTGGATTTCCATCGCCAAAATCATTTTTACAGCTCCTAAATATTTCATTTCAAACTCAATACTGAGTTGAATTTTCAACAAGCTAACATTTGGCATGTCTTTGGCATGTTAGAGCTATCAGATATAGTAAAGTAGCAAATAAATGGAAGAGCCATCAGATAACTGTATGTGGTAAATACAACTATAATAACTACTTCTCAAATAACCATGATTACATATAAAAGTGTCAAAGCGCTTTTATCATTGCCTTAGAGACTACTTCAAACCATATAATGATTTCTTCAATATATATACATAATTTTCTTTACCTTCAACAATGAATCCCTTTGGCTTATGCATATAGATGGTCTATATGGTCTATTCAAACTCACCATGTAAAAAATTTGTTTTAACATCAAGTTGCAGTAACTCTAGATCATACAAAGAAACCATGGCAAGCAATACGCGGATTGAGCTGTGCTTTACAACTGGAGAGAAAACTTTATTGAAGTCCACACTTTCTCTCTGAATGTAGCCCATTACAACAAAGCCTGCCTTGTACATTGCATCTACAATACCCTGAATTTCTTCTTTTCTCTTGAAGACCCATTTGCACCTTACAATCTTTCTCTTCTTAAGCCTAGTTTGGTTTGGCATATGAAACACAAACGGTCTCACTTCGTCTGTACGGCAGAAATGGTCTGTGTAATCAAACGCCCACTTTATCCCTCTAAACTCATCTCTGAATTTTCTACACTGTACAACCATGCCTTGCCATGCTACAATAAAAAGCATTCCGACTTTTTGTCCATCGTAGGCCTCCTTTCAACAAGCACAAGTTTTATTAAATTTTTCCAAAGTAATAAATGGATCGGGAAAAAAAATAACCTCAAGAATTTCCTAGATATAAAATCTTATATATTTCTTAGTTAAATTTTATTCTCATACGTCATTACAATAAGATAATTTGAATTTTCTAATATATAGAATAATATATAATTGATAATTAGAATAATATATTCTAACAAAAAAATTGATATTTTTTAGAATATTGAATAATATAAATTTCGTCAAAGCAGGAAAAATAAATTTTGGGATTTAAATATGTTTATGGGTATTTAAATTAGTAATAGATATTAATATACTTTTTAATAGATTCATAACTATTACCCAATAATTAAAAAAAATCAATCATTGGTAGGGCCCACCACTTTATCAAATCTCTAAAAAGTTAAAACCATCTTATTTCATCTCACTATCCAAATACACACTTTTACAAACGAACTCATTTCATCCCAACTCAAATATCTAACTACTATTCACAAAATCTCAATCTCATCTCATCTTATATTTGTAACCAAACTAGGCTTTAGGCAACTTAACCAGATCCCAGGTTTGGTTGTTATGAAGAGACTCAATCTCTTTAGTCATCGCTGTACACCATTGTACAGACTCCTTGCTCTTGACAGCTTCTGAATAAGTTGAAGGTTCTTGACCATCAATGTCTTCTGCCAAAGTAAGTGCATACATCATCATGTCTGCATGAACATATTTTTGAGGTAGCCTGATCTATCTCATTTGTCTACTAATAGCTATATTGTAGTCTTGCTCTACTTGTGCGCCACTATTAGAATCAGAATCATAATCATGCTCATCAGCAATAGCATGATCTTGAGTGCTGTTTGACACTCCTTGTGAAGTTCCAATATGCAACTCCACCTTCTTGCCATTATCCTGCTCTTCACCTATAAAAATAGTAAACTCCTTTCTCGGATTAAGCATGGATTTTTTTATCAAATACAACATCTTTGCTAATTACAAACTTGAGTAGGGGTGCTACCCACCTCATAAGGGATGGGTTAGGCCCCACCCTCGCATGGGCAGGGGAGAAGATTTTCTCCCCATCCCTAGCCCCTGCACGCTGGGGGTAGGGTACCCTATCCCAGACAACAGAGTGCGGGTGGGGAGGTCAATCTATCTGCTCCCTGCCTCCTACTAGGCATTTGGCCTAGAAACCTCTAAAATGGGCCTAAAATGGCCCAGAAACAGTTTTTGGGCCATTTTGAACCCATAAAATTAGAAGTTAAAAAAAAAAGAGTTAAAAAATCATATTAAAAAAAAAGTTACATGAATAAAAATAATATATACATGATACAAATTTACTACTGCATACTATTAGTCTACCACCAAATAAACAAATAATAATAACTAAGCTATTACAAATTTACAAAATTGAAAGGTTAAACAATTACAAAATTATAAACATAAAAGTATCCAAGGGACATTGTATCAGCATTACAAATCATCGAATACATAATTTGATGATTCAGATTTGAGGCTTGAGCACATATTCATATTGTAGCAGAGGTAGACATTGTCTGACTCTGAGTAGTCTCATGTGTTGCTAAAGCAATAAATACTAAAATTAATACTGATAAAATCAAAATGAATATAAATAAATCAAAATATATTAAAATAAAAGCAACAATTACCAGGTGATCCAAATCTAGACTGATAACCACCCTTCTCCTCGTCGGTCTCCTTAAAATTCAAAACATCTAGAACATAAATATCATTTTCCATTGTCCAACTCTGTGTGCATATCAATGTTTCCACAGTTGAAGGAAACAATGAACTACAGAAAAGGATCCAAAATGTGCCCTCCGTTAATAAAGGCTAAATTTGAGACAACGATGCTAATAGGAATGGTTAAAATACAGCGGGTATCTCAGAAAGGATAGGATATTTCTTTGCTGTCGTCTTTCACCATCCTAATATATCGAAACCATCATCATCTTGAATAAGATCCCCAGATAAATATTTGTCTAACTCCGAAACCACTTTCGTAGATTGACGAACTAGTGTAAGATTTTGTACGAGAGTCTTAGTCTACGCCAATCTACGCTTCTTTGCTGTCCTGGTGTTTAGTAGAGGCTTTAGGGTAGGTGTAGATGTAGTGCCACCCTTAATTGTATTAAACTTATCATACAATTTAGTCAGGGTATCTCGGACCATACCACCAATAAGATCAGCCCATGCCTGATCGTGTGTAAATCTCAAACCATATAACATGCCTAAAATTTTCAGGCGGGGACAAAAAATAACAGTCACATATAACAAAATATTTAGTCTATTTAGTCAGGGCATTGATCCTCATAGTCAATGCCATCCCCCTAATCCTTATATTGAAACCCCTACACATGTCGTCTAATTCTTCTTTCACCCTACATATTTGTTGACAAAACTCATGGGATGTAAGGTACAAAGAACCATATAAATTCAACGTGACATCATAAAAAAGCCTGAGAAAATCAACAAAAGTAGAAACTACCTTCCAATCATCATCATTACCTTTCCTAAGCACTCTTGCTCATCAAAGTATTTGACATATTGAATGTCTCCATCCCCCAATAATTGAAAGGTTGCCTTATATTCTTGGGCTGCCTCCAACATTAAGAAGGTTGAGTTCCATCTGATAGGAACATCAATACAAAGACCATTCTTTGATGTTATGCCAACAGTCTTCATAGTAACCTTGAATTTCTCCAATCTAGAAGGAGAAGACCTCACAAATTTTCTAGCCATTTTAACTTGTGCAACCGAATTATCAACAATTTTCAACCCCTTTGTCATAATTATATTCAAGATATATTCAGCATATCTAACATTCAAATATTCACCACCCAAGAATGTTTTATTTGCCTTTCTAAAATAAGTCTTCAGATATCCCAAGACAACATTATTAGACGATGCATTATTAACGAAAACTGTCAAAACTCATGCCAACCCCCACTATTTTATTACAGCCTCCAAGGCCCTTCCAATCGTCTCACCCTTGTGATTAGTTATTTGACAAAATTTGATAATTTTTTTGTGAAGAATCCAATCAGAATCAACAAAATAGACAGTTAAAGACATATAATTGAAATTTTGACAGAAGTCCAAGTATTGGTAGTGAGGCAAACTACCAAACTCGCCAATTGGCCCCTCAAAATATCTTGATATTTTCTATATATCCTTTTAATATCTGTAGCGAGAAGGAAGCAAAAATCTAGGTTCCAATTCTTGGATAAGTTCCTTAAACCCTCTCCCATCCACAAACTAAAAATGTAACTTGTCTATGATAACCATACGAGCTACTTTCCTTCTACACTGATCAAGATTATACCTAGTAAACCCTTTCAACGTTGGACCCCCACTACTCCCATCCGTCATCTTTTTTAGTCTAATATCTAGTCTAGATTGACTCTTTTCCAATAAGAATCTTAATATTGACTCTTTTTGTATTGTTCCTCTAAATGGACTTTCAACTGGGATGTGCCATGTTTTCTATAGTGACATCCATATATTTTTTCACAGTAATTACATTTAGCTTGGGGGTTATTGGGGTCACCACCCTCTAGTTTGATAAAGTGAGACCAAACTATGAAAACATGTTTCTTGCCCTATGTCAGTGTAGGCTTGGGGGCGAGGCAAAGTGTACTCTCGGGGGTTGGAGTAGGCTCAGTAGGGGTCAATTCTTGGGTAGGGGCACTGATAGGGATATGAGAGTTATTACTGAAATCTCTTTGAGAAGACATTCCTGATTTTCCAACATAATAAAAAATTATAAAATTAAATAAGGCAAAATGCAAAGCCAACACAAGAAAAAAAAAACGTAATAATACACCAAATAATTAAAAAAATATTTTCTAGTTATAACTTCTAAGAGTTTTAAAAGAAAGAACAAAAGTTTAGCTAAAAGCCTAAATGTATTAAAAGAAACAAAAAATGGGTCATCAAAGATTCAAAACATTCTCTTTCTAAAAAAAAAAAAAGAATGAAAGAACCCCTACCAATTTAAGGGTTTCCATTGAAATCCCTAAATCAATTTATTTATGGGTTTCACATTGAACCCCTAAATTGATTTAGGGGTTCAATTCGAAACCCTATATTTGTTTAGGGGTTTCAATTAAAACCCGTAAATTGAAATTTTAGGGGTGATTTTCTCAGAGAACACCATTTTTGTGCAATTCTATTGTTGTTACTTGCAATCCTCTTTCTATGGTTGGTTTAGAACAATATGGTTGAGCCCACGAATACTTCATGGGCTCTTCAAGCTTTACATGCGGTACTCATTTTGTTTGATCTTTGGGCTTCCTTTTTTGGATCATTTGGTTGCTTGGGCTTTTGACTATTATGTACAATGCTTCTTGATTATTCAACTACTGACTGTCATATGGGTGTGCAAAAACAACCCTCAACATTTGTCTACAAGACTTTAATCCTTCAAGCGGGTTTCCCAAATTTCATGCCTGGTTAATTAGTACACTAACATGGTTAGTTAATTTTGTTATTTCTTTGTTAATTTTCTTGTACACCAACTTTTATTTTTTATTTTTATACTTATTTATTTATTTTTGAATAGTTCACCCACTTTTCTATTTCACCACCGAAGGGTCACAAAGATGGACCACAGGCAGAAATTACCTTCCTCAGTAGAATTTGGTAATAACCCTCAAATCAAAGTTGGAGTTATTGCCAAAAGCCTGATGGCCTGATAGCATATAGCTCGGTTATTCAAATGGAAAACCTTGGGTTTGAACCCCCTACCCCCCTTATTAAAAAAAGTTGAAGTTATTACTATTTAATCTTTTACTTTTTGTCATATAAATAAGGAAAAATCGAGCTGAGACTTTACCAAAACATAAGCCTCCACAAGCTCGTAAGACCATAATTAAGGTTTATGCCTACCCAGTGCCAAAATGGTCAAGGAAGTTAGTGATTTGATGACAAAGGAGCCAGGTACCAAAGTTCTGAACGGCAGCCATAACTATAACGGTTTTAAAATAGTGAAGTTCCTTGTTGGATAAGTTTCAATCTCCAAGTAAGGCGTAATGATCTGGGCACTGTCTTGAAGAGAGACTCTCAGTGAAATAGATATGTTTGTGAAGATAGATACTACTTGTACCTAGCAAAAATCCTATGAAACTTCATTATTTCCTAAAATCGAATTTAGGCATGTCCTGTGTAGCTTAGATGGAGGGCGATGAGGAAGGATGTAAAAAAGAAAAGTATGCAATTTTGGAAATATACATTTTTTATTGCACAATGAATTTTTTTGAAAACAATGCTGCATATATGCCAAGGTCCTTTGGACCAGATGGCATAAGATCACTGATCTTCAAATGAGAGAACCAAGTTCAAACCCTCCAATGCTTAATAATAAATAAAAAATAAAAAGAAAACCATATTGCATATACGAGCCGAATATCAGAACTGTAAAAAACTTGGTGAAGACTAACCCATGATCTCATGGTTAGCTATTTTATTGTTTACTTTGCAGATGGATTGTATTTTCTAAATATATTTATTTATGACTTCAAAAAATCTTGTTGTAATCTACTGGGGGAAGCATTGTGCAACTGGCGTCCATGTGAAAAAATGAAACGATTCAGTTCATTCATTTTAAACAAAATGGTGCGTTCGTTAGCCTTTGGGTTTTCTTCCTCCCTCATTTCGTTTTTTCCCTTCCCCTCCCTTGAGTTTCCTTCCTCCTTGCATGGCTCAAAAGGACCTACACGAGCTCCTAGAAGAAGACCAAGAACCATTCCTTCTCAAGAACTACATTGCTGATAGAAGCTGTCGACTCAAAGGGCCCTCACCCAAGACATATTACAAGTTGTCAAGAAACGAAAATCCATCTACAAACCACCGAGCTTTCCTTGAAGCTTTTGCAAAAACTCTTGCTTTCTCTCCTTTCACGACTTCCCAGACCTTAGGAAATCTCCATTCTTTGATTTTTCATCTCTGGCCAAGAGCCCTTGCAGAAGCCCAATTGCCATTTTCCTTCACATTCTTGCCGAAATCGCAGCTCTTTTCATGAAGCTTCTCTGAGAATTCAAAAACATTGTCAGCTTCAAAACCCAAAACCCAAAACAAAAACCATGGATTTGGTTTAGTTGGTTCAATAGTAAAGAGAATGACCCATAAGGGTCGGCAATGCGAGATTGAAGGTGATAGAATTAACATCTCATTGAGAGACATTCTAAATTGGGATTCATTAGTTTTCTAAACCTCCAATGAAAGCCCAAAAAGAATGCACAACAAAACTGTGGCCATGGAGGACAAAATTGCTTCCAATAAAAGTGCTTGTGAGACAACCTATTCTTATTCTTGTAATGGTAAGCCTAGTAGTGCAATTTGTTTCGAAAGTAATGAGGAAAGGTCTAAGGACCTTGATTTCTCAAGTAGTAGCCAATCTATAGACTCTGAAGTAATTGAATTGTTAACCAAACGAAGAGAAGTGGCATATTTGTCTTGCTGCCACAAACAATTTTGTGAAAGCCCTTTCTGTTTTTTGCTCCAAAGAAGTCCATTGCTCGGTCGTTGTACGCTGGAGTTCACATCACCTTTGGTGTCCCCTAGTCACCACAAAAGAGAGGTTTTTCGTTTTCATTTTTAAAGCGAGTTCTTTTATGCACGAAGCTCGGTTATGCACGAAGAGAAGCTCCATGAAGAAGCAAAGAAGCTCCAACCCACGAAGAGAACCCACGGTAAATAGATCGATTTGCCAACGCACGAAGAGGAGCTCACTCGGTTACACACGAAGAGAAGCTCCACAAAGATGAAGAGAAGCTCCGTCTGCTCGCTCGATTTGCCAACCCTCTTTCTTTTATTCTTATCTCTTTTCATGATTTAAAAAGAAAATGAACTAACGTGCAACCGACTATTCGTATAAGAACTCTTATTTGAACTTAATTTTCAATGGTATTGGTACTCAAGTACTTAATTAAATGGAGTATGTTCTAGTACTTCTGAAGTTAGCAAAACCTTTTTTTGAAAAACATCAATTTTGCTTTTTTCTGTGAAATAATTTGCCCATTTCTTTTTCTTAAAACACTTATTGTATATCAAAACAAACGGACGTGGCTTCAAGCCAAGGATTATTGATAAAGTTTTTATATCTTCTAACGAAATTTAAATTTATTTGGTTCAGAATCTCTTCTCAGTGTTCTTGTCCTGCATAGTGCTATTTGAAAGTTTTTACATTACACATTATCTATATGACATAATTTGATTAATAAGATTTATATTTTACTTTTTTTCTTCCAAATCAAATAAGATTCTAATGCATTGTTCTCTTCCAAATAGAATTATTCATCATTTATTCACATAAGATTCTAACGCATATTTTTTTTCGAAGCTTCTTATTAATTATGTAAATTATTTTTTGCATATAAATTATGTATTTGTTGTGTGCACGTTATATATTATGGAGATCAGTCACCTTCTGGCAACGTCAAAGACTCAAAATATGTTCTTATCCGGTCTATTCCGTCAAAGACTCAAAAGGTACATTTTTCATTTTTTATATGTTCTTATCCGGTCTATTCCGTCAAAGACTCAAAAGGTACATTTTTCATTTTTTATATGTTCTTATCCGGTCTATCCGTCAAAGACTCAAAAGGTACATTTTTCATTTTTTATTTGTTCTTATCCGGTCTAGAATAAAGGTTGTAAATCCAAGAAAAAAAAATCATTATGGAGCTAGCTTACGTTGACTTATGGCGTTGCGTGCTTTTGTATTGTTAGGGCTTAATTAGGTGGCGAGAAAAATAATGCGGAAGTTTGAAACAAATCAATGATGATTAATTCATAGATTTGAATCTATTTGAGTAAATTTATAATTTGATGGGCTATATCAATCCAAATGTCAGTTTGCGAGTTTATTTTTATAAAATTCTTTTATGACTATAGCATTTCTTTAATATTAAATGTATCCTATTTCCTTTTATCCCCATAATGATTGTAATATTAATAAAAGTTCCTTGATTCAAATAAGCAAAACAACGGCAATTATAGCTAGCATTTGTGAGTTTTGATCAGTGTCGGAATAAGCACTCTTTTATCTCTACATGAGAACCAACCACATGATCAGGTGAAGGAAGCTTCCTGGCCAGCTAGCAACAACCGAAGCTCATAACCTTAACCACAAGAAGGTAACAATAGAAGGGGACTCACAATCTGTGCAAGAGGCCATAGAAATTAAACCCTTCATGTAGTAGCAACTAGACAGGAGTACTCAACCCAATCATCCAGATCAAAAAGAGTATCCTTAATTAGATTGATTTGAGTACTTTAAGCGCTTCCTATAGTGCAAACTCTTGTGCGAACGACTTAGCAAAGCAGGTTGCTACCTCTTCACAAAAAAAAAAAAAACATGATCTGTTAATTAGATATATAAAATAAATAATAAAATCTATCTCTTCCTATCACTTTAAAATTTTAAAAAAAAGTGATAACTTTACATGATATCAAAGTAAAGGTCTTGAATTTGAATCCTGATTCTACACTCTACTTTATTTAATTAAACATTTCACGTGTTGAGCCACACGTTGATGGAGAATTTGGCCACACATGAGGGGGAGTGTTAAGATATAAATTAAATAATAAAATCTACCTTTTTCCATCAACTTTATCTTTTATGACAAGTGGTGATTTCACACAATCCAATCTTTTCACCCTAGTTCCATAAAGCTGGAAAAGACCCTCCGATAGTCATATTAATAATTATCCATACATATAATTTGTGAGTAATGTTACATATAATTGTGGAGTACGTAAGCGCCATGCAATTTTTTTGAAAAGGAGTGAGATCTACTATTAAAAAATTATTTTTTTTCATATGGGTCCCATATTTAGTCATGACTTTTTTTCAAATGGATCATTGCGTGGCGTTTATGTATTCTACGATTGCAAATATTATTTCTCATAATTTGTAGATCTCGATCGGTTGCTTTCTTTTAAACTTTTCTCCACTTTGCCCTGTCCTTCATGCAAGTTTATTAGCTTTTAAAAAGGATTAAAGAAGGAAAAGAAAAGACAAGAATCGATGTAATGATCTGTAGTAAGTGAAGAATGAGTTTCTTGATGAATTCTCTAATACAACAGCCTAATTATATAGAAAATGATTCATTCAAATCTAGATTGATAAATCAATCATCACCATGGTGGTACTGATCCCTTTTTCTTGACATATAGTGAGTGATCAGTCATGAAATTTTGGGATCGATTCAAGCATTTGGCCCCATTTCTCATTTTTTATTCATTTATTTGGGCAGCTATATATAGTAATTGATTAATTGTAGACTCTAATAATGTTTTCTTTGTCGGGATTCCTTACCTCCTATATATATTATTCTGCCATTGTATATTAATATATAACGTACATTTGCTCAATAAAAACCTAAAAATAATTTAAGATGGCAAAACGAACCACAAATCTTATATTTTGGAACGGAGCCAAGATCAGAGTAGTTGAGTCAAAATATACGACTTTGGCTCCAAATCATGTAGAAATGTTCAAGGCAATGAGGTATGATATCGATTCCAATGCCTTTATACCAAATTAGCCCAGCGCCTGCGCTATGCTTAAATTTCCTTTCCCACTTTGAAAACTTACGTTGATTCCCAGACGTGCAAGAAATAAGTGGCATGTAAAGATTAAAGCACATCCTTAATTTCGAGATTCAAAATCAAACTTGATGAGCTGCTAATTATTGTGGTTGATGATCGGCCAGTACTGGATGCTAATTCTCATCTCATATATTGCAGGCCGTGGTTAAGACTGAAAAGAAAGGTAAGATGATCAAGAACAACATTAATTTCAAAATTAATGTTGTTCTTGATCATCTTAAGTTTTATCATTATCAATTATATATTTATATATATAATTATGTTGATGTTTTGCATTTTAAGTAACCGTCTATTTAAGTGATTGAAATATGAAACTACTTAAAAATGTGTAACTTCAGTGGTGTTATTGGAATGACAGAATTTAACATGAAGAAAAACATGGGGACTCGTTTGGTTACACAAATAAGATGAAATGAGATGGGATGAAAGTTGAAAGTTGAAAATAAAATATAGTTAGAATATAATTTTTAATATAATTTTTTTTTAGAAAGTTAAATTGTCTATTGTATTTTGTGTGGAAGTTTGAAAAAATTGTATTAATTAAATGAGATATTTTGTGTAATCAAACGAGACCTAATATAATAATTCATTAGTTTAATGATCATGCAAGAAGAAAAAAAGAGAAATAATTGAGCTGTGCAAGCCAATTACATACCATCATGTCAAACAACTTCAACACAAATTTCCAATTTTGACCAAACTTCACTTTCTTTTTGATAGGAAAACCACTTTCATTAATCACCAAACATTAGTACAAAAGTAAATCAGTCCATAGGACTTGTTGAACACTAGGGGGAACAGATTCCCACCATACACTTGTATCGCTAACAGTTCTTGCAAATCTTGCTAGTTTGTGTGTTGATTCATTTGCTTCCCTATTGACATGCACAATTGAGCAATTTGGTATTCTGGACTACATTTGCTTGATATATGCCACCACATTCCCAAACAGAGTTTGATAGTTAAGCTTTTGATGAGCCAAAATCAAAGAGTCTGTCTCAATGCTTAAAGACTGCAAACCAAGAAGAATGCAAAATTGCAAACCTCTTAGTATAGCAATTAATTCGATCTCTAGAGGCTCCGTCATTGCGGTCTCTTTTTTACTAACAGCCAGTAGCACATTTCCTTCCCAATCTCTTAAAATGAGGCCTACTCCTGCACTGCCATCAACATGAAAAACTGCTCCATCCATAAGTAAAGCGGGTTACATGTCTATTAAGCTAGATATAAATAAAGCCTATGATAGGCTTGAATGGAATTATTTGGAGGCTATTATGAAGCATATGGGATTTGCTTCTAGATGGATTCATTTAGTCATGCTTTGTGTCAAATCTGTCTCTTTTTCTATACTCATTAATGGTGAACCAGTTGGCCCTATTTATCCTTCTCGTGGGATTAGACAAGGAGATCCACTATCTCCCTATCTATTCTTATTGGGGACTGAGGACTTATATCTCTTTTGACTCAAGCTGGCACAAGGAGGCAGATTTCAGGCATTCGAGTGTGCAGAGGGGCTCCTATGGTGAATCAATTGCTATTTGCAGATGATAGCATCCTTTTTTGCAAGGCCACTCTTCAAGAAAACATGGAGTTACAAAGAATCCTTGAAATTTATGAGAACACATTAGGCCAAAGAATCAATAGAGGGAAGACTTCAATGGTTTTCAATAACAATGTCTCTTCAGCAACTCAGCAACTAATCCTCTCTTTTTGGGGAGTTCAAGCTTATTAGAATTATGAAAAATATCTTGGCCTGCCATCTATGGTAGGAAGAGATAAAAGGAGGGCTTTCTCTTATATAAAGCATAAGGTTTGGTCCAAGCTACAGCAATGGAAGGAAAAGCTTCTATCTCAATGGGGCAAAGAAATTTTAATTAAGGCAGTGGCTTTAGCTATTCCAACTTATGCTATGTCCTGCTTTAAGTTGCCCAACTCTCTTTGTTATAAGTTAGAACAGATAATGACAAAGTTTTGGTGGGGACAGAAAAAAGAAGAAAAGAAGATACATTGGATAAGTTGGAAGAGGATGTGTGAGACTAAAGGTGATGGGGGAATGAGGTTCAAAGATTTAAGGATTTTTAATGAGGCTTTACTTGCAAAACAAGGCTGGAGAATAATGCAAAATTGGGAGAGCCTACGTCATAAAATATTCAAGGCTAGATATTTCCCAAGGTCCAATTTTCAGACTTCAATTCTTGGACATAATCCATCTCATGTGTGGAGGGGCATATGGTTAGTGAAAGAAAAACTCCTTCAAGGTTGTAGGTGGAGGTTTGGGGATGGAAGAATGATAAGGTTATGGGAAGATCATTGGGTGCCTGGTTTTAAATGTTTGCAACAGTCAGGGGTGGTATTACCAGAAGATGACCAAAGAGTTGAGTCTCTAATTGATCAAAACTCAGGGTGGTGGGATGTACACAAAGTCAGAAGTTTATTGCCCCCTAAACCTGCTGATGCAAATCTGAAGATTATGTTCATTTCAGAAAGTCATGAAGACAAATTATTATGGGACATGGAGAGGAATGGTTGTTTTAGTGTAAAAAGTGCTTATAAACTGTTCAAAAAGCTGGCTACAGAACAAACGGAGGGGGAAAGCTCTAGGAGTAGAGCAAATAAGAAGATATGGAAGGCTATTTGGAGCATGAAAGTCCTCCATAAGGTTAAGGTTTTTGCGTGGAGGGCTTGCCTTGAAACTCTTCCAACTAGATGCAATTTGAAAAGAAGGAAGATAATTGACGATGCCACCTACCAACTATGTTCTGCAGGTATTGAAAGTACAACACATGCTCTTCAGCAATGTCAAATGCTTACTGAGATGTGGGATCAGCAGCTTCCTCAAGCCAGGTTTGCAAGACCGCATGAGGATTTCAGGGAGATGGTTTCTCGAGTACAAGGTAGTCACTGTCAAGAGGATTTGAAAAAATTGTTTATGATTGCTTGGGCATACTAGTATAGAAAGAATCAATGGGTGTTTGAAGAAAAACAGTTGAAACCAGAAGAGGTAATGAATCATGCTATTTGTTTGCACAAGTCTTACAAGGCAGTGAGAGGCCTTAATCATAGCAGTATTTAGAGAATGACCAAGTGGCAATTACTTAATTCCCTAAGGTTTGACTCTCGACCGGAAACACAAATTAATATTCAAATCTAAATTTAAATATTCCTGATCAAGATTGTTCTCTTTTTTCTTATATGAGTCCTCCTGCCATCGTTACAAAATACAAACAGTAATTGCGATGAAATCAACTATATATCTTTAGTCGTTACTAAATTCTATTACGATGAAATCATAAATTTGAAATCTGAAAATTTTGATTTTATAAAAATAAATTTATAAATTCACGTAATTTGTTATAAAATTTATTTTCTAGATCAATAGATTTATTATCTAACATGAATTGATCTACTCAATTTATAAATTCTGTTTTTATAAAAGCTTTGTGCAGACAGTATTTCTCGTGATGCATCAGTTCCTCGGCCATACTCCTCGTTTAGGGGGGGCCCTCTATTTCAATCAAATCGTCGTTTACGCCCATAATTAATGGAATTATTCTCGAGAATTCTGACATGGAACAGGTTGTGAAAAAAAAAACATGAATTTCATTACCAACTTCCACTACAAACCGAAACCCTCCAAGAGAAAAAAAACAAAACAAAAAAAGGAGAAACATGATCACTCATATCTATCTGGCTATATACATAATTTGATTACATGAATTCATCGAAGTCCAAGCCCTCTGGGATTTCAAACTTAAACAAGTTGCTGCAGTAGCTTTCTTTCTCATCTTCAGCACTGCTGCTGTTGATGAATGTAGAAGATGAGTTCATGGGAGTAGGGCTTGATATTGGTGTTGACACAACAGACTCAAAGCTGAAATTCTGATTAATGCTATTGTATAGTGACTGGAAATCTGAATTTTCTTGTATATCAGGAACCGTAGGATTAGAGCTGCAATTCCCATGGTTTGGGTGGCAAACAAAATCTTCATTCAAGTCTGAAGGTATCGAATTATCTGAGCAATTACCAAAAGGTGCCACCTTCGAACATAACCCTTCTAAATTATTGGCTTGCACGAGTTGGTTTGACATCTCCGATGAGAACAACCCTTCTTGTAGTGGAGTTTGATACTGATTAGGCTGTAATGGTTGGACTTGGTTTTGCATTAAGGAATTGAAAATTTGGTTTTCCTGAAGATTTCTTGCTAAGGGTATTAGGTTTTCCCGTTTTAGTGACAAGATAGCGGCGGCTAGGTTTAACATTTCTGGATTCACGAGGGGTTGAGAGCCCAGTAAGTTTGAAAAATTGAGGATTGTGGGGTTGCAAACAGATGAGCTTAGGATGGAGGATAGATCAAGAAGATCGAGGCGGGGAGCATGAGTCACAGGATCAATTCCCATTCTTAGCATCCTTTTTCTGATGTGGGTGTTCCAGTAATTCTTGATTTCATTATCAGTTCTTCCGGGTAATCGAGCAGCAATGGATGACCATCTGGAAGAAAAAGATCAAGAAATTATTGTAAGTTACAAAACTAAGCAGATCTTATGAAGAAACTACCATTTGATCTTGACATCAGCCATAAATATATCTTACGTACTTGTTTCCTAAGATACTGTGCAATTGGATTATTGTCTCTTCTTCTTCAAATGAGAATCTTCCCCTCTTGATATCAGGCCTCAAATAGTTAGTCCATCGCAAACGACAGCTCTTTCCACATCTTTGCAAACCTGTTTATAAATTACAGTAATTAGTGAAGAATAATTAAGCCTCTAATTACAAATTAAGCTGCAAAACAATAAATATTTATGCGATCGAAGAAGAAATGTATATATTGATGGAGAAATTAGAAGGGGTTTGAGAGATACCAGCATTCTTTGGAAGGTTTCTCCAGTTGCCAGGACCATGGAGCTGAATATGGTTTATGAGCTTAAGATCTTCCTCTGGAGTCCAAGGACCTTTCTTCATGAGCCCATTCTTCTCACAACAAGGTGTTCTTCCCATTGGTGTTTGTTATCTGGAACAGGTGGTACTGATGCCGAAAAAAAAGAAGCTTTTTAAGGTAGAAGGAAATTAAGGTGCGTGGTAACTGATCACCGAAGAAACAAAATTAAAGTCATCTCTGAAACAAAACAAAGTTGTACTTGTTGATCCTAATAGTCGTCGATGATGACCTTTATATATATTGCAGGAGAAGTTTGAGATATATATACATTGAAGTCAGAGGGATTTGGCGCCGACCTCATGCCACGCGTATTTATAAAGATGTCATACATGAAGCATATAATACATACATACTTGCGCGTATATATTAATTTAAACATGTCATACATATAACATTGTGCATGATGTGCACATACAATATTTAACATGATGAGACAGTAGTATAATTAATGATTCGATCCAAATCCCATGCATGCACATGATATGTATGATATGAATATATAATATCCATGCATGCATGCACATAGATCAATCGATCGACACGTGCCCTGATCTGAAACTGGGAATTACCGTTATTGCGTGAAGAAGCAAAAGAGTAGGCATGCAGGCTTTTTCTCAGCCCTAGCTGTGATCATCGCAGTGTGAAAAGACGAACTATGCTTTGAGTTTTGACCATATTCTTGCATTGATCTCATAGGGTGAGAATGATTGAACAGGAAGCTGGTGTAGTTAGGTCTGCTGCCAAGTTTAAAATATAGAGTGGTGCTGGGCTTTTGTCCGACCGCTATGCCTACCATCTAGTAAAAATTTGATTTTTTTAATCTTTTTAATATATTTAAATATTTTAAAAACTTATATTAATAAATTAAAAATTATTTTCTTAATTATTAAATAAAAAAATTAAATACGGTCAAAATATAAAACAAATTCAAGCGGTATATTAACATTTTTTTAAAATATATATTAAATATTATTTCTTTCATTAATTGTACGTCTTCCATCTAGCTTATTTTTCTTGTTTTCCCCAGATTTTCTCTTCAAGACCACTTTGATCTGTTTCTTAGAACGTAGTACTGATGATAATTAATAGACGAACCTATTTATTTGATTTAGAAGCTTTTCTGATCTTTCTCATCATGTGCTATATATATGCTTTGTCATTCATTTTATACATATATATAAATATATATATATATATATATAAATAAAATGAGCACATGCAATTCAGTTTTTCGGGTAAAAGATGGGAATAAATATATATCAGTTGATTTTACCTTGAGGGATCTTCTATTTAGTATCATTATTTTAAGAAATATAATGATTTATTTTACATGAACTCCATAGATATAAAGAATCTGTTACTCTGCTGAAGCATTGAGATAAACAAAATTGTTCAAAGTATATAGTTCAGAGGAATTAAAAAGATGAAGTGTCACTCCTTTGACAGATGCATATATACGTCTAACTTGCTATGCAACTTTCCAAGCTGTACCATATTTTCAATCAGACCAGTACCAACCAGCCACGTGGCTCATACAACAGTGACAGGTGTCCTCTTTATCTCCAAATTAAAATAACAAGGCCTGTTGCTGTATAATCTGCGATACGTAGCAAACTTGTAACGCTTTGATCACACTCTATCCGTGAAACCAAAGTCAAGAAATGGCTGAAAATCAGGTGCTGCATCTCATCCACCTCTATCTAACACAAACACACAAATCAGTCAAAATACTATAAAATTTCGTAATCTACGCACGCAAGTATACAGAGATATGGCCTGCGGTCGGTCAAAACCCTACTGTTCACACGGTCAGCTTGCTTCTTGATCCAACATTAATTTTAACCCTTCTTTTATTGCTTCCAGAAGCACCCAAGAACCTTAATTTGTCATGTGTTCATAATTCATACACTTCATTTAGGCGCACACTCAATCTGGGGAACCAAATTCAAAGGCATTAATGACATGAAAATTGAGTGTACGCTGCGTATCCCATCCAACATCTATCTAACGAATAACTGATCACAAATTGGTCAAATAATATTATATTCTTATAAATCTACACATCCAACGTCTTATCTATACAATCCAAATGCTTTTGCTTGCTTGCTTGCTAACTACATATGTTTGAGGGGGATTTGTGCAATAATTTTTAACCAAAATATTTTAAACACCTAGGTAGTTTCACCACACATGCGTACGGAAAGTTGGAAACATTCGCGCATAATAGACACGTACGGTGATATAATTTATTATAATGCAATATCAATACACAACATGATGCACATCAAGCACGAAGCAAATTAATCCTATTTTTTATCGATCGATGATGATCATGCACGCATGTCTCCCGGCGGCCTGTTTGGTGTCTAGAAACATCTCTTCTTTCAACGATTACGTACGCAAAAGTTTTCTTCAAAAAATGTTAATCGTGGCCGCTATCCACGATGACACATGGCTGCATGCCTTCCACTAAAATATACACGACGTCGTGACTATCTACACACGTACGACTCTCCTTTCTCTCTCTCGTGACTGCCATACCTTCTCTAGACCATCAAATATATATGTGGAAAGCTTAGTTACGTTTCACAATAATAATTGCTATTTTAAGCTGGATTTGTTCATCAATTCAATACTCGATGCTTACATATATAGCATATATATACCACTTTGGGTATTTGCTTGTCTAAAATGTGTAGGCTTGATTGTACATTATGGCTCACCAATATATATATATATATATATATATATATATATGGTACTCATCTACGTCTACATAGTTGACTTCACAAATTAAGTATTTTATGAAAACATGTATATGATAGTCAGTGATAGTACATATTTGTTAATATGTTGTTGTTGTGAGGTGTCCAAAACTCGAACGAACTTTGAAAATAATATTAATTGGTGGGTATTGTTTGATTAATTTAATTAAACATGCATGCAGGGGTATGTATCTGGCCTTTTAAGATTTCACATATATACCATTATATACATAAGATTCATAAGATCAGAGATACGTGATATTCTTAGTAAGTGTGCGTGGCTCGTGTTTAACCCTGATTGTTATTATTATTATATATAAGGTATTCATGCAAGTTTTATATTTCTACGAACGCTAGCTGTTTACAGACCAATTAAGAAGTTGTCCTACAAAATCTCAGCTGCTAATTTATAATATATAAGAGGATTTGACCAAATATTATATCATACTACTAGCTAGCCTATAACCTACGTACATTGTGATGCTGGATATAATAGTGATTATTCTACAAGTTAGTTTCTACAGATAATTCACAGAAAAGAAGATAAGAGAATTGTCCAAAACACAGAGAAAACTCTAATATTGATTAATAGTAAAATTTGAAATTATTTAATGAAGTCCACAAGTCAGACTTAAATAGTTACAAAATTTAAAATTATGAAAATTTTTTCAAAAATGAAAAAATTTAAATTATTGTATGAGAAACTAATACATAAATAAACAAGAATCCTACAAAAAATTTGGTCAAAATCAAAATCAGAATCATTTCTAAACTTGAAACTAAATATTTACTAACAAAGCAATAATGAGCATAAATATATGATTTGAAAGAAAATAACTAATATTGCCATTAGTTCAAGGAAGATATTGAGCTTTTCCTTCTATATCTGTAGAGAATTATTTTCTTAAAGTAGTACTTCAATACAATCAACGTAAAATCTAGATCTAGATACCCTATATCAATTTGGGTTTGCATCGTTCTCACCGGGTTGTAGAGAATTCGTTCTCTAGTTTTAAACTTTCTTGTCTCGATCTTTTGGATGTCCATTTAGACCAATATTTCTCTCTCTTGTTGTATCGTCCCAATGATCATGAAAAATTTAAAATTGATTTGTAAATAATATTGAGCATCTTATACTCCAAAATTAAGTTTCTTTCCCACATCTCAAATAAAAAAAAAAAAAAAAATTTTGCATAGGAGAATTTGAAAAAAAATCCTTAACTCCAAGAAAATCAACAAATTTAATTGTCTCATAAGTTATTTCATAATTTTCAAATTTCAAAACTTTGCCACCATTTTCTTTTTCCAAATTTTTTATGTTTTCAATAAAAATAGTTACCTCATCCACTGAGTAATCTTCATCAGAATAGGTATCAAAGATTGGTATAGAGTTCCATCATATGGAAGAATATTTATCCTCAAACTCTTCTTTCTCAGAGTAGTAAATCCACTCAACCTCATGCAATAAATCAACGAGACCTTCAGCTTGAAAAGTACTAGGAAATTCTGGTAAATCAACTCTGAAACCGAGATTTCCATGATGCTTCTCCCTAGAATCGGAATCGTGATCTTTCATCTCATGATCACCAATATCCTGCCTCGTTAGACGCCGGGTTAACTCTGCAACCTGTTTTTGCCAATACTAAATCATCACATCCTGAATGCTACAATCACGGTGCGGGACTTCCTCGTTCGGAACCTGCCCACAACGACCACGACCACTAGCTATGAAAACTGATGAGATATAACCCCAAGAAAGATGCTTAAGCTTTGATACCAACTAACACTGAATAAAATAATGATTATTCTGCATATTAGTTTTAACAGATAATTTACAAGAAAGAAGACAAGAGAATTGCCTAAAACACATAGAAAACTCTAATATCGATTAATTGTAAAATTCAAAATTATTTTATAAATCCTACAAGCAGGACTTAAATAGCTGCAAAATTCAAAATTATGAAGATTTTTCCAAAAATAAAAAAATCTAAATTATTGTATGAGAAATTAATACATAATAAATAAGAATTCTACCAAAAATTTGGTCAAAATAAAAATCAGAATCATTTCCAAACTTGAAGCTACATATTTACTAACAAAGCAAGAATAAGCATAAATATATGATTTGGAGGAACATGACTAATATTGCCCTTATTCTAAGGAAGATATTAAGCTTTTCCTTCCATATTTGTAGAGATTAATCTTCTTAAGGTAATACTTCAATGCAATCAATGTAAAATCTGAACTTAGATACCCCATATCAATTTGGGTTTGCATCACATTGTCATCATGTTCATGTGAACTTTCATTGATCTCTTGATTTATCATTGATTAAATGTAATTTTTATTCTACATTTAGTCTATGAAAAATGAAACAATACATGATGATCAGTGACTAAACTTGAAAGAGATTTTATATAATTAAACTCACAAACTGATGTGATTTCATGTACTACATTAGATCTAGTTTACAATATAATATATGTTATATATATTATATCAAGTCATGTCAATTTAAGAGCAAGTCTGTTTTTATAAAAATCCTAATTCGTAGTTAAAGAATTTCTCATTTTAAAGGCAAAAAGGGATCAACAAAGAGGCCGACAAGACTAATCATGAGAAGAGCATGCTTCCTTTATTTTCTGAAGAGTAGTACTTTGAAACGTTTTTTAAATGGTATCCCGACAATTTTTTCATTTGCTTCTCTTTTGATCTTGCAGAAAATACAATAACATATAAAAGGAGATGGAAAAGAGAGAGGGAGAATAAAGACTTTCTAAGCTACATCTTTACTATTGTCAATTGTGTTGAATACATAACATTATGAAGACGCCATCTTGAGTTTGGAGATAAGCTCACATTGCCGGCCATGTGGATAAGACTTGTGAATCAGACTGACAACTCGACAAATGTGTCTCTGTAGGTAGGAGTGGCAATATTTGATACGATCTGTAAATTCAATATGAACACGACTTGAAATTAATGGGTTTGGATTTGATGTTTACGAGTTCAGGTCAAAACAGGAAGACCAATTAATAATGGGTCAACCCGCTTGACATGAGATAACTTATTATGACCCGTTTTGATGTTTATTCAAAATTACACTTATACCCTTTTTAACCTTAAAAAGCAAAAAACCCTAAGTTTCTATTTAACCTATCTCTCAAACTCCGACTCTCACAGAATTCTCACCTCACGTCCCCCCCTCCTCCTCACTCTCTTGGCTTGCTCTCTCATGCCACCCCCAGTACCCCCACTCCCACCCCACGCCACCCCCTCCCAGTCTCACACCTTACTCTCTTAGCCTCCCTCTCCTAGTGATGACCTTCAACCTACATGAAGATTAGCCAGTAGATAGTCCTAATTCAAACGTCATCACCAGCTACTCCTCAATGATCCTCTGTACCCAACAAGGTCTTTTCCTCTATTTCTATATCTGTGGATCTTGGTTGTGATCGTTATTTGCTTGATGTGGTTGTTCTGGGTCTTCATTGATTGGTAGTTTGGATGTCGGGTTTTGTTCTTATAAGATGTGGTTGGATCTCACTGTGTGAAATATTTGGCCAGTAAACAATGATTTGGGTGAATGATTTCTTAAATTTAGAGGCTCTTGCTACTTACTTCGTACTCTAGTAATCATAATCCTATTGGAGGACAGATGCATTGGTTTGGATTTAAGTAAATATTCTTAGAGTACTTGTGTTGCCTCATATAGTTTGGGCTAAGTTTATTCCCATTAAGACGGTGATGACTTGGCTTTCTTCCTACTAATTCATTTTTTTTTTATTTTCTATCTTGGTTTAGGAGTGAAATCCCAATTGGATTAATTTCAGCAGGGCTTCCCAGGTAATTTGTTTTCTCATCTCAGGAGTTAATTATTATAAAACTTAGGAACTTAGGGTTATAGTCAAAGTCTTTGTTGGCTTTAAATATTTTTTTGATAGTATGGAATAAAGACAGATTTTGTACTTGTATTACTTAGATAGTTATGGCTAGAATAGATTAGATCTTCATCCCAGATAGGTCTACATATACACTTGTTCATTCTGTTGGAAAGATTATTAATCAAGACCAAGTGTGGATCTAGGATTGTCATATGAGATGCATTAAGTATCCATAAACACAATCAAGTCTCTCTATGCTATTGTGATTATATTTTGATAAGAAAATATCACCATTCATATATGGATAGTGTAATGTTATTTTTATTTTATTAGATAATGTATTGTAATGCTTTCAATACGATAATTTTATTTGACATAAAACTTTACTAATACTATTTTTGTAATAGAAACATAAGAAACGAATTTGGATAAGCTAGCTGAAGATGTTATAGAGTTGGGTATCAACAAGAGTAAGAAGGACACTTCACTTACTCCTTCAAGTTCTATATATATTTAGATTTGTGTTTATTGTTATTGGGATTATAACATTAACATGATTACAATATGTATATGTTTTTATTGTTTGGATTATAATTTTGAACCCATACTCATATTTGGTATTGTTGAAATTTTGACTTTGGATCTATGCTCATATTTTTTGTTGTTGAGTTTGTAATATTGATTTTATTATACAATAAAATCTGAAAAATATTGATATTTCTTATTAGTGGGTAATGATTTTGGAAGATATTGTGATTAATTTTATGTTAAATTATGTTAATCAGATTAAATAGGTTATGCGAGTCAGTTCAACCCATTAATATAAAATGGGTTGATTGATCGTATTGTGTTAACCTATTATTTAAATGGGCTATGTTAGGATTTGGAGGTTTGACCAATTTAGTTTAATGGGTCGTATTCATGTTAACCCATATAGTTGAATATCCATGACTTGACACGATATGAACACGATTCATTAACACCATTTGCTACCCCTAACTGTGGCGTGTGGCCCAAGTGGACAATGGGTAGAAATAAAGCGATATAAGATACTAATGATGAAAATAAGGGTAGCGATCCATTATGTGCATAGGAAGCCTCTAAAGGGTATATGGTGAACAGAAAATAACACCATATAACACATTAAATATGAGACTTATCACAAACGGTAATCCTTTTAAGTGTGAAGCCTTTGGAGAATATATGGTGAACAAAAATGAATACTCAATAACACTTTGAATATGAGATTTATCATGAACGGTGATCCGTTAAGTGCATAAAAAGCTTATGGAGAATGTATGGTGAACGAAAAATCATGCACCATAAATCTTGTGACAAAAATGTCATTATTCTCAACTTATTTTACATAGGCTTTGTGTGTAGTGGTTGGACCAAAACAAATAATCAAACATTGACTATAGATTTTCTAACAAAAAGCTAAAATAGAAAACCACAAGCTAAAAAATGCCAAGATAACGTGCGTACGTAAAATCAATTGAGCCTTATTTAATCACCAAACATGCAATAAACTAGACAATTATTTAATATATATGAGGGTTCTTTCTTTTGTCTTGGACATCTGAAAAAAAGTTACTAAACTCATGTGAAGTATTTACGTGCTTTTCATGTTACCTTTTGTCTCTTTACTATTATTCTTTTAGTGTGTAAAATTTTTGTCAGGGAAAATACCATTTTAAAAGTTAAAACCCCAAGCGATAATATTTTTATTTTATAAATCTGAACTGCTCATGGCCATTAACCCAATTAGCATTTGGAATTTCCAGATAGCCCAATCCAATCTTTAAAACCCAAGCCCATAGTTTTTTCTTCTTTTATATTCTTTCTAAAAGCCCATAGTTATAAAGCAGCCCATGCAAAAGAACAGAAAGAAAAGAAACAAATAATAATAAAAAGGTGTGCTTAAGTGAAACCACCAAGGTGTGTATGCCTATTTGACTACACTTGATCTCACGTATTCTTCTTCTAGTCAACACTTTGATCTCCTGTAACGCCATACACACATATATTGACTCTCTCCCAGTGTTACTCAAAGACTGCACGTGACATGGCAACAATATTATTAGCTAATCAAAGACTGCACGTGAGATACTAATAACATGTGGCGAGTTTTTGTGCATGATTTCTTAATGTCGAACTATGCAGTGAGGAAACATTTTTATGATCCTTTTGTATATTCAACTTTCTAACCAAAAACAACACCAGCTGACTCATTGTTTTGTTCTTCCTTTACAACCTGGAATAGATCCCCTTTCTAAGATAATCTTCCTTAATCATAAGTTGTAACAAAATTGCATAGCTTCCCGCAGTCCTATTGCTTCAGAAGATACCGATTCTTCTTGATAATATTTTGGACTTCTCAGTGTAGCTTTGACCTAATTCTCATAATATATTACTATCCCGACCCTTTTTGATGTACTCTAGTGCATATTCCTCGTCATATTGGGCATATGCAGTTCCTAATTCTCATTGTACTAAGCATTCTTAAATTGGTCATTCATCTTTAACATCAAGTACTGTCATGTTTCTTCTCCACCAAATCAAGTTTGCCACAACAATAGCCAATTCAATATCTTTTCATCAAACTTTTCAATATCCTTTTTGTAGGAAAGACATCCGTACACTCTTTCCATAAGAATGTCTTTGTAGAATTCGATCAGCACACCCATATTCCATATCCTCCTCTATAGGTATTGGTTATTCCTTCACTTGATGATCAATCCTTCTCTCTATCATCAATATCCTTCTGACAATGATAAGCACTTATAACAATAAACTCTCCACTTGACGAGGCTCTCCATATCTGCTAATTATCATCCATTTTGGAGCAAATTTGTAAGTAGCTATAGGACCATATATATTTTCCTCATATGTGGAAAGAACTACCTACGCTAGCTTTGTGTTCCACCATTTTGTTGTTAGATCGTGTAGAAGATCAAGTGATTTCAGCCGAAATCACTGCTGAAGATCAGGAGGATCAATCCTGATATAAAGGAATGGAGAAATCATTGTTGAAGTTTAGGGAGATAAAAATGAGCAGATATGATCCTGAGGATTTTGAATTGTATAGCTATAAGAGTTTGAATTGGAATGTTTTTAAAATGTTACTTAAAATGGGAAATATATATATATATATATATTGCATGTACGCTACAAGCAATACAAAGAGAAAAAAAGAATTCTTTGAAACATTCATTTTATCTATTTCTTTACATGGTATCAGACTAGCCGTAAAAAGACAAACGTCTAGCTATGTCTTCCTCATCTCCCTCCTTCTCTACCAATAACGATAATCAACACCCAAATTCTCCCTCTGTTATCTCTATGTTTAATGTCGTTACTGTCAAACTCAATCCAAAAAATTATATTCTTTGGAAAGCAAAAATGGTGCCTTACTTCTGTGGACAAAAGACCTCTTCGGGTATATTGATGGTACCACAACAAAGCCCCCCAAAACCATCCCTGTGTCTAATCTTGATAATGGTGTAATTTCTGAAACACCAAATCCTGCCTACTCTCATTGGGTGTGCCAGGATAACCTCATTCTCAGCACACTAATGTCCTCTCTCACTAAAGGGGTACTTGCTCAAGTGGTCAATTATACCATCTCCCATGCCGTCTAGTGTACTCTAGACAAGAATTTCTCCTCACGATCTCATGCGAGAACCATGCAAATACCACACAATTGGCAACTGCAAGTAAAGGCAGCAAATCTGGCACTGAATATTTTCTTTTCATCAAGAAACTCACTGATGAATTAACCATTTCAGGACAACCTATGACCTGCGAAGATGTTATCACTTATGTGCTAGTAGGATTAGGCCACGAGTATGATAGCTTTGTGGCCTCAATATCTGCTCGCATTGATAGGGTTACACTAGAGAAAATATATTCTCTCTTGTTAACAACAGAAGCTCGCCTTTCTCGTCATCAGCTTGCATCTCCAGTTCAACAAACATTTGTCAATGTTGCTCAATGTCAATACCAACCTTTTACAAATTGAAGTTGAGGTGATCCTAGAGGAAAGGGGCGTGGAAATTGTGGTGGCTTCAATCATGCTTCCCGCAGCAATGGTCAGTCCACACTTATATGTCAGGTTTGTAGTAAACTAGGCCACTCTGCTTGCAAATGTTATCATCGTTTTGATCTTTCTTATCAGGACTCAGCAAAAACAAAAAATAAGCAAGCCAGGGTAACTACAAATATAGGTACTTGGGAGACTGAGTGGCATGCTAATACAGGTGCAACTCATCATGTCACCAACGATCTCACCAATCTGAACCTAGAAATGATGACTACAATGGTACATATCATGTTCAAGTGGGAAATAGTCAAGGTTTGCAAACCTCAAAAACTGGTTCTACTACACTTTATACTAATAATTCTACTTTTATTCTTAATCAAGTTCTTCTTGTTCCAGTAATTCAAAAGAATTTATTATAAGTGCAACAATGTTTTGTTGACAATCATGTTTATTTTGAGTTTCATGATAAATTCTTTATTGTGAAGGATTACACAAGGAAGGTCCAATATCGAGGACATCTTAGTGATGGTCTTTATCAATCCACATCTAAATCAAGCTGTCCACAGGTTCTTTCAACTGTGAGTGTCTCTCTTCGAGAATGGCATCATCGACTTGGACATGCATCAACACCTGTTGTCAACAAAGTTCTTTCCAGCATTAATCTTCTAGTAGAAAGAAATAAACAATACTCTGTGTGCCCAGAATGTCAGATGGCTAAAACCATGATTTGCCTTTTAAATGTTCTTCTTATGTTTTTTCACATCCAATAGACTTAATTTTTAGTGATGTATGGGGACCTACATTTGTGGTTTCTACCATTGGTGTCAAATATTATGTCAGTTTTCTTGATGATTATTCCAAATTTATGTGGTTGTTTCCAATGAAATTCAAAACTAATGTTGAATCAATTTTTCTTCCGTTTCAAGTCTATGTTGAAAAGCACGTTGAAAGAAAAAAAAAAGCCATTTAGTCTAATTGGGGTGGTGAATTTCAACACTTGAACACTTAATTTAAACAAAATGGGATTAATTATCGCTTAGCTTACCCGTACACTCACCAACAAAATGGATCAATTGAGTGTAAACATCGACATATTGTCGAAGTTGGTCTAAGCATGCTGGCACACTCAAATTTACCAATTTTTTAGAGGGAGGATGCTTTTTAAACAGCTGCATATGTCATTAATTAACTCCCTACACCTATTTTAAAGTAAAAATCTCCTTTTGAAATTATGTATAACCGTGTGCTAGATTATTTTTTATGCGTTTGTTTGGTGTGTATGCTGGCCTAACATAAGACCTTACAATAGAAACAAACTCAATTTTGCTCAAAAACATGCATATTCATTGGCTATAGCCTATGTCAGCAAGGGTACAAGTGTCTCGATTTCTCTACTGGTAAGGTTTATGTTTCCAGATATGTAGTCTTAGATGAAACGCTCTTTCCATACACCAAAGACACCAATTCCAATTCCTCTGTTGTGCAATTTATTTCCTTTCCTCAGAATATCAATGTTCCAATTCCAATCAGTTCCATAGATTTGCAAACTAACCCTCTTCCCATTACCACAAAATCTATACCTTGTTTGCATCTTTCTACAGGAACAAATGAGGAGATATCTGCACAAAATATTATTACATATTTTCCAACAAATCCACTTGTCACCACAATGCCTTCTTCTGATTTGCCATCTCAATCTTGTAGCAATACCTCACATCTTGTGTCAAACAGTCATCCTATGACAACAAGATCAAAGAACCACATTCACAAACCTCACCAACCATCTAATGGCTACATTAGGTATCCAATGCCTCGAGCTCTGCTAGCAGAAAGTAACCTCAAAGCTCAAGAACCTACTTCCTATACTGAGGCATCTAAGTTTATTCATTGGTGAGATGCGATAAATAAAAAGTTTAATGCTTTGCTGCAGAATGGTACATGGTCCTTGGTTTCACCTTTAGCTAGAGCAAACGTTGTGAGATGTCGTTGGGTCTATAAAATTAAAAGAAAAGCCGATGGAACTATTGAACGTCATAAAGCTCGACTAGTCGCCATAGGCTTCCATTAGCAGGAATGAATTGATTTTTCAGAAACTTTTAGCCCTGTTGTGAAACATGCCACAATTCGGTTGGTCCTTTCAATTGCAATTTCTTATGATTGGCCTATCCAATAACTTGATGTGCAAAATGCATTTTTGCACGGTGATCTTCAAGAAGAAGTTTTCATGACTCAATCGCCGGGCTACATTCATCCTCAGTTTCCAAATCATGTATGTAAGTTACATAAATCTCTTTATGGTCTGCGACAAGCTCCACGAGCTTGGTTTTCTAAACTCTTAGACAAGCTCAAGTCATTAGACTTTTGTGAAAGCAAAGCTGATACATCACTCTTTGTGCTCAAAACAAAAACAACTGTTTATGTTCTAATATATGTTGACGATATCCTGATCACTGGATCAAGTTCTACTACAATAAGTACAGTAATTCATTGCTTAAAGGAAGCATTTGTTGTCATCTACTTCCAGAGATGGTACACCTTGTGCTGATGCAAGTCTTTATAAAAGTATTGTCGGCAGCATGCACTATCTTGCATTTACAAGGCTTGATTTGGCCTTTACAGTTCACAAAGTCAGCAAATTCATGCATAAGCCTCTTGATTTCCACTTAGTAAAGCGAATACTTCAATATCTTAAGCATTCGGTTTCCATAGGTTTTTTAATCACTAAAGCAATAGATTTAAGACTACAAGCATATTTAGACTTGGACTGGGTAGCTGATAGGGATGACAGACATTCTATGGGTGCTTATTGCATTTATCAGGGAACTAATTTGATCTCTTGGAGCTGCAAACAGTAGCCTATAGTGGCTCGCAGTAGCACTGAGGCTAAATACAAGGCACTAGTGAACACGACAACATAACTAATATGGATTAAGTCAGTTTTATCTGAACTTGGAGATCCTATAAGTCAAGCACCTGTTCTTTGGTGCGACAACATTGGAGCCACTTATCTCATAACTGGATGCAGCATGTTTATCACATTTTGGAGATAAAGAGCAGGTTTTGTTGATTTTGATAGTAATCAATAAAGATGTTCCTAACATTATCCTCTATTGAATGATGGACTCCATTCTCATCAATGATTTGTTTTATTTGATTCATTCTTCAACTTTGGGTAGCACATTTATTAAAACATATAGTGTTCTTGTTCCCATTTTGCAGCAAAACCTATTTGCTTCTTTATCTCCGTTCATCTCTTATTTCTTCTTCTAAAACTTTATCCATCTTGATCTAGAATGCTCTTCTTCCCTCTCGTACATTGGCATAAGTTATATCCTGTAACACTCCTAGTATTTGATAAAAGAACTTTTATATGCTCTCTTCGAGGGGAGCTCCTCCAAAAAAATGAGAGAAAAAATAAGAGAGAAGAATATAAGAGAAAATAAGAAACTTCTTTAACATTTAGTATAATTCTTTACATTATCCAACTCAATACATACAGAAACCCTATGGAAAATTAAATAGAGGCCATGGCCTTTTAAGTCCAAACTAATAACAATTACATAAGATATAACCAAGTAGGCTTAACTAATATAGCCCTAGCCCATATTCGATGGAGCAGGATATGTATTCGACTGCGTAAGATGCAAGCGCGGAGCTCGGATGAGATGAGAGATGTACTTGACCGCGTGAGACACAAACGCGGAGCTCGGATGTGGTGGGAGATGTATTCGACCGTGTTAGATGTGGCAGGAGATGTACTCAATCATGTAAGATGCTTGCGTGGAGCTCAGATGGGGCAAGAGATGTACTCAACTGCGTGTGACCTGAGCACGAAGCTCGGATGGAGTGGGACATGTACTCGACCGTCTAAGATATGAGCACAAAGCTCAAATGGGGCAGGAGATGTACTCGATCGTGTAGAACGCAAGCGCAGAGCTTGGATGAGGAGAGAGATGTACTCGATAGCGTAAGATGTGAGCACAGAGCTCGAATGGGGCCGGAGATGTACTCAACAGTGTACGACCCCGGCATGGAGCTCGGATGGGGCGGGATATGTACTTGACTGCATAAGATGAGAGTGTGGAGCTCGAATGGGGTGAGAGATGTACTCGACTATATAAAATGTGAGCACAGAGCTCGGATGTGGAGGGAGATTTGCTCAACTACGTAAATTTCATAGTTGGGTGGTGAGTCTATATTAATGTTTTTCATTATTAAAAAGTGTATATTCATCCAGTGCCTTTGTTTTTGATTGACTGTTAGTGTTGGAGTTCATATGATGGAAACCACATAAAAGGGTTAGAGGGCCCGTCGACCCCTAAGTCCACCTAAAGCGGTTGTGGAACTCGTAGACTCATTCTCGAAGGTAACCCCGCGCAAGGTGGTTGTGGAGCTCGGAAACCCGTTAACTCCGAAGGCTCATTCTCAAAGGTAACCCGCTGGTTTTGGTTACGGCATGAGTGTAACACTTGTTTACTGGAGAAAATGTTGTACAGTGTGAAGGTTAGTAAGTCAAGGGACTCATGTCCGGCTTCGGCTTGGATGTGGAGACATGAAGGTCGGCAAGTCAAGAGACTTGTGCCTGACTGGTCGTGTGGGCGAGCCTTGGGCTCTAGCCCAACCAATGCTTCATGGTGAGTCAAGGGATTCAACTTATCTGGCGCGAAGGTCGACAAGTTGAGAAACTTGTGTCCGACCATTGTGTCACAGTGAGTCAAGGGACTCGACTTTGGTAGTGCGAGGGTCGATAAGTCAAGGAACTTGTGTCGGATCATTATGTTGCAGAAAGTCAAGGGACTCGGCTTTGTTGACGGAGATGCTTGTTCATGCTAAAAAGAGCCAACTCGGTTAGCATAAATAGTCCAAATCAAAAAGTGAGGTGGCAAACCTGAATTGCTCTTCCGGAGGTTGGAGATCTGCCAGTGAGGCCTGTGGGTTGTCATGGTTCGACAATAACGGAGGTTCGATGTGCTTGCATGCATGTTAGTGCTAGACAATTTGTCTCGATGGAGTCATATTGGGATGTTTAGGTGGTACCCAAGTAAGGCTACGTACTCATTGTTCGGCACCACAGGAAGCAGTTTCGTTAGCAGAAGCAAAATTCACATAAATTTTGAGGGAGACAAACCAGAGAGTTTTAGTCATTGTAGTCAATTTTGGTTTGACTGAAATTGCTTGCAGCTGGTTGTCATTTCTTGTTGAGTGAATTCTATTATGTTGAACGCGACCGACTAGCGGGGGCGATGTAGCTTATGGTTTGTCGCTTAAGCAATTGAGGTGAGGGGCTTCATGCTCAAGCAAACTTGACTTGGGCGAGTAGCCTTTGTCTGACCATGTTGTGCTAGCAAGCTTGGGTGAGTTTGTTGGGCGAGTATGTTGGGCAAGCATGTTGGGTGATCAGACTTTGGACGAGCATGTTGGGGGAGCAGCTTTTGTCCAAGGGGTTGATCGAGAACTGACTGGCAGAGGAAGGGCTAATGAAGCACATTGCATGGGCCATGCAATGTGCTGAGCCAAGTGGGCATCGAGATGTTCCTGTTCGTCCATGAGGCTTGTGGCTGAGGTGCTTCTAGGTGACATCAGCTGTGAGTGTGAGCGAGTAGTCGCTCAGGCCAAGCCGTGCTTAGGCCTAGTACTTAGACCTAGCAAGTGCTCTGGATTGCTTTCAGCTTGCTAGGTTGTTGTCCGTGTGCCTTTGCATGTAGGCGAGGAGGACATGACTAGGAGGTAATCGTGTTACGGAGCACCTTAGTGATGACATAAGACGTCGGCCAACTAGGCATGGGTAGTTGAATGGCCGATCAGTGGAGTGGCCATTGTTGGATGGTCGAGTACTGGCTGGGGGCCACCTCGTGCCTGCCATAGCAGTTGGGGACCACCTTGGGGGTAGCAGAAGTTGCTGGTGATCCAAGTGGTGACATTGCTGGTGGGGACACGGTGCACATGATGATAGTGCCATGAGCTTGTCGTGCATTTTTTGTGCACTACATGCGCGGCCAATGGCCACCGTTAGTTGGTCGGGGTGGTCAGTGACCACCCCTGAGCTGGCAAAAGTTGCCAAAGGTCTAGTAGTGACCGTTGGTGGAGACATGAAACTCATGGTAGTACTGTGAGCTTGTCGTGCACATTGGTGGGGACACGGTGGTCAGTGATCGCCCTCTTGTGCATGTGCCTAGGTACTGTGCATAAAGCACAGTGTCAAGAATCTAGGCATTGTGCATTTAAAGTGCACAGTATTTACCTGCCATGCATGTTCTATGTGCATGTGTCCTATGCAAAAACTACACTCCTTGGGTCAAGAAGATGAGTGACCCGGTCTCTTGAGCTGCAAGTACCATGTGCAGGCACTTAACTATATAGTATTATCGGCTACATGAGCGAGGAAGAGTTTACTCGCTTGATTTTTACGATAGTGTCGTTAATAAAAATAAGAGTAGGAAAGCCGGGAGTACTTATCTATAGAAAGATTCATTTGTTCATTCGAAAATTATTTAGCACACCGAAAAATCGTCATTCTATTCCATCATTGGCCCATTCGTTTTCCATACCCTACTCATTATTAACTGAATGACCTCTTACTAAATGGTGTCTCAGCTATCACATGGCCTATCAGGGAATACTTCCCCTTGTGAAACATGCGCTAAATCATCATCGTACTTGCATGTATATCCCTTTGTTCCCTCCTTGTCAGAGTTTCCCAAACAACAAGGTTAATTCTTCCTCCATATGAGGCATTGATAAAAGATACTTCCCATTTCATCATGCGAAGAGGTACTCAGAACAAACTCAAAAACAAAGTTCATGGAGACTCCTCATGCCCAAGGCAAACTAGAAACTTCTCCTTATAGAGCATGAGAAGATACATGTTATAGTAAACACAACATGATATAATGAATAGAGAAAATGGGCCAATGTGTCCAAAATACTTGTCTGCCACTATGTTCCTTAACTAGATTAAATTAAAGAAAGGATAAATGGCCTTTTTTTACACTTTTGACTAATAGGCACAATGGATAAGTATGCACTATAATTGACTTCTTCAAGACCCTTGTAAAGCTTTTGACTATCCCTCGTCCTCTAAATATTGTGGAGATGAAGCAAGAGTTGATGCATTCTTTTGGCAAAACATAGAACAAACTGCTATCTATGGAGAGGGAGAGAAAAACTTGGAAGATAGTTTTGGAATGAGTGGCGCATGGACACATGGGTGACACTTTGATTCCACTCGCACTACAAGAAAAAGAGGCTTTTGCGACTAATTTATTACAACTAACAGACTGTTTGCAACCAAAATACAGACTGTTTGCAACCAATTCAGTCTGTTGGTTGCAATAAATTGGTCGCAAAAGTCTATTTTTCTTGTAGTGTCGCTTGTTGATGTGCTCTTGTTTTTATGCCGACTATTGCCTGTTTTGGTTGAGTTCGTGTTAAAGGCTATGTTAATGGGGTGTGTGCTTGGTAAAGATAGAGGAGGAAAGTAGATCTGGCCTTCAAATTTTGAACTGAAATGGAGAAAAAACTGGCAAAAATCATAGACAAAACCAAAGATGAGAGAAGAAAAGCGTATGTTTTACGGAAAAGATGAAATAGAGGAAGCATTTGAAAGAAAATAAGGGAGGGGAGGGGGGAGGGGAGGGGGGAGGAAAGGGAAATCAGAGAGAGAGGGAGAGAGAGAGAGACCCTTGGTTAGATATAAGAAATCTACTCTACAAGAAAAGATAAAAGAAAGCAAACAAATGGTGTACGAGCAATTGGATAAAACAGCTGTTCTAATTCAACAAGCCTTGGTTAGATATCATAGCAACACTTTATTTAATTGAACTGATCGTGCATGGTAAGATTTATTTGAACTAACAAATAAAGTTGTAAAAACGCATTTATTTATTGAAAGTAGTAGAATGCCTTGAAATTATGAGAGTTTCATAGGAAATAGAGAGGAAAAAGGATCAATTATTATTGTCATCATACTCTTGTTATTAATTATTGTAAAGCAATGTTGTAGTGAGGGCATATCAATAAACTTGGAACAGGGTCACGACATGAGTAGCTACCAGCTCTTGAAAAAAAAAAAAGTGTTGTACGTAGTGTGTACCTATATATATATATATATTTATTTTGATATGGGGCGAACTAGCTGTAGGGTGCACTTAAGCATTGAAGTGTAAAGCACTCAAATCATGTACGATTATGGTTGTGTCTGATTTTCGAAATTATCCATTCGCATATAATTAGATGAGTGAATTGTGAGGGGGATTGGATAGATATTAAGTTCCACGTGAAAGTGGTTCAGAGATGGAACTGAATATTATAGTTGATCGGATGAACTCGAATTATTACTTCATCTAATTCTTTTAGCTGTAACTAATCGATGGTTAAAACAGTATTGTAAAGGATTATATATAAGCTTTGGATCCTCAAATTTGGCATGATTTAATAGCTAAAGGGTCGACGTTGGTGGTCAGCATCACATAAACAAAGCAAAGTATAATTTTATTGTTAAAACTAATAAACCATTTTAAATGCAATATTGTATTAATATATGGTACTTAGAATCACAAGACGACAATTTATAATAAGAGACATCTATTGAGAAAATTAAAGAGTCCAGCAATGACTGCTGGGCTCCACCTAGCACAAATTTGTATTTTTATTTTTTTCTTATTTTTTTAACATATTTAAATAATTTTAAAAAATAAAAAACACATCAATACAATAAAAGATACTTTTAAAAAAAATTAAAATATATTAACAGTCAAAGTGAAGGGACAAACTCAGATTACATACTAGCATTTTCCAAAATTAAATGATGGCTTATTTTATTGTCGTCAAAACTACTGTATATTATATTTTGGTTAATAGGTCTGGAGTTATTTTAACACTTACCAAGAATAGTAATATTCACGATTCTTGTAAAGAAATGCATAAATCTCCCTGTACATGTTAAGTTATAAGAGAATAACTCTATTTGAAATATTTCTCTTTTTCAAAAGCTCATGTTAACTTTCTATATATATATATATATATATATATATGTGTGTGTGTGTTATCTTTTGTAAATAAATTAGATTTCTATATTTCCTCACAACAGAATTCTAATTTACTTTGATGGGTGAAAAACTAACTAATTAAAAGCATTGAATAAAATCTATATATATATATATATATGACAGTATTTTTTTGAAGAAAATCTCTTACTTTAATAAAACATTATTACAGTTTTTCTAAACTACGAGTTAATTAAATTTTATGAAATTCACTAAAAGAGAGGAATAAATATTATTGATGATGGCCAAAATATAATCGAGATAAGTTAAATTGATTTTCTGCAATGAAATAGCCTCCATTTTCATCAATATAAAGCTAATATATAAATATATATATAATAAAATATATAAAAACTCAAAATGAATGGATAAATTTAGACGGCATACTAACATTTCTCATATATATATATATATATATATATATATATAAATATATATAAAGTCGGTCTACTAACATTTCTCATATATATATATAAATATATATAAAGTCGGTCTCACTCCTTTTTTTGGGTATAAACGATGGGAATTTTATAATTTGAGAGCAGCCGAATGTTATTCAAATTTGGCGTACCAACCAACTAGGTCCATATTCTAAGAGCATTAGTATTGGTCTATGCATATCTATATGCAAAATCATATTTGCATAATATGACTCAAAATACATCCACATTGGCTTATACATATGCATAAATTTGGCTATCAGTGAACAGTTGTTATCCAAACTATTCACTCCATCAAACATATTTTAATTGTTATTTCTCTCTCCTTCCACTCTTTCTCTTTTAATCTTTTCCCTTTCTTCCTCCCTCAACAACACAACAAATCTTTATATACACATTCATTTTATTATTATAATATATTATATATATATTTTTCATTTTATTATATTTTTAATATAATATATATAAAAAATTATATTTTTTATCATTGCATTTGTATTATTAATGTCAAATGTATATAGTGGATGTTAATTACAAAAAATATATAAAAATTTTTATTTTAGAAAAAAAAATATATATTTTATTATTATTTGGTCTCAAATATGCATAAGTCAATGTGAGAGTTTTGCTTAAATGGTAAAGTGGTTATGCAAAAGAGGTAATTTTACATATGCATATGCATAGACTAATACTAATGCTCTAAGCGCGCCGATCCCAAAACCTAAATATTTAGTTATATTCAATGTTTTCAAAAATTTGTAAAATTTTTTTAATTGCTGAGTACAATAAAAAGTTTTAATTTATTGGATAATTTTTTAAACAGATATCAATTAAAATTGCACCAAGAAAATTACTAATGGCTTTAGCTATATATATATATATATATATATATATATATATATATATATATATATATATATATGTGCACGCGCGCTAGGCTGCCACCCAACAATGATTGTTGGGCGTGCCGCCTAGCATATTTTAGTCTTTTTATTTTTATTTTTCATATTTTTTAACATATTTAAATATTTAAATATAAAAATAAAAATAATACACCAATATACTAAAAGTCATTTCTTTAATCATTAAGTAAAAAAAAATTATTATATATCAATCTTTCAAACAAACTCATCTTCTAAAAACATCCCGTTCTGATTATTTTAATTGAAAATTGCTTTAACCATCAAAAAAACATATAAAAGTTAATTCAAAAACTGATATCATGGCTTGATTAATACGTTAGATTATAAAGTCATTTTTATTGTAAAATAAATTTAATATACTATATGAAATCATTTCATTTTATAAATTTGCTTTTACAATATTCTTTTTTATAAGACTTTTTAATTTTTTTATTCTTGTTACATCAAAGTGAGATTGGACGAGAGTGGATGAGATTTTTTTTTTATAAGTTATATAAGCTTCATTGAAAGTAGTCAAGCTATTACAAAGATTTGTCCACCCATACAATTTGTTGAATGATCTCTAGGCAAGATTCCCACCAAATTGCAATGCCATTTACATGCCAAGCATATCTAGCTAAACTATGAGTTGCTTCATTGCCTACTTGCCCAACATGTTGAATGGTGTAGCAATAGAATATTCGCCAGTAGAGACCAAGACTCTTCTTCCTCTTGCAGTTGTGTAACCATCAGGAGCGAGTCACTCTCAAGAATAAGTTCCTCAATGTCTAAAGGGAAGCATAGTTGTGGGCCTCTCAGTATGGCTAACAATTCTATTTCTGCTAGGTCATTAACGACATGCTCCTTCTTCCTCGCAGACAAAATGACTTCCCTTGCTGCATCTCGAAGGATTATGCCTACCCCTTCCCTATGTTGGTCATTGAAGATTGCCCCATCAAGATTGAGTTTCAATAGTCCAGGGGATGGCTTTTCCCACCCAAATGGCAATCTATCTCCCATCTCTGGCTTTTGTTTCATTTTTTGGTGCAGCTGAAGCACTGAGATAACATGCTTCAGTGCTTATTTTGGCGATGGGATCTTCCCCTCTTGTACCGTTTGGCTCCTTCTGTACTAGAAATTCCAAGCCATCATCACAAAGGATTCTAAGTCTTCCCTCCTACCCCCTTCATAAATCTGATGCATAATATTCTAAAGCTTATGTTTCTCTCGATGGCATTAACATGAGGGACCAGGGGGAATTTGTTCCAATAGCCTTCTAGTTGAGATTAGAAAACTAGAGCATGTGAAGCATCCTCGGGTTCCTAATGACATAGCTGGCAAGAGTTATCAGTTAACATCCTCCTATGTTTCAGGTTGGTTCTCGTGGAAAGACTCTCCAAGCAAAAATTTTAACTCTAAAGGGGACTTGCATCCTCCATATTGCCTTCTACACTCCCTTCTGTCGACTCACACTAGAGCTCTCCCCTTCATCATATCCCTAACCCCTTTCTTAGAACAGACTATATACACTTCTTACACTGAACTTGCCATGCATAGGAACATTGTTGTCCTAAGCCTGCATCTAGGAAATGACCATGAGGGAAGTATTTTGCTTTATAGACTTTATGTAATAAAGATGACTCCTCTTGCAAGATACACCATCTTTGTTTTGCAAGAAAGGCTATATTATAAGATTTTAGGTCCTTAAAGCTCATCCCCCCTTCTAACTTTGGTGTACACCACTTGGACTAGCTAACCCAATGGATTTTTTGCTCATTCCTTCTTTGACCCCACTAGAAGCTAGCCATGCATTGCTCTAGCTCAATGCATAAAGTATCAGGGATCTTGAAGCAACTCATTCATGAGTATGTGGGTATGGACAGTGCAATTGCTTTGATGAGGATCTCCTTTCTACTCTGTGATAATAGTTTCTCCTTCCAATTCTGCAATTTCTACCACATGTTATGTTTGATATCCGAAGAAACCTCTCTCTTGGCTTTGCCTACCATAGGGGCCAAACCTAAGTATTTCTCGTGTTGGAGAGTCCCTTGTACACCCCAGTAGGCCAATATATCCCTTGTTGTGTAGCACTCACATTTCTGCTGAACATTATTATTATTATTTTGTCTTGGTTAACTTTCTGACCCAATGCTTTCTCATAGCTCTCTAGCAATTTTTGGATGTTTGCATTTTCCTGCATTGTGGCCTTACAAAATAGCAAACTATCATTTGCAAATAGAAGATGGTTAATACGTAGGGTCCCTCTACATATCATACATGTAACCAGTTGACTAACTTCAACTCTCTGCAGTAATGAGATGAGGCTTTCAGTATAAAGGAGGAAGAGGTAGGGTGATAAGGGGTCGCCTTGCCTGACAGGTCCCTTAGGATCCCCATTGATGAGAATTGAATATTACATTATTCTAACACAACTCATAACCAAGTTTACCCATTCTAATTTATCGTCAGTTTTGCTCATATCTAACTTACATATAGCCAGGTTTTCTCACTCTCTTCTTTTTAAACAAATGCACTACCACACTAAGACATTATGAGTGATTTGCCCTGCTAGAGCAAATGCACTTTATTCTTAGCTGCCAACAACAAACACAAAATCATCGTTGAGAAACAAAGAGACAAAATCACAAATTGGACTGAAAAGCTAAAAAGGGCAAAGCACTTTATTCCTATTATTTATAGCATGCAAAAAGCTTATTTGAAAAATAGTATGTGATATTATAATTTAATGAATAATATTACGTCAACATAGATGAATCTATACATAGTACTACTCGCAACTTATCATAATGTGTCATTAAAAATACTTGTATAAATATTAATTTTTAATAACATAACATTATATATAATAGATTGTAATACTATTCAAATTTATTTAATAATTACTTCGGAACAACATGTAAATCCATCATTTTCTAGTACAGAAAGTCTATGTTTGGATCTTAAGGTGATATCAGACTATATGTAAATAATAATAAAAAGTAGTGAATAATAATAAATAATTTATAAATAATAATAAAATAATTAAGTAATTAAATCACCTCACTAACCAAATATAACCGCTAATCCTAATTTTTAGAGTTCTAATTGAGGCCAAGTGAATTAATAAGGAGTAATGCTATATATAGTCGTGGAATGCACAAGCATTACACAATCATTTTGAAAAATAGTGAGATTTATTATTAAAAAATTAATTTTTTTGTGCATATCATATTTATTTATTTTGTTTAAAAAGATTGTGCAATACTTACGCATTCCACGATTGTAAATATTATTTACAATTAATAAGCCAATTGTTTTTAAATGCCAAGGCAATTTCAGGAGTTTAATGGCCTGGGAGTTTAATGATCATCGCTGTCAATTGAATTAGTGGAGGCTGGAGCCTACCATTAGTTATCTCCTTATCACCCTTACGACATTTAAAATTGGTGGACCCAACTCGTAGTTTATGCGTGTGTACATGTGCCCATCTTTACCAGTGGTCAAATATGTCATCATGAAATTAATATTATTATTTTTCTTAATTCTTGAATAATTAATCGTTTTATGTCACATTGTAAATTACATATGACCAACTGCTTGCTTGTTTGGACGTAATGATCACAAACCTTTTAAAATTCTTTGGTTTAGAATTATCCAAGATCATTGGTTTCCATTCAATATTCGTAGTCTTTCTCGGCCATCAATGACGAATATATGTTCTTTAATTCTTGTCGAAAGCGACATAAAATTCAAAAGAGAAACGCCACACGTATAATTTTCCGTATGCTATTATACATATTGATTGCCAGTCTCATTTTATCAACATTTTTTTTAATTTGAGTTTCGAATTTCAAATTTTAAAATTTTTAAAATATCATTTTCAGTAGCTAACAGCCTGACACATCATCACGTATAATTACTTAAGTAAATTTGTAAATATAAAAAAACATTTTCCAATTCAAAATTAAGTACACGGACCATGAGTGGGAGCTCTAACTATTCTTCTGCATTTTTTTTAATGACAGAATGTTGCGATGAAGGTATTAATACAATTTTAAAAGTTTTGCGTGGATTTTCGATCAAATATTCCTTACAACACATGAAAAGTCCTTCACGATTCATGAGTTTTACTTTTCAACTATTATGAAATTTTGAAACTCTCTCAATGTATTCAAATAGATGCATGAGGTATTTTTATCATTTCATTAGTGTTTAAAAATAAAATAGTTTCTAGAAATTTATTCGTGTATCGTACCGGCCTTAGGATACTTTGAAGGTCTCAATTATGGACATTGTAAGAAAATATTAGGTTTAGAATATTTCTACTCATCATTCTTATACCACACACATGTTAAAAATATATATATATATAAAAGCAAATATATGATGTAAAGATAACGAATAGAATTTTTCTTATGTGTTACAGGAATGATGAATCAAATAAATGGATTAGTCAGGTTAACCTGTGAGTTGCACGTATTGATTAAAAGATAACACAAGTTTTTTTTTTTTTTCCTTTTTGTGTGTTGATCAAATTCTTTCTAAATTGTCCTGGTCTAATTAAGTTTGATTTTAAATTTATTTTGTGTCTTGTGTTTATATTATATTCATGGATTACGTTAAAAATTAGGGTTATTATAGAAATAGAAGGGCACATGCCCGACTCCCTCTATACAAATTATTTGAAATTTGAAAAAATGTAATGTTTCCAAAGTATTGTGGAAGACAAGTGCTAGAACCCAAGGACAAGCAAAGAGTGCTCTCACTCGGGGTGAGCAAAGATTGTTTAAAGTTAGGGTTGAACAACGAGTACTCAAGCCCTAGGGCTAGGAAAGAGGGCTAGCACTCGGGCGAGCAAAGAGTGCTAGCACTCGGGCGAGCAAAGAGTGCTCAAATCTCTGAGGGCGTATAAAAGTACTTGCTAGCCAGGCGAACACTAGGTGGCATAGTGCTTGCCCCTGTCTAGTTGACGAGGCAGGTGAGAGAAAAGGTATTCGTACCCTGCAGGGCAAGCAAAAGTGTCTACACCAAATGCACACAACGCTACCATTGTCTTGGATCTACATCTGTTGCTTTCACCATTTTTTCCTTTTAGTACAACCCAAAAGTTATCACTCGCCCCTGTTTTACAAAAATAAAGGCATGTGGCTGAAAACTTGCCATTGATCGGATCTTAATGTATTAGTAAAGTCTATACTCAAGTTTTGGACATGCAAGAATGGTAGCACCATAACCCACCTGTAACACCCCGTATTCTAGTGTATTTTAATGAAGGATTATTTTTAATTTATTTAGTGATTGATTATCTTGTTTTAAAATTTTGGGAGTTTTTAAATATTATTTTATAATATTTAAATTGTGGAAATTAATTTTTATGGTGTTTTCTTGATTTTACTTACTGTTTTGGCATTTAAAATGATCTTTAATTTAAATGGGTTGGTTTATGAGTTTTAAAATAGTTATTGTTTTATTTAAATATTTCACTGCGTTTGGATTATTTTATTTAGCTTTCAGTTTTAAAATCCTCTTCGTTGGATTTTTTTTGAAAACCCAAGATGAAATGACTGGATCTCTCTTTTTCCCCTTCTCTTTTCCTTTTCTCTTTCCTTTTTCTCTTTTTCTTCTTTCTTCCTCCCTTTCCCGCGCGCAGTCGACCCTCTCTCTCTCTCCTCTCCCACGTTTCGTTCGGCTTTACCCTTGTCGTCGCCGTTGCCGGCCGCCGTGGTCGACACCGCCAGTGCCGTTCGGCTCCCCATTGACCGGCGACCTTGCAACACCATTTTCAGGCCGACTAACGCCGCCGTTAGCCGCCAGTAGCCGTGCAAAGTCGCGGGCTTCTCATCACCATTCCGCCGCCGTCCGGCCACCTCCAGCCACCAAATTCCTACCATTTCATCACCGGCCCACTAGCAAGCTTTTCCACCCATTCCCGGCTCCGATCCATCGCCGGAGCCGCCCATACGAACTCCCTCTCCGATTCGACATTCTCGGCCTTAAAACCACTGTTTCGGCCGCCACCCACGACCAACCATCACTTCCATTAGTTTCACCACCTCCTATAGGCCCTACCCTACCGTTCCCAAGTCTTTGTTTGACCCGGGTGAAATTTGAGTTTCACTGTGTTTCGACCACAATATTTTTTACACTGTGGAGTTGCGGTTTTGGTGCTTCTAGTTCCTCCGTGATTCTCCATAAATTATTTTAAAGCGCTGTAAGTATTTCTCCAAAAGACTTTTAAGATTTAAATATATTTTTGCAATAACCTGTTTTATAAACTGTGTTTTGGTTATCTGGATATACTATGTTGGTTATTGGAAATTACTGATAACTGTTGGTTGTTGGTAGTTGGTCTGTTTCATGGCATTGTGCACGCATGCATGGGTGTGTAATTTGAAAAGGCTTTTAAGGTGTGTGTGTATCACCCCCAAGCCGAGATGAGTTATTATCTCGGTGGAGCTCCTCTGGGCACTCGGGAGTGGAATATACTGAGTGTCGTCCCCTGGAGCTGTTGCTCGGGACTTGGACGGGATGGTAGCGCTCTCGATCCGACTCCGTGATCTCTCGGGCTGGTGGAGATCAGATGATGTTTGGCTATGTACGCGGTGGGCGTGGAACTGAGCATCGCTCATGTTTATTACTCGCACGGCCGTTACCCGTGGAGTGAATAAAGAAGCCAGGGTATGTGGATGGTCCCTAGGGGAGGCCATGGTACATACGGATTAAAATTGGAATTAATGTAACTATTCTTGAATTTTGTTTATGTGCCAAATAGTGATTTTTTGGCATGCGTGGAAAACTGTAGTTTTCGAGAAATTGTGTTTTTCTTGGATTTGGTGTTTTGGTCATCATGTGCATGCATAGTGGCTGTTATATTTATATATTTGTTATTTTGGAGTATTTTTGGGTTTTACTTACCTGTGGTACCATTTATTGATACTGCAGATTTTGATGCAGGTTTTGAGGAGGTTGAGCCCGAGGATGCGGCTCCGCCTGAGGAGTAGGGATATTTGGCTATGTTCTATCTTGTATTTGTATTTTATTTGAGGTTGTTTTATGAACAAGAAAATGGTATTATGTTGACTTGTAGATTTCAGTATTATTTTTGTATTGTACTTAATTCTGGTACTTAGTTATTTGACTTAACCTTTCCGCTGCGTATTATTCATTGTACACGTGTTGCATTTCACACACTCGGCACGTGTCGTTGGGGTGCGTGACCGTGTTGTCATCATCCTGGGTATCTCAATTTTCGTGCGTATCCATGCATGAAAGTTGGGGGCGCCACACCACCCAAACCCTCCCAAACGCAACCATCATAAATGGTTTGTGTGACGACATTAGAGGCAAGTTTGGAATAATCCATTAAATCTTTTTTTTTTCTTCTTTTATCTCTTTTTCTGAATTTTCCTAACATTAGAGACCCACAATGCTGCTATTGTTGTGGGTCTACATATGTTGCATTCACCGCTTCTTCCTTTTGAGTAGAACCCAAAACTTATCACTTGCCCTTCTTTTACAAAATATAAAGGTATGCGACTAAAAACTTACCATTAATTGGGTCTTAGTATATCAATGGGGTTTATACGTAAGTTTTGGATACATAGGAATGGTAGCACCACAATCCACCCAGATGTGGCCATCATAAATGGTTCGTGCGACGACGCCATAGGCAGGTTGGGGATAAACCATTCAATTTTTTTTTTCTCTCTCTCTCTTTTTCTGAATTTTCCTCTTCGCATGGAACTCCGTCTTGAAACATTTCTAGTGAGATTCTAACTTCTTCTGGTAGCACTTCTCCTTTAAGTGGTGTTTCCTCTTCTTCTTTTGAAGTAGCTTCCTCTCTAGGTTTTTCTTGTAGCCTTGACCCACGATGCCACCGTGGGTCATTGGTTCTCATACCGACAACACCACTATCCACAATCCACCTAGACGCGGCCATCATAAATGGTTTGTGCGACAACACCATTTGGAATAATATTCTTTTTTTTTTTATTTTTTTCTATTTCCTCCATTTTTCTGAATTTTCCTCTTCTTATGGAATTCATTCTTGAAAAATTTTCATAAAGTTGAGCTCGAAACTTCTTCCAGCAGCATTTCTCCTTTGAGAGGCATTTCCTGTTCTTCTTTCGATGTAGCTTTCTCTCTAAGTTCTTCTTGTAGTCTTGACCCATAGCGTTGTTATGGATCGCTAGTTTTAATCAGGACGACACCACCATAGGTTTGTGTCTGCTTCATGCGTTGTACGACTTAATATAGTATATTAGATTATAAAATTATTTTTATTATAAAATAAATTCAACATATTATATAAAATTATATGAATTTATAAATTTATTTTTATAAAATTCTTACTAAATGTAACACTTCTAATACGATTAAAGTTATAAATGCACTTATGTTTTAAAAAAAGTACGGAATAAAAAAGTGTACGACGAATTCTGGGCTTCACAATTCTTACCGTGCTCCGAATATGCTCGGCAGGCCCCATACGACTAGCCACGAGGAATTCTGACGTGTCAGTCACATTCACATTGAATATCCCTCATACGTTCTTTCCTCTGGCAGTTGCACTTTTATTTCTCAGATTTTTAAAAAGTTATTGTTATTTTTGTCACGAAAACCTCGTGGATATACATATTTTTATAAATAAATAAAAATGTCTAAAGCATTCAAGTCAACGCCTACCTGCCGATTTGTGTTCTTCCTTTCATAAATTAATTTAATTTTGTATATAAATTAAATGCATTATATTTCTGCATCCTCAATTCCTTCTAGTATTCCGCTCAATAATCCCGAAGCGATCCCCAATTCGATTCCAATCTGAAATTCCCTTTACCAGGTATTGTCAACTTTTCCTTCACTTCAACCGAATCCGCAAGCAGAGTCTTCGCCTGCGTGCGTTCGATGTGAATTCCATGTTATCGTTTTCATCAAAGCTTGTGGTTTTTTGCTTTTATCATTTTGATATCTTTTTGGTTGCTAAGAAAATGAGTGGCTTAGTAAGGAATTTTCTTTCATTTTATGCGTTAGTTTCTATTTCGCCATCCAATTCTTCTTCTCTCTCTCTCTCTCTCTCTCTCTCTCTCTCTCTCTCTCTCTCTCTCTCTCTCTCTTTATCGTTTGCCTTGTTTTACCGTTGAAAGAATATGTTGTTTGGTGAATTTACTGAACGAGCATTCTTTAAAGCTACTCGTGCGAATAAATTTTGAGGTGAAATATTCATCTCTGTAACTTTTAATCTACCATGTCCATAAGAATATTCATTCACCTGCTTGTTTTATATTATTTAATCTATTAAATTTTGCAAACCATTCCTCAAAAGCAGTTTAAATCTATCATATCCATAAGAATATTCACTTCAAAGCCATTCATCCAAAAAGTATGGCACTTTTGCTGTGTTAAGATCAAATATTGTTTCTTTCGGTCTTTAGATAAACGGTGTACTGTTGTTGGACTTTTTTTTTTTCATTTTTGTTTTAATGATTTTGTGGATCTCTTGACCTAATGTAATTCTTTAGGAGTCTCGTGTACGGATCACTTTTACAACAGTTTCTCTCTTATTAATAAAATTTTCTTGCAAAAGATTCATCCAAAAAACTGAATTTGCAAAAGGACCGTCAAATGGTGTCGGGTTTGTTATTGATATGAATTGCTACTTAGCTATTTGAGTCTTTGACATGTCACTTAATGAAATAAAGATTTGGTTCTTGGCTTTTATTTAATTACCAAATAAGTTGCTAGTATGCATGATCTTCCTTGTGTTTCTTATACAGAGAATCTTTTTAGCTATTTATTACTCCCTGAGCTTGATCACCAGGAATGATGTGATACTGCAGTTACAGGCAGTAATGGTGGATTCTAATTCTGAGACTGCGTTCTTGGCTGAGGATTTCCAAATTCCTACTTACATACTAAAACCTGAATCAGAGGTTGTGACTGCCCTCAATGTGCCCGCGTGTCCAGTGATAGTGTTCATCAATTCCAAGAGTGGCGGACAGCTGGGTGGGAATCTTCTTGTTACATTCCGTAGTCTTCTCAATGAAAATCAGGTTCCTTTAGTCTCTTGTGAATTAGTTGAGCATTTTTTTTTTTTTTTTTGTGATGGGGGCTGACTTTGAAATGACAACTCAGGTTTTTGATTTGGGAGATGAGGCTCCTGATAAGGTGCTGCGCCGGATCTACATGAACCTAGAAAAGCTCAAGCTTAATGGAGATGAGTTTGCAGGGAACATTGAGAAGCGCTTGAGATTAATTGTGAGTTTAGAAATGGTTGATACTTTTTTATGCTTTTGTTTACCTTATCTAACCTTTTTTATTTTGCATTGTATTATCGCACTGACCTGGTATGCTGTTGACATTTAATAAATTTGACATGAATAGCGGGCTTTTTAGGTTGCAGGTGGTGATGGAACAGCTGGCTGGCTTCTTGGAGTTGTTTGTGATCTGAAATTATCTCATTCACCACCAATTGCTACAGTTCCCTTGGGAACAGGAAATAATCTTCCATTTGCATTTGGATGGGTAGGAACTAACCCATCTCTGTAGGTTCTACTACTTTGAAGTGTCTGCAAAAAGTTATAATGGCTAGATCCTTGACTTTTCAATCTTAATGTGTGTAGTATTTTAAACAAGCTGTTTAATTTTGCATCCAATCAGATCTAACATCGATGTTCTTTCTTCTCTGTTTTCTATGTGGTAAAGCACTGTTGTTAGCCAAGCATCTAGAACATTTTCTTAACTTTGATAATCTATACTCTGAGCTGGAAGATATGTTGTCATCTATAGTTTAGGAGTAATCCCCTTCTTAAGCTTGCATATTACCTTCTGAAATATACAGTTTCATGTATATATTTTTATGTACATGCTTCCAAGAAGTTTCTCCATTTTAGTGTGTAAGCATTGATAATTTCAATTGTATCTGCCAAATGTGTAACATCCAGTTCGCTTTTCCAGGGAAAGAAGAATCCTGGGACAGATGATCACGCTGTCAAATCATTTTTGGGTCAAGTAAAGAAAGCCAAGGAAATGAAAATAGACAAGTTATGCAGCAGACTTATTTATCCTTTATAAGCATTTATATAGACTTGTGATGCCGCTGCTTAGATGACTTAGACCTAATTATGTTATTTTTTTTCGCTCTTGATTATTCTTCAAATATTTTAGTTCTCAGGAAGACACTATTTTATTATCTAGTCCCAGATGATTTATTGTGTATACTTTCAAGTTTACTCTTTTATAAGATATTGCACTCTAGAGTTGCCTCCAAAGTCATTTAACCTATTCTGTTACATAATTTCCATGTGACGTAGATCTCAGAGGAAATGAAAATGTCCTTTTGAGGAATTGCCCTTCTTTTGTATGGTAATATTCAGCCTTCTATTAAGTAGGGGATCTTCTTTGGCATACTACAGATGCTGCCAGGTTTGAGGTTGGTTGAATATTATGATCCTAGCTATGCAGTATTCGAAGAATCACTAAATTTCCTGGGTAGAAATGAGTGCAATATCAGCAAAGTTGGGAGGGATTGACCTTTTCTCTTGATGTCTTTCTACTTAATTCCTGAATCTCAAACTATCATTTTGTAGCTCCTGTACTATTTAGTTCCTGAATCTCAAATTACAACTATATATTCATTATCATTTTCCTTTCATGAGGGTTTTGGAGGGAGGGGGGGCGCCCGGGGGGGGGGGGGGGGGGGGGGGGGGGGGGTGGTGTCTTCTGTTTACAGGTGATACATGGCTTTTCACATGGCACATCCCCTTCCAGCCTTACCTCTGGATGATGGATATCGACAACCTAGTTCATATTTCACTACAATTGCATTCATGCCTCCTTTATAACTCTATTTTCTTTTTCTTTTTCTTCCCACCGATGTGGTTATTGATTCTGTTTCTGTAATCCAGTTGGCATATTCTCATGAGGATGAAAGCTCCAAAAGAAGGCTCCTGTGATCCCATTGCACCTCTTGAGCTACCACATTCTTTGCATGCATTTCATCGTGTCTCCGAGGCAGATGAAATGAATTTGGTACCAGCCTAGTCTTTTTTGCTCCTAAGAATTCGCTGACCATGTGCTGCTACCAAATCTAGAAATTCTATCTTGGGCACAAGTAGATGATTGCAATTCTTCATAATTTTGTTCTGATACATGCATATCTTTTCTGTGAATGGCTCTGGTTCTCTCTGTTTTTCATTCTCAAGTCATTATTATGGCCAATAGTATTAAGCTAAATAGGGACAATAGTATTAAGCTTGAATAAATCAATGGCTTTTATGCAAAGAAGAGTAAACATCATTCATATCGCATGCTTCATGACATTGAAGTTAAAGGGAAAAAAAGAACATTAGAACTCTTTGCACAATACCCACGGAGTGGCAACTTGAAGTGGATGTATGTCTTTATCACAGTTTTTTATGCTAGTTGTGTGATCAGTCGAAATTATATGATATATTTGTTGATTTGGCTCAGAAAAGGCTAATGCATATTGATACATTAATTATTTATGTATCTGAGCTCAGATTTGAGTAAGAAATTAATTGAATGGATTCGCAGATACTTTCTAATTAATCTACTTTAGTATAGTTCACATTACGAATCTAGTCATTCAATATTTTGAAGGGCCTCCCCTATTCTATGGCTGACAACTTTCTTATGATAGCAGTTTGGATTTTGGAATCTGTGCAAATATGATATTGTTTGGAAATTGTATTTAGTGATTTTACCAACCTGCCTCCATAGCATGTAAAAAGGAAAAGTGTAGATTTTCAAATGAAACCTTCCTTGTACCTGACTAACCACTATGGAGTAGCCACTAGTGTTATATAGAAGAGAAGCAGTAGCTGTAAAAAATAAAATTAGTATTTATTCTCGCTTGGTTTTCATTCTGTGAAAGCTTTCCCCTTTTATAGTGGTAGCATTCTTTTTTGCTTCAAATTCTAACGTGTTTATGTCTCCTGTTTCCTCAGGAAGGTTTCCACACATTTCGTGGAGGATTTTGGAACTACTTTAGCATGGGTAAGGATACTTCCTCTGGAGTCCCAGATTAATTTAATTTGTTAGATTGCTTAGCTTTAAAACTCTTATGTTTCCTACTTTTAAATGCCTTTAATAAATTCTGGAATATATATATATATATATATATATAGATTTATTCATATATATATATTTGTCTTAGTTGAACTGCTCCCTTTCTTTCCAGTGACTTTAATTGTATCTTTTTTGTACGCTCTTTTTTTCCCATGTAAGATTTCAACCCCAAGTATATGATATTGTATTGGTGATGAGATTTAGCATTCTAAAGGAGTCCAATTATTTGAACAGTCTCTTACATGTATTAAAATTACAAAAATAGTATTAAGTATTTTATTTTTAATTCTGAGAATTAATTTGAAATTTCAATTATGCTTGTTCATCATTAGTAACTTGCAAAAGAAGGAACTTTTCTTGTAAGTAAGATAAATTTTATAGTGACAAAAGAGGGTGTTAACCCAGTACACAAGAAGTACATGAAAGATCCCCTAATTAGCAAGAGCTAAAAGTGCTAAAAAATCTTTGGAAGTAGAATATAAAAACAGAACCATTTTGGGCCACAATCCAATGAAATAAAATATTAAGCAAGAAAGACTTAAGCTTTGGCATCGATTTGGCATAATTCTCAAAACTATGATTATTTCTCTCCAAAGACACCAAAATAAGCATGACGGGATCCTTTTTTTTTTTTTTTATTGAAGTTTGCTCTACTGGCTACCACGCTGCCCTTTCCAACATGTTAAGAGATCCACCATCTGAAAAGGCATTACCTAATCTATCCCAAAGAGGCCAGTAACCATGTTCTATGGAAAGCTAGGAACCTCACCCTTCTTACACATGCAACACTGATCAATTTGGAGCTTATAGGGTGGGAGTTTGGAAACACATTAGACAAGGGTAGGGGATTTTTACTCGTCACACTAGACTTGTGTTGGGAGATGGCTCTAGAATAAAATTCTAGAGTGACCTTTGGTGTGGGAATAATGCCTTAAAGGAATCCTTCCCTTCAGTTTTCCGTGTTGCAAGCGAGAAAGAAGCTTCAGTGGCTGATCTAATGGTGATATCTGGGGACCAAGTCTAATGGAACATTAACTTTAATAGGGTGGCCCAAGACTGGGAAGTTGGTAGCTTTGAGGAATTTTTTAGTCTCTTGTTATTCCATGACAACACTGAGCACTCTAGGTGTTGACTTGTTGTGGTGGATACCCATAGGTAAAGGCACATTCTTGGTTTGCTCCTTCTATAAGTCTCTCACACAGTCGCAGAACATTCAGTTTCCATGGTGAAACAAGGCACCTCCTAAAGCAGCATTTTTTGCTTTGACTGTTTCTCCAGGTAAGATTTTGACAACGGATAATTTGCAGAAGCGCGGGGTGATTATAGTAGATTGGTGTTGCATGTGTAAGAAACTAGCGAGACTGTGGAGGATCTCTTACTACATTGTGAGCCTGCTAGAGCACTATGGGATGAAGTTTTTTGCAGATTAGACTTAGCTTAGGTTATGCCCGCCTCAATGATAGCGTTGTTGGCCAGCTGGACAGCACTAGGAGGTATCCCACAAAGCTGTGCAGAAGATGGTTCCTATCTGTATCCTGTGGTGTTTGTGGCATGAGCAAAATGATCGGATGTTCGTAGACAAGGAGCGCACAATAGAGGAACTTAGATCTCTTTTTATTAGAACTCTATTTCTATGGGCCTTAGCTATAGATTTTAATGGCTGTGATGTTCATAACTTTCTTGTATCCTTTGTTTCTTCCTAGATAGGTGCTATCTCTTGTATACCACCTTGTGTACTTGGGCTATGCCTATTATTATTAAAACAATCGTTTACTTATAAAAAATAAAAAATAAAAACGGATTGATTACTAAAACACCCTTCCTCATATTGTTGAAGGTAAGAAACTTCCCAAAAACCTCATCCCAAATGAAGAAAGCAACTCTAGGGGGAGCCTTATTTTTCCGAATGAGCTTCCAAGGGAAGGGGTCCTATCATGAACTCAACAATGATAGAATGATTTTGTTTTGAACGCTACTTTTCTAGATGGACCCCACACCATTTTGTCTTCACCATTGCTTCTTACTATGCACAAATACAGACTCCACTGAGTAGAGTCGTGCACCATATGACAATGATTGTTACATAAGCCTCGCTATCACGAGTGATTCTTAATAACATTTATACCTTTCTTTATTTCTTTTCTTCCAACTTGAGTTTTGTAAATGAAATTTTTGTTCTCTATTTTACAGTCTTCATTGTTCCATATGGTGTTAGAATAACCTTTGTTCTCTTTTCCATAGGAATGGATGCTCAAGTTTCATACGCTTTTCATTCCGAGCGAAAGTCGCATCCTGAAAAATTTAAGAACCAGTTAATTAATCAGGTATTGCTATTCTTGCTGCTCCATTTTTGCTGATACAAAGACGTCAACTCTAGTTATACTTAAAATGGACGTGTCTTTTTTGTTTACTCTACTTTCATTATTGAATCTGTTAATTTAATACATTATGCCCTTTTGAAATAAATTTTAAAATTTTAAAATTAGTATTTTCAACTATTAGTATCAGTTACACTTCCCCAGATATAATAAGACCTGTTTGGGTGACTGGAATATACATAATAGTGATTAGATGCCTTGACAGAGGATATTGGGAAGCAAAATTGTCAGTGGTGAAGAATTGTATTAGTTTTCTGAAAAAATTGCAACACTTTTTGTGCAGATGTGCCTGGATTGTACAGGGTAGTATGGATAATTGCATTGAACAGCTGAAAGACAGTTAGAGTTTGTATAATGCAGTGATATGTTATCCTTTCCATAATCATATATCTAATTTTGAGTTATGGTCATTAGAGTATAATTTTAGGTTAATGATATGGACATTGAATCTATTCATATTTGTACTGACAAAAAAATCTGTTCATATTTGTGAAGCTAAATAATTTACATGAAACTTTCCTTAGTTCAAGTTCACGTGGAGAAACTTTACTTGCTTGGTACTTTTGTGATGTGTCTCTTAGCATTTCTTTGCATTAGTTGTCTTGATTAACATGTCGATGGCCAATTAATGCATTCAAGTTGTATACTAAATCCACAGGACTTTGGCACTTGATTTGTTGATTTTTATCTCCACAGTCTGCTTAAATGCTTTTTGAAAAATTTAGATAAGTTTATGTTGCATAATGACACTGTTTGAGTAGTGCTTATTCCTTTCCTCCTTTGAGAGCTTGCCTGGTTGGTCCATTTGCATTTATATTGGTTTATTTTTTGTGTGTGTGTGTGTGCGCGCCTTTTTTTTTTTTTTTTTGTACTTTTAAATGAAAGTTCATTATTTTGAACAAGGCAATGTATAAAGCTTTTTTATTATTATTATAATTTTTTTAATGAGTAAGATAAAATTTGGTTGACAATAAAGATGGTGTTAACCTAGCACACAGGACGTTATATGAATCCACTTAACAAACAAAAGAAAAACATGCTAGAAAATCTGAAAATTGGAAATAGAAAGGCAACACCATGGTTGGCCATTATCCAATGGTATAGGGTGTTAATGAAGAATGACTTAACTCCGACACCGATTTTTCTTAGTCCTCAAAGGCTACGTAGACACCATAATATGCATGATGGGTCATCCTGTACAAAGGTGTGCACTCATGGTGGGCAAACTGCCCTTTCCAACACATAAGCTCCACCACACGGGAAAGAGTCACCTAACCAATCCCAAAGAGATCGAAGATCATGCTCCATAGGATACTTGCAAACCTCTTTCGACACCCTTTTTTCGTAGTCCTCAAAAGCTACATTGTCTGCTTTCTCTCCATAGACAACATAGTATACATGATGCGACCATCTTGCACAAAGGTGTGCACTCATGGCGGCCAAACTGCCCTTTCCAACACATTAAAAGCTCCTACACATGGGAAGGAATCACCCAACCAATCCCAAAGAGATCGAAAATCATGTTCCATGGATACTTGAAACCTCACAATGCAAAAGAAGGCGATCCTATGTCTCCTCACTTCTCTTGCAAATAAAGCAACAAAAATGTAAATAGAGAGAGAGAGAGAGAGAGAGAGAGAGAGAGAGAGAGAGAGAGAGAGAGAGAGAGAGAGAGAATATTTACATGGTTCGAAAAAAAAGTCTATGTCTACAGGTAGTTTAGGGGCGAAATCCACTATACTAGGTGATTTTATAGTCTCTCTTGGCATCTGGAGGAAATTCCCGGAGGTTGAAGAAGATGCCTCCCTTTTGGAGAGAGAGAGAGTCCCCCGTGATGGTAGAGAAGCCTTTCCTTGTAGAGTTATCTAATCCCCCACGTTTGTAGTGGTCCCTTTATTTTTTATAGAGATCTCCTTCATTCTTTGAAGTAGTTGAGTCCTACTTGCCTTATATCACTTTTTTCAGTCAGCTTTCTTTGTCATTATATCTTCGGTAATGGGCTTTTAATGGGCTGGACTCTAGTTCATTTCATATCCAACAGATGCCCGTGATTCTTAAGGTTGACTTGTCCAACAAAAAGGCTTTAAGAATCTTCAAATCAATCCTGATAGAAAAGTCTACGAAAACTATAGAAAAATAAATTCTGGGAACTTGTCCTTGGTTTTCCATTGTCGTGTGATGCAATGAAGATCTCCGAGGTCGGACCTTGAGGAGACGTGAAATCCTTGTAAGCACCTTTGAGGATGGTCCTCTTAGAATGTTTGTTTATGTGAGCATATATATAATAATCGAACATACTGATGCTCGTGTGTAACTGTTTATTGTTAGCAAAGAGCACTGGATTTCTTGCCCTCTGAGATGGTAATCAAGCATACTGTTTATCGTGTGTAACTATTTTTCGTTGGTGCTAATGGATTTCTTGCCCTTTGAGATGGTTTCAAGGTTGTGTTGGTATTTTGGCATTAAAGTCAAAGTTTGTTGGTTGGAACCCATGCTGGTTAGGGAGCCCGTCGACCCCTAGTCCATCTCAGACAGTTGCCGTACCTATTGACTCATTCCCGAAGGCAACCCACATGAGGCAATTATGGAGCTCAGAGGTTCGTTCTTGGAGGTAACTTGCTAGTGACGATTGTGGTGAGAGAGGTAGCCCCGATCGCATGCGCATGCACTGACGCTTCTTGATGACGCAGCTAAAGGCTTGCTTGACTGCTCTATTGTGGCAAAGGTGCTTATGTGTGCCTTGTTCGCCGGAACTTAGTTGCATGCTGCTCGGCATGGCTGCTATGGCAAAGGCGTATGTGCCTTGTTTGTGTTGGCAGAAGGCATGCTCAACCATGCTGCTATGGTGACGACATATGTGTGCCTTGTTTGCCGTGGGAGGAGGCATGCTCGATCGCGCTACTATGGCAAGAGGTGTACTCGACTGCACTATTGTGAGAAGTTTTTACCAAAAACCAAATTGGTTAGTGTAAATAATCTAAGTTATGAGTTTGAGACTTGCAAACCTAAGCCAAGTGGCCTAACGACTTGTAAGAATTTGATTTCCGTAGTGCTCAAGTGATGCTCAAAGGTGCCCAAGCGAGGCTTGAAGGTGACCCTGTTTTATAGGGAGCTTGTTGCTTGGGATGAGCATTATTGCTCGGCTATTTCCTTTGTTGATAAGGGAGAATGTTGTTGATCGGCATGGTAATTTATTGCTCGGGAGAGTGTTGTTGCTCGATGGGTTATGTTGTCGCTTGGGAAGAGCGTCGTTGCTTGGCGTGGTCCTTTGTTGCTTGGGGCGAGCGTTATTGCTCTGGAGAGCTTTGTTGCTCGAGGCGAGCGTTGTTGCTCAAGAGTGCTTCATTGCTCTGGAAGAACATTGTCGCCTATTGTTTTTCCTTCTTGTTCAAGGTGAGTGTGATTGCTTTGCTCGAAGTCTCCTCATTGCTTCGGGGAAGTAGTTGTGCCCAAATGTCCATCCGTCCGTGCACTCATCCAGGCTTAGTGCCTCCTTGTCCATCTGTGTGTTCATCTGGGCTAAGTGCCTTGTAGAAATTTGAGGAGCTTTTATGGTGACAACATCCAAAATTCAAACTTTTTAGCCGAAGTTAAATCTCGTGATTGGGGCAAGCAAACTAGGGTGGGTTTTGTTGCTCTGGTGTTCTAAGTATTTGTTGCTTGGGGCAAGTTTCATTGCTTGCCGCGCTTGGGCAAGCTTCATTGCACGGCTTTTTCTGTTCAATGCTTAGCAAGCTACGCGATCACCAGGCTTCAGCAGGTTTGTGCCTCGGGGCAACCCCCCATTACTCACCATGATGCAAGCAAGCAATGGAGTTTCATTGCTCGCCCAAAATGCTCCTTGTGTGGGCAGGTTAAGTACCCCGCCTTGCTTCCCTTCGCTAATCCTTGTGAGGGCGGGCTAATCATTTACAGCCCAAATGAGCTCTATGGTTACTTGCTTTGATCGTTGCTTAGGCGGGCTCATTGCTCGAGGTTCTCTATGTGTAGGTAGGTTGCATGCCCGCCTTGCTTGTCTTTCAAGTGAGCTGCATTGCTTGCCTGGGACTTCCGAGCACTGGCGGGTTAAGTACCTGCTTGGCTTTTATCCCATGCGAGTTGCATTGCTCGTTTTCGAGCACTGATGTGGTAGGTGCCTGCCAGGCTTCTATCCTAAGCAAGCTCATTGCTCGCCTGGGATTTTCCAAGTAGTCTCACGGGTGTTCCCAGCGATGGCCCGGGATTCCAACATATTCCCAATAAATGAAAGATAAAGAGAAACAACAATTAAACTTATCTATTTCTATCATGTAGAACAGGGGCTTGGTGCGACTAGTTTTGAGGTGTTGCAGTGTAGAGAGATTCTTGGTCGGAGGCACTCAGTGTGGACTAGGCCACATCCATGGTGGACATGCGGGACCGCTTTTCCTATGGTTTCGACTAGCTTTGTTTGTGGGGGTATAAAACAAGGGCTGTTGTGGCTTTCACTGGTGGTCACAGGGAAGCTCTTGGGAAATGAACGGAGATTGTTTGGTAGCCCTAGCTCCTGGCCGTGTGTGGAGCAGTCTCAAATGGACGAGCTAGGAAGTGGCTGGGACTTTTTTCCTCCTCTCTCGCTGTAACACTCCGTTGAGTGTAGCGCCTCTTTTATGTTGAACTAGCTTTTGTTGGGTCCTGCGACTTGTTGTTTTGAGAGTGATTTATTGGTTCTCACAAAATTGCTGTTGCATTTTTCTGACATTGTTGGAGTGCAACAATACAGTTGAATGGCGCATGAGGGTGGTTTGGATGTTGACACGACTCTCTCATACTTATCCATGAAATAAATAGCTAATAAAGCATATAAAATGTAAATAAAGAGAGAGACAGAGATTTACTTGGTTCGGCATAAAAGCCTATGCCCACAGGTCATTTGGGGGCGAAATCCACTATATTGGATGATTTTAGTCTCTCATGGCCGCTCATAACTCTCAATACAATGGAGGAAATAGGGTTCATCTGAGGTTGAAGAAGATGCCTTCCTTTTGGAGAGAGAGTTCCCCGGGATGGTAGAGAAGCCTTTCCTTGTAGAGTTATTCAAGCCCCCTACGTTTGTAGTGGTCCCTTTCTTTTATAGATATTTTCTTCTTTGGAGTAACTGAGTCCTACTTACCTCATATCACTTTCGTTGGTCAACTTTCCTTGTCTTTATCTCTTCCTTTTATTCCCAGCAATAGGCTTCTAATGGGCTGGACCCTAGTTCATTTCATATCCAACAATGAGGTTAGCCTTATTTTATGCAAATAACCTTCCACCGGAAAGGGGCTTTGACATGATTACAGAGCATGTGATATGATTTTAGTTCCAGTACACCTCTCCTGGATGGGCTCCAATCCATTTTATAGTCGTCATTATTTCCCACCCCCAATGAGTACAATCTGTCAAAGAAGGATGAGAGGAGCTGCACCTCCCAATCATTAGCCTCTTTATTATAGGTAATCCCCCATCGAATGGAATCATATTGAAGCTGAGAGGGATCCACCACATAAGCTTCCTTTATGCTAGACATTTGGACATGCACTTTTCATTGATTGATCCCTACACTACACATCATGCCAGAAGCCAACCTTTGATCCATACACCACCGTAACACCTGTGAAGCGGGAATAGTCTCCCTAACCTCTTCTAATGCTCTTCCAAAGACCAACCCTAAAAGACCCATTTACGCATCAACCTCCTCCCATACTACCATATTTTGTGTCTATTAACACCCTATAGAGGCCCTCTTTCTCATATGCGTAGTGCCAAAGTCATTCCCCCAACGGGATTGATTATTTCTCACCTTTAACCTGTCTTCTTCAACCTGTGAACATACCTTGGACCATTATACAAGATGGATCTTGTTTCCTTCACCCATACCTCCTCATAAGAAAGTGTGCTGTAACTTCTCCGAAATATTAGCAACTCCCATAGGTAGTAATAGGTGGTCAAGTTGGAAAGTGTGCTTTTGATTATTGTATTTCTACCACCCTTTGACAAATGCAAGCACCTCCATCCAGCAAGATGACGCTTCTTCCTAATACTGCCATCCCATGCCCAGCTTTATATGCTCCTGCTGATATAGGGGTCAATTTTATCAGACTTGACTCACCACACTTGACTCGTCGATGAAACTCAGCTCGAGGCCCATCTTTGGGAGGTGATTGAGACAAAACTTCCACCCGACTGAGCTCTTTGTGAAAGGCTATCCATCACTTTCCATTTCTTACCTCCGGGACTACCAATAAGCCCCTCCGACCCCACCTCCCATACACTAAGAGCTCCAAGAAATGACCGTAGTTCAAGCATCGCCGCAACAGGAATGCGTTGTTCCCTTCCCACTAATGGTCAACAAGATCTTTATCTCCCTTCATTTGGAATAGAGCCTCTATTGAGCCTCTATTGAGGACATCAACCACTCAACACTCGCTTGCCCCATAGACAATAACCAACGTCCCCTCTGGAGCATTCAATGATGTGACTCATTGACCCCCCATCTTTGTTTTGAAGACAAAGTACTTGGCTTTTATGAACGGTCAAGTTGACACTCCCATTGGAAAAGAGTGAATTTTGAGATCAAAACATCCATGTAAACATATCATAAAATTGATCCTATCCTGTCTAAAGATGATCAGTCCATTTATTTCTGATGATATAGATGTGTGCCTTGGATGCCATAGAGAGTATGAATAGATCTATTCAAATTTCATGAGATAACCAAATAGGCCCTCAGATTAGATGTGTAATGTGCAACATAATTTCTTCAAACTCTTTTACGGCATCTGTGGTATGTTATTTTCTTTGATTTGTTGTACATTAGCTATGTGAAATAAGATATAACCTTGTATGATATAAATAATGCAAAATATGCATTTGCCTTGATTGGTTTGTAAAGCTACTTGATATCATGTAGTTACTGGGTCCTGATTGTGTTTATATTTAATTTATGTTTATTAGATGAAATGCTTCTTATTCCCTTCTTTTCTTATTATTTTATTTTTTTAAATCAGGGTACTTATGCCAAGCTTGGATGTACTCAAGGATGGTTTGCTGCTTCTCTTTTTCATCCTTCTTCCCGGTGAGTACAAAGATATGGTTCATTAAACAAGGAAATAGAATGCCTTTTCTTGTTGTTTCCTTGAATTAGTGTCCTAGTAGCCACTATCGGGTAACTTGGTTGACAAGAATTTTTCACATATCACTACATGATTATTTAAATTGAAACATGAGTCACTTTAGGTTTAGAACACACACACACACACACACACACGCATATATTATAAGTAAACGATTGTACTAATAAGAATAGGCATAGCCGAAGTACAAAAAATGGTATACAAGAGGTAATACCTATTTAGGAAGAAGAAATGGAAACAAAAAAATCATGAAAATCAAGGCCATTGAAATCTACAGCTTTAGCCCAATAAAGTTCTAACCAAAAGTAATCTAAGTTCCTCTAATGAGTCCTCCTTGTCTTCAAACATCCGGTCATTATGCTTTTGCCGTAAGTACCATAGAATACATATAGGAACCATCTTCCACACCAATGTGATTTGTGAAATATCGCTTAGATTTGTCCAATTGGCCAAAAGCTCAACCACTATGGCAGGCATAACCCAGGCTAGCTCCAACCTTCTGAATACATCTTTCCATAACACTCTAGCAACCTCACAGCGCATTAGAAAATGATCCACAGTCTCACCACTTGTTTTGCACATATAGCACCAGTCCACTATAATCACCCTACGTTTCTGTAAGTTATCCATCGTCAAAATCTTACCTAGAGAAGTTGTCCAAGCAAAAAATGCTGCTATGGGAGACGCCTTATTTCTCCAAATCCTTCTCCATGGAAAGTGATTATTCTACGGTATGAGAGACTTATAGAAAGAGTGAGCCGAGAATGTACATTTTCCTACAGGTACCCACCACAACATGTCAGATCCTTGAGTGTTTGGTCTCATGGAGTATAAGAGTCTAAAAAATCCGAAAAGTTTCCGACTTCCCAATCGTGGGCCGCCCTAACGAAACTCACATTCCATTGCAAAAATTCACCAAATATCTCCATAAAGTCATCCTGAAAATTGAAGGGAAATAGTCCTTAAGGACAATATCTCCACACCATAAACCGTACCAGAATTTTATTCTAGAGCCATCTCCCAACACAAGTCTAGTGTGACAAGCCAAAACCCCCCACCCTCATTTAATGTACTTACATACTCCCACTCCTTAAGCCCCACGTACCTCCCAAGTGCTCCACCCCCCCCCAAAAAAAAAAAAAAAAAACACCTCCATTCTCGAAGTCAATCATCGATTTCCATAAAGCTTCCGGTTCATATTGTAATGACGTAACCATATCCCAAGTAGGGCCCGATTGAATACCCTCAAATTTCTAATTCTCAGCCCACCAGAAGAGATTGGGGAGCATACATTGTCTCACTTAACCAGATGGAATTTGAATTTTTACCCCTAGACCACTCCAAAGGAAATCACTATGAAGTTTCTCAATATGGATTGCCACACTCGTTGGAATTGAGAATCAAGATATGAAATAAGTTGGTTGATTTGATAGAGTGCTCTTGATTAAAGTGATCTTTCCACCTTTCGACAAATACAATCTCTTCCAACCTGCCAATTTATGTTCAATCTTCTCAATAATTGTATCCCAAAGAGATTTAGCCCTTGAGGCACCCCCTAAAGGAAAACCAAGGTAATTCATGAGAAGAGAGGAGATCTTACATCCAAGAGTGTTAGCTTACAGCCAGATCTTGCGAACATTACCAAGTGGAACTAACACTGACTTTGCTAAGTTCACTTTCAAACCAGATGCAACTTCAAAGTAAAGTAAAAGTGCCCTCAATGCCTAAATTTGGTTTTGTTCTGCCTAACAAAATATCAGAGTATCATCTGGGAACAATAAATGAGAAATGTTAAGAGTACCTCTATTGGTGTCACCCACCAAAAATCCAATCACAAAGCCACTAGTAACCAAGGAGCCTCCATACAAATTGTACCATCTACGTTCAACATCTCAATGGTATTAGTTCTCCTGTAGGAGTTGACCACTCTATGGAAAAATTTTGTGCTTCGATCTCCTTCTTTCAACCACAATGCTCGTAATTTTTGTTGCCAAGAGATTTCCTCCAATAAGGTAACCCTCTAATTCTGAAACTAACTCTGTCTTCCGAGATAATTCTTTCGGAGGAAACTGACCCTCCTGTACCCTCTCTACCTCCTGTAGCTCCTCCAACATGGCCTTCTTACTTTCATCTATATCACTGAAGGATTGGGAATTCCAAAGCTTTAAATCTTTTTTTAAAGCTTTTAATTTACCCGCAAAGATGAAACTATGGGTGCCATGAATCTGGTATGAGGACCACCATTGCCTGACCCTATCTACAAAACCTTCTATTTTCAACCACATATTCTCGAATTTAAAATACCTACGCCCTCCTTGAATACAACCACAATCTAGCAAAATAGGAAAATGATTGGAACAAAGGTAATGAATCCTCTTCTGACATAGCTCTGGATAATGAATTTTTCACTCCAAGAAGACTAAAAATCTATCCAATCGAGACCACGTTTGGTTGTTAGACCATGTGAATGCTCTGCCCATAAGAGGAATATCTACCAATCCCAAATCGAAAATACACTGAGAATTCCATCATTGCTGGCCGCAACCTACTTTCTCCTGATCGTTTGCTTGGAAACCTTATAACATTAAACTCACCACCAATGCACTATGGTAGGTCCCACCAGCCACGTACTATCTCTTCCCATAGAAGTCTTCTATTGCTGTCCAAAGTTTGACCCATAAATACCAACGAAAGCCCACATAAAATTGTCTTCCACACTCTTTAAAGAGCATGCCACTATGTACTCCCCAATGAACTCCATTTTCTCTACCACCCTTCCATCCCACATAACAAGTACTCCTCTTGAAACCCCAATAGATGCAAGATAAGCCCAATCCACATATGGACAGCTCCATAAGCTTTGAACGATACTTCTTGGAATAAATCTAAACTTGTTTCCTGCAAGCACACAATGTCCGCCTTCCACTCACGAAACAAATTTTTTATCCGAAGACGCTTATTAGCCTCATTAAGCCCTCGGACATTTCAAGATATGATCTTAGGCTTCATAAAGAAGGTGTTGACCCCCTCCATTTGGATCTATCTCTACTTGAGCTGACTTAATAGTTATTAGACCAAGTTAGGGGATGCTTGGGGAATGAGATGAGATGAGAATTTTGTAAACAGTAGTAAGATGGTTTATGAATAGTAGTGAGATAGTTTGAGTTAAGTAATTTTTGGATTTTGAGAAAGGAGAGAAAAAGTTGAATAAAAATTATTATAAAATTAAAATATTGTTAGAATATAATTTTTTAATATTATTTTTGTATTGAGATTTGAAAAAGTTGAATTGTTTTTTATTTTTTATTTGAAAGTTTAGGAAAATTGTAATGATTAGTTTGCAAGCATGTGTTTGAATGATGTTTGTGAAATGAATGAGATTGAATGAGATGAGATGAGATGGGATGAGAATTATTTCCAAACATACCTATAAAAAAAAAAAAGAATTATTTCCAAACATCTCCTTAATCTCTTAACTTCCTCTGTTTTTTGGATCCTGATTTCTTGAGTTGAACATGCCCAACTTCAATGGCAGTTAGCAAAGCCATGAACTGTTCCTCAAGACCCTCACATTCAATCCCCACGCAGTGTTGGATTTCCTTCACCTTATGTAGAACCCAGTCAGAGGCACTAACTTGACATGGTAGCAGACAGTTTAGGGGTATGGGCTGCTTTATCTCGTCCTTGGTTGCCCATTGTGACTCCATCGACACCCCCATCTCCTCCTTAGCAAAGAGAGGCCTACAATCCCACTCAGAAACATCATGCGAAGGGACTGGCAACCTTAAGGGCCCTCCATCAACACCCTCATCACTCCAAACTCTGTACACAATGCTCAGGCCACATCTGCTTGCTGAAGAACCTTCGCCAGAGATGAAATCACCTGAGACTCAACAGAACATTGTTCCCTGCTACCCATCGGACTTGTCTGTCTGTGCTGAAGATCCAACGTCCAATGGTGAGGTAATGTTGAGACCCATATATGGCTCCATTGTTGTTGACTCCACCGCCATTGTGTTCACCGTCTGGGCCATCGTCAAAGGTTCCTTGGCCGGTTGCAATTCGATCGGCACCTTCTCCGACAAGGTTGACTGACTCCTACCGGTAGAAGGCCCGACATTGCCACCCTCTTTGATTCTCCACATGGGTTGGGTCCCAACCTTAGCCTTTCCTTTGTTTTGCCCCACAGGCCGAAGCCTTGTGGAACAGCCCATAGGATTTGCTACTTGCCCAGACAACTTCAGCTGCCAAACTACTAAATTGAGGCCACATACATTAAGAAGGTTGCCAAGCCCACGTACCGCATAGCCTAAGCCCTTAAAATGTTTCTCCTCAACGCACCGTATTAAAGAGTCTACGTTCTTTTTTCAATGCCATCAGTAGCAATTTCACGTCCAGAAGCGTACTGTGCATGCCATCCTTTGCCAGACCAACTGCGAGCCTACCACCTCCACCTTTCCACCAAGCACTTGTTGTACCGGAGGTATGAGGAGCCTTTCCGGTCCCATAACCGTCATTGTGTCTTATGGTGGCTCCTCTCTGAGCTGCCAAAACACCGACCTCTTTACCCCTGTTCTACTCTCGAGACTGCACTGGCGCCGTCTTCTGTACCAAGGCCTCCCTATACAAACAATTTTGTGGTTGATTCACAGCCACCAACGGCCTCAGAAATACACCTCCTCTCTTGTGAGTCACATGTTCTCCCTCTTTTACGACGTTGCTCAATGCATCCGCCATTATGTTCTAGCCCTTATTGTCCACCTCGTCTGGTATGAAAATAAAGTTGCGTCTGCCACCACCACTGTGCTCCACTAAATCCATGTAGCCACCGCGGGATTTGCACACCTCTACACAATGAAGCTTCTGGTACCCTCTCTTGAGGTGGTGTAAAAATCCTTTTTTCACCCTTCTGACAGTCCTCCAGTGTTTTGGCGAACCATTACACCGTGGACACCCCCAGCCTCATCTCTTTCACTGCCCTCCAACTCCTCTCAATAATAAGCATAGAATTTCCATCCTTCGACAAAGCAAAAATTTTTGATTCTATCACTAAATGTTTCAGGAACCCCTTATATTCTCACCTAATAACTCAAAACTCAAATGTAATCTCACCGTTGAAACCCAACAAACATCATCGGAAATAAGGTTGTATGCAGAGAAAACTTTTTACAGTAGTATTTCATTTACAAAAACATATTACTACCTCATTCTGACTCTTGAGTTACATTTCAGTACATGCAGTCATGCCCTGTAAATTTTCGGAAATCTAAACAAACTCTTAACTCATAGTATGAGTTTTGGCATGGATCGAAGCTTGCTTAGGTGTTCTCTGCATTGTCAGACATAACATAAATAATTTTGATAGTTTATTTAAGTATGTGTTTTGAACAATTATATTGAATCAGATTTACTCGAAACCCTTTTGTGTTCAACAATGTCACTTGAGAAAATACTATGGAAGCAACAACTACTGCTCTGGAAATAATGGACGTCTATTCTATATTTCATGGAAAAGAGGAATAAGTTTTATATTTCAATACTGCTTTATCTTTTCTTTATTTTATTAAATAATATATAAGCAGATGCCATATGTTACTGTAAAATTTTCTGTTCTCTGGCTCGTACCTTGATAAGTGTTCGCATTGTGATTATGCTCTGGTGGGGTTCCCATGTGCTCTCCTAGTACTTGTAAAGTAATCCTGTGACGGCTCAAGAACAGTCCAAGCCACATCTGGGCGTACACTCTAAAAGGAATAGCTAATGGTACAACTTGAGCCCCATTGGAATCACTAAGAGCAAGAATTTTTGCCACCCAAGCAATGCGGGATCCCATACATCACCTATATTCACCATTTGCAATGGGGGTATCACAAATCCTCATAATCATTGTCATCATAGTACTATATTTGTTTGCTTTGATGAATCACCGGTTACCACCAGACACACAGAGGCAGAGTTTTAGCGAGTCACTTTAAAATTGATCACATAATTATGCAGAGGAATTTGTTTCATTGTCTTCATTTTTGTCCATATTCTTGGTTGGATCCTAGAGCAGCAACTACCGAATTGATTATCTTCACTCATAAAGATACTAGAGATTACATAGTATAAAATATATAAATATAGTAGATTAACTGATATTTTTTAAAATAAAGGAGCGTGGCTCACCTTGCAAAAGTACGCATCCTGAAAAAGAAGGGTCAGTGGCAAGAACTCCATATACCTAACAGGTAAAATATTCTGTGATTTTTATACCATAATTTAATTTAGTTTGCTTTTTCCAGGTTTTATGTTGCATCTAATTATGGACCATTTGGATAGCATATTGTTGATATGGTATAAGGTCAATGCATCCTGTGCTGTTTGCACTTACAATAAGGTGTCTGGTGTATCTACTACATTGGGCTGCCCTCCATTGGATTTTGTGAGATTTAATGCAAGTTTAGCTACTATATTTAATGGGAAATAACATGGATTTCATTTCAATCTGATTTTTTAATAGTCCATAGATGTAGGAAGTTATCTTGCAGGTGACAATATCCTCTCTAGTCCTTAATTGTAGAATTTAAAAAGAACATATAACGCAGGCCTTTCCATCCTGTGCTGTTTGCACTTACAATAAGGTGTCTGGTGCGAGGAATTCCTTATTATTTTTATTATCATGTACCTGACATGCATCTGTTTATCTAAGACGCATGATTGCTTCTCATCATCTGTTTGCTGCTAATATTTGCTTTGATATAGGATCCTATTGTTTGAAAAGTTCTGTTCTTTTTAGTTTTTCACGTAAAAGGTGTTAGGCTCTTTAGTCACTGAGTGTCATTAATTTATATTACAATATCTTTTACGGGTAACTCTCCAGTAAATAATCTCTTAATTTCTTGGTTGCTCGAAGATTGCAAGAGTGATTATTTTCTGTTACTGCTGCTCTGATCGTTAGATGATTAATGTGCTATCATAACCAAGAACGTGCTCTTTATAAGTTTTCTCTGGTGTTCTATTTGAGTTTTTAGGGTAAATTACTCTTAAACCCTTGAACTACTGCCCCTTCTATATGGTTTTTGAACTACCAATTTTGGCACATAGCATCCGAATTCGAAAGTTAAGTGTAAGATATCCCGGCATTTTTATTCTGAAATGACAAAATTGCTGGAGTTATTTATATTGTTTTCTTTTGATGAGGGCAATTAGTTATTTTGGGCCTTAAGAAAGTATACAAGGTACATTGCAAATGAAGTTTCAGATTGGGGTACAAAAGTGCTAAAATTAGTAATTCAGTGGTCAAATTGCAAAAGGGATGGTAGTTTTGTGGATTAATTATAAGCTTCCCTAATTAAAACTCCCTTTGCTTCTACTGACTTTTTTTTTTCCTTGCCATTTTAAATACAGCATCAGGTCTATAGTTTGTCTGAACTTGCCTAGCTTCTCTGGTGGACTAAATCCTTGGGGAACACCAAATCAGAAGAAAAAGCGTGATGTCGTTCCCAAACTTGACTTATCTTTTCTTCCCCCACCCCAGTGACAAATCTTGTGTTGATCTTGATTAGTGTCATGCAAGTTGATTCTGGTTATGTAGATCTAATAAAAATATCCTGACATAATATGACTTACAGAGGGATTTAACTCCTCCATTTGTTGATGATGGCCTTCTGGAGATTGTTGGGTTTAGAGATGCTTGGCATGGGCTTGTTTTGCTTGCTCCAAAAGGACATGGGGCTCGTCTTGCTCAGGTGAGAAATAAAAAAATTAAGGGTTAGCCTGTTACATACGTGCGTGCACACACACACACCCCTATAAATATATATATATTTATATATTTGTAGTTTTCTAGAAAATGCAAAGACAAATCTCACAAAAGAATTAGACCCTAGAAATCGTGTGATTTTGGATAAATTCATTATCAGTACACACACTCATATATGCCATATATATATATATACACACATATATTTGGCAGCATATGGAATAAGCCTCATGGCTAAGAGGATCACAATCTTGATGGTCCGGTTAGAGGTCCAAATCCTTTAAGAGTTGTAATATATGCCATATCATAATAATGAGATGAACTCCTGATTTTTCTGTCCCTTTTTTCTTTTTAATCTTTTCATTGGTGGGTACGTAAACACTGCTTGCATTTCTAAATTGGATTGAACCTGATCTGACGTCCTTCACAGCTTAGTTATTGTAGGGGATGCCATTTGGTTAGGAATTTGACCTGTTTTATCTTGGTTCTTGGGAAAATGGTTTCCTTAGAAGATATCTTTGCTGATGTTGGCCAAATATAAGACCTCTTAGGAGTGAAAGGGTACATCTAGTTACAAATCTTATTTTTACAGTCGAATGACTTTGCGGAGCACCATTTGACATTTTATATTGGATGACTCAATTCTTAATACCCACTGAATGACCTGAGCATACCACTGATTTTTTGGCTTTATTTTGGCCATAGGCACACCGAATCCGCTTTGAGTTCCACAAAGGAGCAAGTGATCATACGTACATGAGGATTGATGGGGAACCCTGGAAGCAACCCCTCCCAGTTGATGATGATACTGTCGTGGTAGAAATCTCTCACCTTGGCCAAGTGAATATGCTTGCAACTGAGAATTGTAGGTCTAGAAGCATCCATGATCCCACAACACCTAGCCATGAGGATGCTGAGGAAGAAGATGATAGCAATGAAGAGGACCCTACAGAAGATGGGGAAGCGTACAGGAAGTTTGGTGCTGCAGACACATTCAAGATCCCCGATGGGGTTGATATTTCCCATCTAAGCTAAAACCTTTCAATTTCTTCACCAATGGCTTCAATCATCAATCGTGCCCTTTCTGCAGTCAGTATTTTGTCGAGTCTTGGAGTTCCAGTATGGTTTCAAGTTCTAGCTCTTCTATGATGGCTTCATTACAAATATGATGTCAAGTGGAACAGCATTCACAATTTGAGGGCCAGGAGGGTTGTTGGTTGGGGGGACAATTCCTTTATATTAGGAAATAAGAAATGCCATAATAGTTTATATGATTTTTAATTATTGCAAGTGCTCAATTCATACGGTTATCTTGTGCCTTTGTAATAAAGTAATAAAAGCGTGCAATCTCCCTTGATGCAGTTGTAACTATGTTTATACATAGTGGAGTGATGAACCAATGTGGATTGTGGGTGAGTTGTCTCTGTCTCGCTCTCTCTCTCTCTCTCTGTCTCTCTCTCTCTCGATTTCTGTTCTTCCCAACCTTTTTTTCGTTTTTGTTATCGAAACATAATGAACCGTGCACGTACAACACAAGTTAAGATGATTTTCTTGTTTTATGCTTCAACTAAAGTCGCTTGATACGATTCTTGTTAACATCTTTACATAGATGTCAATTTCAGTTGCAAAACTGCTTAGACTATGACAAAATCAGGCTACAAGAAAGAGGAATGCATTTTGTGAAGTCAGTACAAACACGCATTTCTGTGGAGAAGCCAACTACTATGCATGAGTGGTTTTATTGCAAATTTTCCAAGTGAAAAAAAAAAACGCAAGTAGTTGCAAATTTTCTTCTCTTCAGTGGAACAGGCAGGGTGGCTCTGCAAATTTTCTGGGTATGAAAACCAATGTTTTTAGTCGGGTGATTTTTTGCTTTTTGTCTCTTATCTTCCATCAACAATTATCAACATGCTGAGATTATGTCTTGATCATGTTTTTTACACCATGTTTGGCAGATTTTGACCTCCGAATTCCTGCACTCCCATTTTTTTAACCCAATTCCTCCTCCTCCTCCCACTAAAATTCTCATCTAATCATAAAAAATATATCATGACAAACACGAACACAAAGACATACATGATCTCAGTATGACTTTAGAAAAACAAGTGTTTCGCCATAAAGCTACATTTCAGAATGGTCTCCTTCTGCATTTTCTGCTCTTAATCTTTTCTCCTCGTTCACTTATTTCCCTCGTTTTATTTATTTTGGTGAAAAATTCAACTGAAAGGAAACCAATTTGGACTGAAATACATAAATCTCGCCCTCTTCAGGAGAGTTATGCCCTGTGTGTTTGACAAAGTTTAGAAAATCAGCTCAACTGTAATGGACCTTTTTTTAGATTGATTGTTGAGGTATCGTCTTGTGTGGATCACTGAAGAAGCAGTAGGAATCTGAAGAATGAAGAAGCAGTAATGTTATTAAAGGCTAATTGGGCAATAATGGCAATTTGAAGTTTAACGGCTATTGAAGATTAAACGCTGCGTTAAGTATAAGTAATACTGTGCGTTTTGCAAATTGTAAATGACCGTTACTTTCAGTTGGTTGCTTGTATTAAAACGGCTGCGTTTCATCATGTGGTTTAGCATAAATAGCAGACCCTTGTATACGAAAGGGATCTGGAAAAATATTAACTGTGAATTCGTTGTTTTTGTAAGGAGTTTGGAGATTACTCGAAAATCTCTTTCAGGAAATCAAACGTCGGTTTCTTGGTTTCATCTTGTGTTCTTTCTGTGTTCTTGTATTCTTTTATTGATCTTAAATCCGTGTGGTTCTGGGTCAAAACTCAGCAAGACCATTACAAGTGGTATCAGTAGCGCGATCCTCCCATGGCAGACAATACACGAGCAGCAGCAGCAGCAGCAATGAAGGCCCAACACGAAGAATTTTTAAGGTAGCAAGAAGGGATGCGTGAGCAACTGGAGGAGCATCACACTGCAATCTCTGGGATTTTAGGAAGGTTAGACAGTTAACTGATATGTTGCAATCTTTAATTAACACTCAACAAAATAACTCTGGTTCCTTGGGGGCGGCGAACCCAGAAGAGGAAGCCTTTGGTATGCCTCAAAATTTTAATGCAAGGGGTTCTTGGCCTCGGGGAGTCAGATTGGAATTCCCACACTTTGAGGGAACCAATCCGTCTGCTTGGGTGTACAAAGCAACTCAGTATTTTGAGTTCCACCAAATTTCCTTGAACCAGAGGCTTCTTATGGCCTCTTATCACATGGAGGGTGAAGCCCTCGTGTGGTATCAAGATGCTGCTGACGGTGGCATTTTTAATAGTTGGGAGTCATTTGTCAAGGCCCTCCTTGTACGGTTCGGGCCTACGGCTTATGATGATCCCATGGAGGCCTTGACTTGGCTAAAACAAACTTCCACTGTGGCTAGTTACAAGGCACAGTTTGAGGCCTTATCTAATAGACTCAAGGGACTGTCCGAAAGGCTTAAATTAAGCTGCTTTATGAGTGGTTTGAAGGATGAGATTCGATTGCCTATTCGAATGCTCAATCCTATCAATTTAAATGCGGCCTTTGGGCTTGCAAAGATCCAAGAAGAATACTTATGGGCTTCTAGGAAATCTTGGAGGAATAGTGGAATAAGTGCAGATAGAAATCAACAAGTTAAGCTTGGGGACAGTACTGCAGTGCAGAGAAATCCGATACCAGTCAAGAAGGTGTTCTCCTCCCAAATGGATGAGAAAAGGAGGAAAGGCCTGTGCTATCACTGTGATGAGAAGTGGAATCCCACTCACAAATGTAAGAGTCCCAATGTATACCTGTTGCAAGTTGGTCAAGCAGATTCTGATTCAACTATGATAAATGAGGAGGAGTTGTGTCAGGAAGATGAAGATGGACACGTTGTTGTCAAACAAGAAGAGGAGGAGAGTGTAGAGGTGTCCATTAATGCTATCTCAGGCTGTTCCACCAGCAATGCAATGAAATTGCAGGGGAGAATTGGAGCCTGTGCTGTTGAAATACTAGTGGATTCAGGAAGTACTCACAACTTTCTGGATCCACTAGTGGTTCAAAAGGCTAAATTAATAATCGACAGGGATACAAGTTTGCAGGTCAGAGTTGCTGATGGGGCCAAGGTACTGAGTCGAGGAAAAGGTGAAGAAGTAATCAAGATCCAAGGGTCTAAATTTTCAGTCCCATTTCATGTGTTATCACTAGGAGGCTGTGACATTGTCCTAGGGGTGCAGTGGCTCAAAACTTTGGGGCCTATTCACTGGGATTTCTCTAAAATGGCAATGGGGTTCAGGTTGGGAAAGAAGGAGATAGTGTTGCAAGGAATTGGCACTGGCACTATTGACCTACGGGTGGGGGACAAATGGCTTAAGCCTGATTTTGTTAATGGCCAAGGGTGGTTCCTACAACTTATGACCATAGATCAGGAAGCAGTACCCGAGGTCCCAGGGGTCATTACTGAAGTATTAAAAGAATATCCAAGGGTTTTTTCAGAACCTGTTGGGTTGCCACCTAATAGAAACTTTGACCATCCTATTATTCTTAAAGAGAGGGCAAATCCTGTTTCTGTTAGGCCATATAGGTATCCCCATTATCAGAAGGCAGAAATTGAAAAAATTGTGCAAGAGTTACTGACTTCTGGGGTCATAAGAACCAGCCAAAGTCCTTTTTCATCTCCTATATTACTAGTAAAAAAATCAGATGGCACTTGGAGAATGTGCATTGATTACCGGGCACTTAATCAAGAAACTATCAAGGACAAGTTCCCTATACCTGTCATTGATGAGTTATTAGATGAACTTTTTGGTGCACAAGTATTCTCTAAGTTGGATTTGAGGGCTGGATACCATCAGATTCGAGTTAGAGAACAGGACATTCCCAAAACAGCCTTTAGAACTCATGAAGGACACTATGAGTTCTTGGTAATGCCATTTGGACTTACCAATGCACCTGCCACCTTCCAAGGATTAATGAATAACATCTTCAAACCTTTTTTAAGGAGGTTTGTATTAGTTTTTTTTGATGACATACTGGTTTACAGCAGAAATATAGAAGAGCATGTTCAACATTTAAAATCTGTTTTGCAAACATTAGAACATCACACTTTGTATGCTAAGATGTCAAAATGTAGGTTTGGGGTTACTAAGATCGAGTACTTGGGCCATATTATCTCAGGAAAGGGGGTGCAAGCAGATCCTTCCAAAACCTTGGCCATGGAGCAGTGGCCTAGCCCTAAAACCTTGAAATCCTTGAGGGGTTTTTTGGGGCTCACTGGCTATTACAGGAAATTCATCAAGGATTATGGATCCATCGCAGCCCCATTGACTTCCCTGTTAAAGAAGGACTCCTTCCACTGGAATGAAGCAGCAACTAGTGCCTTCGAAGCCTTGAAAAAGGCTGTCAGCAATCCCCCAGTTTTAAAATTACCAGATTTCTCAAAAACATTCATCATTGAATGTGATGCATCAGGCATTGGATTGGGAGCTGTTCTTATGCAAGAGGGCCACCCAATTGCCTTCTATAGCAAGGCTTTGAAGGGTAAAGCCTTGTTGCTGTCCACCTATGAGAAAGAGCTGTTAGCTCTTGTCTCTGCAGTAAACCGATGGAGGCCTTATCTGCTTGGCCATACCTTTAAGGTAAGGACTGACCAACAGGCCTTAAAATATTTGATTGAACAAAAAGTAGGAACTGAAGCACAACACAAATGGATTTCTAAGTTAATTGGGTATGATTTTACAATAGTTTATAAGAAAGGCAAAGAAAATGTAGTAGCTGATGCACTATCTAGAAAAAATGAAGTTGAATCAGCCACGGTTGCTCTAATCTCTTTTCCTACCCCTTTGTGGATAGAGGAACTCAAGAATAGTTACTCTTTGTGTCCCAAAACCTCTGAAATACTGTCTAAATTACAGCAAGGTCAAGAGGGTCCTAAACGCTACTCATTGCAGCAAGGTTTACTATTAAGGAAGGGGAAGTTGGTTGTGATACCCTCCTCACCTTTTCAGGCAAAGGTTTTACAGTTCATCCATAATAATCCGCAGGCAGGACATGTAGGCTATCATAGGACTCTTAAAAAGGCTAGATTGGATTTCTTTTGGGAGGGCATGAGACGTGATGTTAAGAAGTTGGTGCAAGAATGTGATGTTTGTCAAGTGAGTAAACATGAAAATGTGCAAAACCCTGGCCTACTTCAACCATTACCTGTTCCAGATATTCCTTGGCACGACATTTCCATGGACTTTGTGGAAGGGCTACCATCCTCTAATGGGTATTCTGTGGTGTTTGTTGTTGTTGACAGGTTAACAAAATTTGCTCATTTTTTTCCTTTATCACATCCTTACACTGCCACTAAGGTTGCACAAATTTTCTTTTCGGGTGTGTTTAAACTCCATGGCTTACCTAGATCCATAGTTTCTGATAGAGATCCAGTTTTTACCAGCTCCTTTTGGAAGCAATTGTTTCTTTTGCAGGGTACTTCATTGGATTTTAGTTCAGCCTACCATCCACAATCTGATGGACAGACTGAGGCAGTGAATAAAAGCTTGGAAACTTATCTGAGGTGTTATGCAGGACAGAAGCCGAAAGATTGGTCTACTTGGATAACGATGGCTGAGTGGTGTTATAACACTGCTTCACATTCTTCTACTGCCATTACTCCCTTTGAAGCTCTTTATGGCTATCCTCCACCCAAGTTGCTATCATATGTCCCTGGAACTTCTCTTAATCAAGCTGTGGATCTCCAACTTAAGTCTAGAGAGCAGATTTTGGCCTTATTAAAGGAAAACATCCATAAGGCTCAACATCGAATGAAATTCTATGCTGACAAGAGAAGGTCTGAAAGGAACTTTCAAGTTGGTGACTGGGTATTTCTGAGGTTACAGCCCTATAGGCAAAAATCAGTATCTTTGAGGCATAATATGAAGCTTGCTCCTCGATTTTATGGACCCTTCCTGGTTTTGCAAAAGATAGGGTCTGTTGCTTATAAGTTACAGTTGCCATCTTCCTCATCCATACATCCTGTGTTTCATGTGTCATGTTTAAAAAAGAAGCTCGGCCAAGGTATTTCTCCACTGCCAACTCTTCCCCCAACAGATGCCTCTGGTCAGATTCAGCCAGAGCCTGAGTTAATCTTAGAGAGGAGGGTGCAGAAACAAGGTAATCACTCCATTACTCAAGTCCTTATCAAGTGGCTGGGAGCTCCTGTCGAGGACAGTTCTTGGGAATCATTGTGGGATCTACGAAGGCTTTATCCTCATTTAGTGGGCAAGGTTCTTTAATATTGAAATTCTCTAAACAACCTCTTGTGGACAAGAGTCTTAAGGGGGGGGGGAATGTAATGGACCTTTTTTTAGATTGATTGTTGAGGTATCGTCTTGTGTGGATCACTGAAGAAGTAGTAGGAATCTGAAGAATGAAGAAGCAGTAATGTTATTAACGGCTAATTGGGCAATAACGGCAATTTGAAGTTTAACGGCTATTGAAGATTAAACGCTGCGTTAAGTATAAGTAATACGGTGCGTTTTGCAAATTGTAAATGACCGTTACTTTCAGTTGGTTGCTTGTATTAAAACGGCTGCGTTTCATCATGTGGTTTAGCATAAATAGCAGACCCTTGTATACGAAAGGGATCTGAAAAAATATAAACTGTGAATTCGTTGTTTTTGTAAGGAGTTTGGAGATTACTCGAAAATCTCTTTCAGGAAATCAAACGCCGGTTTCTTGGTTTCATCTTGTGTTCTTTCTGTGTTCTTGTATTCTTTTATTGATCTTAAATCCGTGTGGTTCTGGGTCAAAACTCAGCAAGACCATTACATCAACATACCTCCTCTTGACTCATCTTCTCTAGAGTTAATGGATTAACTGTTCTTCCTATAGTTCAAACCAGTGGTTGAATCCAAATTCCAAAACTCCACCACAAAAGCACTTTTCTTTTGCCAAAAAAGTCATGATTAAGAGTATTACACAATTTCTTTTATTCTTTTTCTTTTTAATGTTTCCTCTCTAATTCGACTTGGCTATTTATTATGAGGAGTAATGGAAAGTTTAAAAAACAAACGGAACAAATCGTAAGACAATCAAAACAAGAGGAGCTACATGGCAATAAATGAGCAAAATATAGGTGCCACGCAAGCAAAGGTTAAAGCAAAATAAATGAGTCGGTCAAACTTTTTTAATTAAGCAATCACGCATAACTGGCTATCTTTATTGCTAATTTGCTCATTCTAAAGCGCACAAATTTGACGGTTTCATTAGATACTCCGATAATGATTGGCCAGTTGCCAACTCAAAACTTTCCATTTAACACCCATCATTATGCATTTTAAAAATAAAGGCATTAAAAAATATTTCATCATTAAGAATTTCTCCACTATTTTTTAATAAGAAATACCTACAAACAAGAGAGATATTACCCGACAACTAAGAATTTAGTTCTGTATTTTTTTTTAAATGAATAAGCCTTATTATTCAACTTATAATCTCAATGGATGAATACATGAAGGGAGACCCTCCAAAATAATGCTCTCTTCAGAGAGTTTAAGGGCATCATTGGCTAATACGTGAGCTACAGTATTTAAAGTCCTAGGGACATTGTGAACTGACCACTGCTCCATCTTTAACAAAAAAACTTTGACATCATTGAAAATCATCCCAGCTGAGTTCCACTTCTGGTTTGAACCATTAAGATCCAACACAACCTGCAATGCATCCCCTTCTAGCATTATATGAGTTAAATCCAATTGTTGGCATAGAATAACAGCTTTAAGAGTAGCTAATGATTCAGCCAAATGAGGATCTAGAAATAAGTCTTTTTGTGATCTGAGTGAAGCCACCACCTTGCCCTCCCAATCTAGAACCACTACTCCAATCCTAACTCTGCAATGTGTTTTATCAACTGCAGCATCCCAATTAGCTTTGTATACATTTAGAGGTGGGGCACTCCATTGAGAAGCAAATTGTCTTAATCTAGCAGGTTCAACTTCTTGTACCAGGTTTGCTGCCTTAAAGTCTGAAACAGCTAGGTTAGCAAGCTCGACTACTCTTTTTGGATCCCAAAACTTACCAGACCATTCTTCCTCTTCCACACCTGGTACACTATTGCAGCAAACTCATACACTTCATTCTTATCCAGCACTGATAACAGGAAAGACATTAACTCCTTGAATTTAGACTTCATTACCACAACCTTTTGTAGCTTCCTTGAACTTAAGCCTCACACATCTTGGACTGATCTGCATGAGCACAATGCATGATTAACAGTTTTTGGTTCAATATTGCACACTGGACAGAGTGGAGACTCAACCATCCTTCTTTTGAATAAATTCTGCCTTGTAGGGATAGACTCATGGCAGGCCCTCCATATCAGCATTATGGTAGCATTAGTGATTGCCATTTTCCAAATCTGAAACCAAACCTTTTTTTTTTTTTATTGAAGAGAAGGTAGTCACATGTCCAATAGTGACTCCTGTCCAAATTTATTAATGAGCCCTCACTTATGGCGGAGGAATACCATGGTAACAATCACAATACTTGGATTTTACAAAAATTAAAAAACAAAAAAAGAACAAAACCCCAAGTACCCAACAAAATTATATCAAGAAAACCTGTCAAAACCAGACTACCTATAAGCAAAGCCAAATCACAACGTCTAAATTAACAATATACCTTCAACACTTCCGAAGCCGAGGTAGCCCACATGAATATGTTCTGATGATTCCTTTAAACAGATGAGGAAGTTCCATCTATCCTAACCATTCATGGGAGACTCCACTACTTCCTAGCCAGGCCAAAAAGTCGGCAGCCTTATTTCCTTCCCGATAGATGTGATTAACATAAAAGTTAATCTCTCCCAACCTTCTGAGACCAAACCTTCTGTCTAGAGGATCCACTAGATGATTGACCCTAACCACAAGCTTCCAGTTCACCTATTAAATGATATGCACTCTTGACTGAAAACTTTCCATCCCTTATGCATTTCCATGTCAATTTATCTGAGGCATTATTGACACTTATAGGGATCCTACTAATCAAATTTGCCTCTTCTTGTTTAAAAATTTCCTACAGCATAGAAACCTTCCACTCACAGCTTTGTTTATCAATTAGGCAACTCACCAGTGACCCTGAATCCAACACTTTCCTTTGGGACTAAACTCTGAAAGTTGATGGCCGAGGGATCTATTTATCTTGCCAAATTCTAACTGACTCACCATTCCCTATGCTCTAAAACAAACATTCAGTTAACACTTGCTTAGCAGCAATAAAACTCCTCCATAAATAGGAAGGGTTACTCCCCCATCTTACCATGTAGAAAGTTAGTTCTAAAAAGTATTTTGCCTTTAAAACTCTTGTTGTTAGAGTATGTGACTATTGCACTAACCTCCATCCTGTCTTTGCTAAGAGGGCCACATTAAAATTTTCAAAATATCTATAGCCAAGACCCCCCTTCTCTTGACTGGCCTAACTCTTTCCATGAGAGCCATTGAGCTTTGGATCTATCCCCCCTAGTGCCCCACCAAAAATTTTGCATGAGTATATTGATGCCATTCAAGATAGCTTTGGGAAGCTTAAAAATACTCATGCAATAGATTGGGATAGCCAGTACAACAGACTTCATGAGCACCTATTTTCCTGCTAAAAACCTCATTGTCCAATTCTACATTCTATTCCTTATACTATCCAAGATTGGTTTAAAGGTTGTTACTTCTATTTCCCTACATAGATTGGTAGCCCCAGATACTTCTCATAAGACTTGGCTTCTTTCAACCTTGCTAATGAAAGGATTGCCTCTTTTGTTGTTGCTCTAGTATTACTGCTAAAGTATATTTTGGTTTTATCCAAGTTAAGTATATGACCAGAAGCTATTTCATAAGCATTAAGTAGCCTATATAATCTGCTCCACTCTAGTGCATTGGCCTTTAAAAAAAGTAGGTTGTCATCTGGAAAAGAGAGAGAGAGAGAGAGAGGTAGTTAACTAACAAAGTCTCTCTTGCAAAAGGAAACCTCGAGATAAATTCCTTCTTCTTAGCTCTATCCAACATGTTTCCAAGCACTTCTGAACACAGTATAAAGAGAAAAAGGGATAATGGATCCCCTTGTCTCAAACCCCTCAAGTGAAAGAGGTTTTGCTGTGGAGAACCATTAATCAAAATTGAATATTTCACAGTGCTCACACACTACAATATCAGCTCAATCCAATCCTTCTCAAACCCCATTTTGAGCCTGACAACTTCCAAGAACCTCTATTCAATCCTATCATAGGCCTTACCCATATCCAATATAAGAGCCATATATCCTTCCTTTTTTCCCTTTATCCTATGTTTCATGGAATGTAACTTCATAGGCCACAATAATGTTATCTGAGATCAATCTGTCAGGGAAAAATGCACTCTGTGATGGAGAGACGATATCGGGGAGAATTTTCTTTAACCTGTTGGCTATAACTTTTGATACTATCTTGTAAAGAACATTACACAGACTAATTGGTCTGTACTCAAAGACTAAGGTTGGGTTCTTCTTCTTTGGGATCAAAACAATGTAAGTCTCATTAATTTCCTCATTCTGGACACTAATACCTCTTTCAATGCAAGCACCAACTCATCGTCGACCACACTCCAATTGTCTTGATAAAGACCTGCAGAGAACCCATCTGGACCTGGTGAGCTTAGAGAATTCATATAAAAAACTACAGCTTTCACTTCCTCATAAGTAAAGACATTTACAAGCCTCAAATTCATCTCAGTAGTTATTACAGATTCAAGATCCTCCAATGCCTCCTCAATTCCCCTAGGCTAAGAAGTCTTAAACAGATTCTGGTAAAAAATCTAAAAAAAAAAAAACTGACTTCCACCTGATTATTAGCCCAAGCATCCTTCTCATTAGAAATCTTCTTAATGGTATTGGTCTGCCTTCTTTGAGAAGCACACTTATGAAAAAATTTTGAGTTCCTATCCCCATCTTTAAGCCACTTTCACTTTGCCATCTGCCTCCACTTTAGCTCTTCATCCTTCAATATTACATCCACCTCTTGTTGAAGATCTTTAATAATATCATTGAAATCACCTATATTCATATCCTGAATTTGTTGAATCATGTCCCTTTTTTGTCCAATCTGTTTTTTATGATCCCCACTTGAGGCCTTAGCCCAGACTCTTAAATGATTCTTTTAACTATTCAAAGCCTTCTTAACATTACTCATCTTGATGTTTCTACCCCAAGAAGATCTCTATGCCATGTTGATAATGTCTTTACACTCCTACTTTTGAGACCAGAATGCCTCATATCTAAAACGTCTCTTGTGATGGATAAACTCCTCTTCATTATTATAACAGTGAACAAACAATGGAGAGTGGTTAGAGCTGAAGACTGGCAGAACTTGAATTAAGTTATTTTCAAATAACATAGGCCAGAAACTATTCCTCAGTACTCTGTCCAACCTTTCTTTTGTGAATCCTCTTCCCTCTCTTTTGTTACTCCATGTAAACCTCAAGCCACTAAAGCCCAAGTCACTTAGCTCACAGTCATCAAGAGCCTCTCTAAACCATTACATTTGAAAAAAATGGCTATTTGCTCTCAAACTTTTTCATCATTGCTCAGAATCTCATTGAAATCATCCATACACAGCCAAGGGCATTGGTTATTAGGCTTAAGCAACCTCAGTAATTGCCAACTCTCATTTCTTTGCTCCACTGTAGGATTTCCATAACACCCCGTTAAGTGCCACTATCTATCATCTTCTATATTGGACATCAATAAAGAAATATGACTTCTTGAATAAGAGAACAAATTAGCCTTTGTATCCATGCTCCACAACATTACCAAACCACCACTTTTACCCTTGCAATCCATTACATAGCTAAAAGCAAAACCCAACCTGTTTCTAATCTTCTCAACCTTCTCTCTTTTACATTTTGTCTCAGAGAGAAACACTATTTCTGGGACCTTTTCCTTCACCAATAAGTGAAGCCCACGACTTGTCTGAGGGTTCCTAAGCCCTCAGTAGTTCCAGCATAAGAGTTTCATAGTGACTGGCAGGGCTGCTCAGCAGCGACTGCCAATATCAGATTCTCCTCACTTTGCACCGCTTGAAGAAGTTTGCTTCTTTTCTGCACCACATCACCTTCTTCCATTTGTTTTTTTTCCTCTTCCTAGTTAAAGGATTAAGCTCCATCACCATACTATCGCCAAGTGTCATACTCTCCACGCTTTTTGGCCCTGCCTGAGCCCTCCTATTCCAACTAGAAAACCTATTTTGGCTATTTTCATCTTTATTCCTTTTACCCATATTAAGGGAATCATTACTGACTTGTCTATTAGCAAAATTGAAAATCTCCCCATGCATGCCTGCTACCACCTTTGCCATATTATTCAGTTCCCCTTCAGTCATGCCTTGATGAGTAACAATTAATTCCATCCGAGATTCTAGTTCAATCTCTTCCTCTGTTGCACCTTCACCCCCTTTTAGTTGGTCAACTTTCTTTACAAAGCAAGCATTAACGTTGTTATCAAAATTGGCCATAGACTGTTGATCAACCCCTACATTTATGGGATTAAGCTAATGTCCCTTTGAGATTACCTCTTCCTAAATCGCCTTTCCTTTTGGAGCAGATTCCTTGAGATTCTCGCATGTAGCCTCTTTCCAATCAACTTCTAATGAAACTCCATAGGAATCACCTTTCCTTTCCTAAACTACACTGGAATATGAATGTTTGCTACTTGCCCTCAACCACACTCCATACTAATGTTAAAAGCTCTCCATTGTATTCAACTCCAACTCCACTTTATCATAGCTTCCAGTTAAGTGTTTGATCACCCCACGTCGGTAGCAAAAGTTTGGCATCCTTTCATATTTGAAAGGGATCCAGTGCTTTGATTCCCAAAGAGATATAAACCTGCCTCTGGCTAAAGGTTTAGTAATGTCCACCATGACTTTTACATGTAAATACTTCCCCCAACTGGAACCACTCCCATGCATATCAACCTTAAGAACCTCTCCCACAATGTTTCCTAGTTTTTCACCTGTGCCATAATTCATTCCCACGAAAGGCAAATCATGACACTGGATCCAAAAAGGCTCATACATAAACTGCATATCTTTTGGTGATACTTCCCCTTCACAGTCATTTAAGCAAGTCAAAAACTTGTCAAAGGACCAATGACGACCATGCATGATCCTTTTCTTCTCAGCTCCATCCTTGAATTCAATTAGAAACATATTCCTTCGAGTCTCGTTGAAAATTGTCTTACCCTCTATTTGCCAAACTTTTGTCAATGTTGATTTGAAAGCACCTCTATTGATCTCTTTGTCTAGCACTGCATACGCCATGATGCAGTTCTTACTCTTCTCAGCCGAAAACAAGATATCTTCCTCACTAATCTCCACCCCTTGTTGTTCTTCATTAGTAAGCTTAAGACCCTCACACATTTTGAATATCTCACTATCTATCTCTTGCAACTCTACAGACTAGAGCCTAATAGAAGAACTCCAAGTTTCCAATGAAACCTAGAGAGAAAACCTCACTTTCACTCGGTGAAAGAATGGCCAATGGACCCTTGTTTTTTTTTGGTTCATATATATATATATATATATATATATATATATATTATTGGAATTTAGTTCCGTATTAAGCTTTCATTTAGTAAAATAATAATTTTTACTTTAAAATTAGTCAACGAAGTCAAGGGAGGCCTGTAAAAAAATATTATATATAATCTAGTATCTAATTTGTATGTCTCTCTTAATTACTTTTTTTATACTTTTATTCTTGTTCTTATTCTTGTCCGCAATTCATAAACAGCACTGACAAATATCTTAAATGGCCAATTTTACGGGATGCCTTGCAAATTGTCAACAATTTTATAATAGATTTTTATTATATATTATCGAATTAGAATTTGGTCTCATTTAAAATTTTATGGTAACTACTTTTTATTTTTCTCTTTTATTTCAAGAAATTAAATTAGAATGTAGTAGAATATTAGAATATTTCTCTTTTAAAGTTTGTAAATTTGTAATTATCTTGGTGAAACATATTTAACAAAAAATCCCACGTTCATTGGATAGTTGGCTGCGTAGTATGCAATTACGCTTAAAACTTTTAAATATATGATGTTATTTAGGGCTGTAAAAATAAATCGAAAAACTAAAAGACTAGTCCAGACCGGCTGGTTCGGTCCGGTTTTTAGTTAATTTTGATATTATATGTAATATTTTTGATATTATATATAATTTCTATAAATTATAATGATATATGAAATAATATTATATTATAATTTATAACATAAAATTTTAATCTTAAACATGAACATTTATTTGATCATATGTTTTAAATATAAAATATATATTAATTATATTTTATGACTTAATAAATTCTCAACATATTCTTTTTATAAATATATTAATAATACTAATATACATTAGTATATTTATATTAATTACTATATTATCACTAACATATAGTAATAGTACTATACAAATAGTATCACTATATACTAATAATATTAGTGTATTCCTAATATTTATATATATTTATATAAGTCTAAGTGATTAAAGATTTAATATATATTAAAAACCAAAAAATTGGACCCGAACCGGTAAAATTGGAAGTAATAGTTTAGGAGCGTAACTGGTACAGTATCGATTTTTGAAAATGCAAAACCGGTGTATACCGATTTGGCCCTAAAATTTATCCAAAACCGAACCAAACTGAACCGGTTACACTTCTAATGTTAGTGCTATACATTATTTAGCAAAATACAAAATCCAGTTTATAGTTTACATATATTACTCCTTTTTATAATTCCTATATAGATTATTTCCATAGTTCAACTTCTTCTCATAATTGCAACATATGAAAAGTTTAGATGTAAAATTAAAATTACCGGTAATCATGGAAGAATGCAAGTTTAAAATTTAGTTTTTTTCTTTCTTATTTTGTACTAAGTTTTTTTTTTCTTTATCAATTTGTTAAATGTGTTCCTAAAAATTGTTAATTCAACTATTCATTCTAGACCTAAAAATACTGAGTCCCTCCAAACTTATAGTTGTGGCTGTGCCCCTGGTCGTAATCTCAAACTCGAACTATAATATTGTAAGGGAAATAAATAATTACTATTCACACATAACAATTTAGATATTGATATAAGTTTTATTACCCAGCACATCACAACCTTATGCTAATCCCAATTTTTATGAGCGTATATGAGAATAAGCCCACTTCTCATGAGGAGCGGATCCACTTCCACACTCAGGTAAAATTTGTCCAAGGTGTACCTGTAAAATCTAACATTCTACTCCTAAAAGTTGCAGATTTTCATCCAATAGGACATATTACAATAGAAACAACTACAACTGCAGCGAAGCTTTATGAAAATAAGATAGTTGATAAAGCAATCTTTTTTTTAAAATAAAAAGGGTTAGAGAGGGTAATCTAAGGTGGTTTCAATTGATAAATCAATCACTAATGGAGTATCCACCGCAATAGAAATATAGTGTAAGGGGAGCCAATTGAGTCTTGAAATGGAAGTTGAGCAAACAGATTGATTGCAAATGCACCGATAACTTGAGGGTTCAAGATGTTCAGATGTCATCTTGTTGCACTCATTCATGAATTCAGACATGTCGCCTTTGGCACTCGGGACTCTCTCATAAGACTTGTTTGGTATAGCATTCTTAAGAATTTCTATTCTATACATAAAATAAACAAGGGTTATGAACATCTAAGGAGAGAGAAAGAAATAAAAAGTTGAGAGAGCGAGAGAGAATATCCAAGAAAACTGGATTTACCATTGAAAATACCAATTTCTATGCATTTCGAGTATTACAGTTATGAAATATGAAATACATTGTAGATTTTTCTTTTATTTTTCTGGGAAATATATATGTTGACATTGTCAGTGGAAGATCATTCCGAACGACACTATAAATGAAAAATAACCAGCTGCTAAAAGGGTGCCTTTTAAGTGTAAAAACTTCAACTCTATCTCAAAACCACTTAAAACAAATTAGGGGTTCGAAGATTCACAGACATCAGAGGGCGATGAGCAATCAGAGGAACCACTGGAAAAATATTCTACAGGCCGGCATGCTGGTACTCCCCCAAACATTTGGTGATAGCCTCATTAGCCTTCTGCACTCCTGCTCGTTCCTCTCTTTTTTTCTTCTCCCTGAAAGCCAAGTTCATTGAAGAAGAATACTATGGTTTATTTCGCCAAATACAAAGTAAATTGATTACTGGTATAGTAGAACCACATAAAGTAATTCTTCTATTATTGATTGGCTACCCAACCCCACCCCAGTTCAACCCTTTGCCATCTCAAGGAAGGCTAAGTGACATAAGAGCAAAATGGAACAAAAAAAAAACCATAAAGTGATGCAGAATTTTTCCAATACAACTAGAGTTTGCACTCTGGAAAAAGGTCCATCATAATATAAGGACTTGAAGTTCGAACCCGACCTGTGGTCTCATGCAAACTTAATAAGAAGGATTGTGTACGGGTTTAGAAACTTGATGAGTCTCATGCCCACATGATTTAACTTCCTTTCCACCTGCTACAGTTTGGAAATTCTGATCCTTTGTGTAAGGTTATAACAGAAGACTGTTCAATCTTCATGTCTTGGAAACTTATAGCATAGCAGACCTTTTCCAGTTGACTTAGATATAATTTTCACGCTCATGAACTAGACGATGTGCCAGACCAGGAAAATGATATAGTAGCATGAAATGAAAATGTATTATAACAAAATACAGATTCTAGTTTAGTATATGTTTTTACCTATCCATGTATTCCTTTAGCAGCTCTTTTGCCTGAACCAACTTGGAAAGCAGATTGCGATATACATCAAGGTCCCGATCCACACTTCTTTTGTTAACATTCAAGGATGCACAGAGCTGTTAGAAAGCAAGGAGGGTTATTGTCAAACCATTAGTCGCAAACAATTATACATCAGCTCCACACTAAACTTTGTTGCTAACAATTTTTTTTCAAGTACAACAGAATTTAAAATCAAGTAGGTCATTGTGTGATTCTGTGTCAAGATTTACCTCTCATTTTCATCTGAACTTTCAGCCATTTAAAAAAAAGATACACAAATCAGATCCATAGATATTTAGTAATGAACTTGAGCTGCTGCATTGCCAGAAAATGTCTGACTCGTAAACGGTACAAGAGTGAGGCCAAATATGTTCGTCAGCCCTAGACATATGAATATGCATACCTCAAGATGTTCTTTCCACTTGATGAACCAGTACTTTAGAGCATATTTTAAATTACAAATCTCCAAACACACATCTATTCTAATTTTCTCATAATCTTCAAGAGCAAGAAAGTTGATTGACTTACTATATATCCACCTGTAAAATCATCATTATGGGTAGAAAGCAGACACAGAAGAACCCCATATTATGCTTCAAAAATCATCCCATAGAAAAACGAGCTTAAAATAGAAGGGTTAGGTTAATGGTCTAACCTTTTCTAAAATTGTGGGTTCGGTTGCATTTGCCAATTCAAGAAGACGAAAGAGCCCAACAGCAAAGAAACGGCTGTAGCTGAAACTTCCCTTACCCCCGGCTCTTTCTGCAATGTCCTTTAATATCCCCTCAACTTCTCCTTCTCTGGATGCAAACTCAACTAATGAACTAGCAGTTTGAGCCCGAGCCCACTCTTCCAATTTTTGTGCATCAATTCTGTGGTGCGTATCAGGAACTTAATCAATGTTAAATTACTAATGCTTCTCTTCAAACTTGAAAAGAGCTTTACAAAATACAATGCAAATGTTCATAAAGTACATGCGTCAAGTACTTATTTGAAAAATGTGCTCAAGAGCATATCCAAAGATTGATTGCTTCCCTTCCACAATCAATCTACTGAAGAGGTAATTAATGATAGTCATATAATTAGGACAGTTTCTTTTCAGTGGAAGAAACCTCTAACTTTTGTAAGAATCCATCCCATATTTTCGTGCAGGTTATATTCACTCAGCTTACCTTTTATCCCTTTTTTAGAGCTTTATACATATACAGTATGCTTTTTGTGCCACTTATCTAGCTTAGCTGGATTTCTCTTACCTGTTTGGATTCAAAGATGAGTTGAGATGGTTTGTGAATAGTAAAATAAAATATTGTTAGAATATTATTATTGTTTTGAGATTTGAAAAAATTGAATTATTTATTATATTTTGTGTGAGAATTTGGAAAAGTTTTAATGATGAGATGAGATGAGTTGAAATGAGTTGAGGTGAGTTTCCAATCCAAACGAGGCTTTAAAACAATCTTCCCATCATAAATGATCACCAATATCCCAATGCTCACGTCATAATAAGGAACAATGCGGTATCGTCCCATCAAAATGTAAAAATTAAAGTACTGAAATGAAAGGAGGCAGTACAAGAAGATAAGAAATAATTTAGTCAAACCTATATTGTTCTGGGTCCTCCTTCAGTGCCTTTATGTATGCTTGGAAGATGGCATCTCGATCCTCATCACTAGGGTATCCATCCATGAGTTGATCATACACAGTAACAAAACCGAGGGCAAACACAGGGTCATAACGGTATGTTCTCTTGTACTTTATCAAATGTTGCTGGACAATCAGCTCCTGGATAACATTGTTGTAGACAGTGGGAATAGGCCGCTTATATGAATTGAGGAAATTCAACTTCGTCTCAGATACAGTGGGCAATTCTGCAAAGCAAGTAAAATAAAATCACGACAACGAAATATATTAAGGATCTTTTGTTCTTCTGGCTAGGAATGATAAAATAATCTGAAGCAGAAAACATTAATCATATGGGATACAAAACCTCTGATCCTATTCAAGCATTACTATTGGAAATGAGAAATCCTGAAGGATTCAGCATGTCATTGTAAAAAGACTATCTCATCAAGTTCATTTTTAAATCAATGGAAGGGTTGCTTAAAGAACTGAAAAGGGATAAAAATTAAAATTAAAATAATAAAATAATAAAAAAAGTCACTTGGCTATGGTCATCATTTTCGAGTAGAAACATTATTTGAAAAACATACGATCACTTAATGAGAAGCCAAATGGCTAAAGAAACATCAACCCAAATCATTTTCTCAAAAAAAGAGAAAGAAAAAGAAAAAGAAAGAGTTATCTGAAAGATTGATGAAGAAAAATCCATACATTTGAAAATTTTTCCACCAAAAGAAAAGCAAAGAAACTTAAATTCCCATTGGATAGAGATGCAAGATTATACTTCATAAGATTAGTTAGGGCATTCAATAAATTTGAAAAACTTTCCAACATAAGGAAAGCAAAGAAGCTTAAACTCCCATTGGATAGAGATGCAAGATTATCCTTCATAAGATTAGTTAGGGCATTGAATAAATTTGAAATCTTGATAATTTCCATTTTAATACAACCAGTAACAAACAAAACACAAAAGAAAAAATAACAATGTCAATATAACCAGCAATGACAAATTCACAATCCTCCTTCACTGCTCTCCACGTATCTTCTTGGCAGTTTCTGCGGGCACTAAAATTAACCAGTTTAACAAGGTATCCAACTGAAACAATAACATTACCTCGACATAAGTTTTTGCGGAAACATTGGAAAGAAATACAGTTCAGATATGATGAGTTTTCTGCCTCAAATTAATTTCAAAATTCTTATTTTTCCCACACGTATGCCTTTTGAAGATGGTTAACTTTACCAACAAGCTTGAGTTATTTCAAACCATATGCATATCCAATTCAGTGATTCCAATCAAAATAACACACCAAAATACAAAAGAACACAGAAAACCCTATAGCTTCGCAATGGCAAACACATCAAGCTATTTCTTTAAAACTAACTTAATCGGAGAAAGTGGAAATCAAGTTACCTCACTAACGGGAGCTTAAAAAATAATTAAATTTCTCAGTTTTGCTCATTTTCTCAGCAAAAAAAAAAAACAATGCAGAGAAAATCACCTATGGAAGTGGACATGCAATGAATAGCCAGACGAGAAGAAACCGAGGCTCGAATGCCCCCACAGTGACATGACAAGCTTGTACGCAACCGGAACCCTTCAAAATTCTTTGGCAAAGTACGAGTCGACGATACGATTGCTCTTCGCTCGGGATATTGACTCGGTACTGAGAAAGACAAAGAAGACACAGATGCCATTGTACAGAAAGTGAGAAAGCGGAAAGTTGTAATTAGTAATATTCCTGGAAAATGAGGTTCATTTACCGAGAGTTTCTCGGCAAAACAGAGAGAGAGAGAGAGAGAGAGGGAGAGACAGGCTTATCCTATGCGTGTGAAAAAGAAACTTCATGGAGGAGCCTGTAAGAGTCTGACGCGTGGATATGTGATGGTGGTGAGGCTATTTTTTCTCATTCGTTGGAGGTTTCACCATTTCGCAGTTGACTCCCGGACTACGGTCTGCGAGTCCGTTGAAAACTTGAAATGCAAAAGAGAAAAAATAAAACGGAAAATAATTTTTCTTTCAATCGACATCAAATATATTATTATATATTCGAGGAACGTAAAATATGACTATAGGGCGGATAAGTTTTGTGCAATATCTATGAAAACATTAAATTTTATTTTTTTGTAATTATAAAATCTACTTTTTTTCAAAGAGATTATACGAAGATTACAGGTCGTAGGCTTGCACAAATTATTTTTCTTTCTATTTTTTTTTTGTGAATAATTTATTTATTTTAAATACAATTCAAGGGCATATAACTTTTGTGCAATCTCTATAATAAATATTGAATCTTATAATTTAATGATAGAATCTACCATTTATTTTTTAAAATAGACTATGTCCAATGACTAGGTATTATTATGTGATTAGTTTAGCTTAATAATGATTTTAACATAATGTTGTGTATAATAGATAAAAAATAATTACACAAAATAATTATGGAAACGGTCTAATGTTGGACAAGCGGGTTATGTTTATATTCTGTGTGCTTGAACTTTGTCTATATTTTAATCATAATAATAATAAAATTTTATTTTATCTATCAATAAAAAGCTCTATGCATAATTATATCTATATATGAGAGGATGATAAAACGGCATAAGTTAGAACAAGTTTTCAAAACCTAAATATGTTTAGTCCTCAAGATGTAGATCAATTAAGTTATTAAACAAGAAAATTAGAGGTTTTACAAAATGATATAGCTTGATATGCATAAGATGTTAGAACTATTTTACAATAAAATGAGCATTATATATAATTTTATATATCATATCGAGTCATATCAGTTTGTAAGCTTACGTTTTTGTAAGATATTTTTGATTTCTAAACATTCTCCCCTCATAATCATGTCATATATATGCAATGGTTGGCTACAGAAAAAGGAATATTAATGTGTGCTCATGACAAAATGATCTAAATATACGTGTGCTACTAAATTAAAGAACGAAAACCAAATTCATATAATTTTTTCCACGTTTATTTTGGTGCATGCATGCATGCTTTGTTTATGAGGTACGTAAAAATTTTGGGGCAGTTTTAAAATGGTCTATGGTTTTTATGCATGCGTGTACATGTAAACGACAGAATCAACACCCGTAGTAAAGATCTATCGTTTTGGTGATGCAAAATGGTTATGGAAGAACGTCAGACAAGGCTTGTTGCAATATGCAATGTATGGTTCAGGTATTATAACCCCATCAACGACAACCTCTCACATGAATTGCAGTAGAAATCCTGGGCAGGCCTCTTTAAGGAATATACCTACAAAAACCATCTTCATGGTTAGTCTTCTTTTGAACCATATTGCAATTTATTGGCTAAAAGAGAATGAGGTATATGTATGGGCTACTCCATTAGCCCCAATTTTCTCTCCCTAAGTTATCTTTTTATACTTTAATTTTTTGACTATTTATTACTTAAGTTTTGAAATTTTGGGGTAATTGTAGAGGTTTTCAACCCCCACCCACTCTACTTTAGATTAACGGAATCATTTGCTTAAATTCTTATTCAAATTTATACAATAATAATAAATATTGTACTATATATTAACTTTTTCTGTCTATCCGTTTTCAAGTTTTGTACAAGAAGTCCTCAAAAACAATTTTCCTTCCTGATCAATCACTTTATGAGACCAGGAACCATCAATGCAAGGCCACCATTCTTTCCTATTAGTGATCAGGCTTCTATATATGTAGACAACCTCAGCTCTCTCTCTCTCTCTCTCTCTAGGAGAGCATTAATTTTACATGAGTATGCAGGAAGAAACCTTCCAAGCAGGTTCACAAATGAAACAAGAAATTGAAGACCAAGCTCCAAGAATCACATCTTTTAAGGGCTCTGCTTGTTGACCATCTACTTCGTCTTTACCTACTTCAAAGCAGGTGAGAACATCCAGGGCTGCTTAATTTCAGTGCAGATGCCTCTGCTAAAGCTTACAGACCGAGCAAGGATAATAAGATTGTTCAAAAGGCTGAGGAGTCCCTTCGGACTGTGATGTACTTAGGCTGTTGGGGTCCCAGTTGACCTCCAACCTTGATTTTCGAAGTGGCTTTGACCTCTCAGTTTTCAGTGGCTGCTTCTTTCCAAGTCTATTAATTAATGCAGCCTTCTGTACATGATATTTTGGAGGTATCATGTAAGATGTTCAACAAATAAGAGTCCTTCGAATGAATGATATATCTATATTTCTTCTTCTATATATTAATGATGGTAAAAAAATACACTACTTTCTTCAGAAACGCAAGATTTCTCCTTATTACCAGTCACTATAACCCTCTCAAGTCGTTCCCCTTTACTCAGTTGTTTTCACTAATTTTCAACAGGCCATTGTCCTTCAATTAATGAAACTATTTTTGGGTTTGTGCTTTGTGGATTTCATCTATCCATATCCCTTTTTCGTGTAATATAGGGAAATAAAAGGAAAATCAAGTCACTTTTACTAACAAACTACAAGGAAAAACATTAACTCAAAGGGCATACATAGTTGAAAAGTCATAGCTCAAAAGCACCTGATCATGACATGCATAGAAAATGACTATTTGGGGCCCCAAAAAATGAGATGCATAACATTCTCAGCCTTCTCAGTCTCTCTTGGCTCCTTTTTCACAGGCACATCAACCTTCTTCATGGGTTCCACGGCGACCGAAAACTGCCTAACCTGAGAAGAATTATCAGAATCTGATCTGATTTTTGGTTGAGGAGGCGTAGTTAATCCCTTTTAAGAGCCATGCACCTCTTTAAGCTCTTCAGCCATGCTAACAACAATTCTGCTCAGATAAGTCAAACTCCTATTGAGCTCTTCAGTCAGTTGATGTAGATCTGAGTAAAGGTTAAAATGGTATTCGTGAAGTAACTCCCGGTATAGCAGTAAAAGCAAGTTAATATGTATTGGCAATGCATTGATGAAGAAAAACAAAAAGAAATTAAAAGAGAGAGAGAGAGAGAGAGAACTGATTTTTGGTCGGTAAGTATAATTCGATATTAATTCATTTATGAGGACAAAACCAGAAAGAAATTAATAAGTATCCTTATTAATTATTTGTGATCACCCCAATTATAATCAATTAAGAACATAAAAGTGCTTGTTTATTTATGCCTATCGAGCTCGGGAAATCCAACCTATCTTCAAATTTATAAGGTTAATTGGACTAAAGAAAGGAAGAAAAGACGAATTTATAAGGCAATTGAGAGAAAAATCGCCCTAGGTTAGTAACTATTTTTTTTTTTTTAATAAAATCTGGCATAAAGAACATTACGTACAACTGTGCCCATATAAAGGCCGAAACACAGGAACCATAACAACCCAGATTCCTTTTCTAGACCCTTACTAAATGACAACACAGTAACAAACAATAATAAATGGGCTGACCAACCCACTGGACTGCAAGTTAAACAAATGACTATTGAAGTAACAAAGACCCAAACCAGATAACAAGACTCAATATATGTAAATGATCCATTACAAAAAGTCCGGCCCATTGGCCCAGCTCCCACTTTAAAAGACAGAACCCTATACTTCGTCCCTCACATACATCTTCTAATCTTCTAATCTGGCCATAATCACAAACCAGATTACATGATTCTCATGAACAAACGCATATTGTAGCAATGAACTCAAAAATTGACTCAAACTCTGATCTTCGAGGGATCAATTCCTCCAAGCAATCACTTTTAGTAACTTTCTTCAATGAATTACATTAGAACTACATCCCTTTTATAAACAACCCATACGTTAGTTCAGTTATAAAGGAAAGGGTATTCAAGTATATTCAAACAACTAAGTAAGGCCACAAATGTAATTATACATTGCTTAATGACATGTACCATCACGTGCCTAACTAACTGCTAACTGCTGCACTAACCCCTTCAGTCGATAGCTAACTAACTTCTAGACTCATCTCTTCATCTCTTATTCTTATTCTTAGTACATATAACAACTCACCCCCTTCAAAAGACCTTGCCCACAAGGTCATGATATTGCCTTCTCAATTGTTCAACAAGAACCCATGTAGCATCTTCCACATAAGCCCCACGCCATTTAATCAGCAATTCAATAATGGTTTATTATTAACAAAAGTCATCCTTCTCTGCAACACTTCCTTAGGGTCGGTTCTAAGTGCACCATGAGAATCCTGCAATTGTTACACAAATGAGATAGTCTTCAATGGCCCAACATGCTTTTTTAATCTGGACACTTGAAACACTGGATGTACAACTGACTCCTGTGGCAATTCCAGCCTATATGCTACTGTCCCAATGCACTCCCACACCTTAAAGGGACCACAATATCTTGCTGCTAACTTGGGATTCATAACAGCTCCAACAGTATGTTGTTTATTCTTCTGCAAATTTCAAGTAAACCATATCACCAACTTGAAATTACCTGTGAACACGCTTCTTATCATACTGTTGCTTCATGCTAGCCTGTGCTGCCACCAAATTATTCCTCAGTAATGACAGAATTTCTTCTCTCAATCTCACTCAAAATCCTGCAACAAGGTAGGAGGGGTCACACCATACAAGGTCTCAAATGGTGTGATCTTAGTTGCTAAATATATAGATGTATTATACCACCATTCTGCCCAAGACAGTCAATGGCTCCACTGCTTAGGTTTGTAAAAAACAAAGTACCTCAAATACTGCTACACACACTTCTTACCAATTTCAATCTGCCCATCTGATTGAGGATGGTAAGCCGAACTAAAATGTAATTTTATACCATGCAACCTAAAAAACTCCTTCCAAAAGTCACTGATGAAAGTAGAATCTCGATCAGTCACAATTGTTGCAGGTGTACCATGCAACTTAAAAACTTGAGAAATGAAAAGCTTGGCTACTAAGGCTGCATTATAAGGACAAGACAAGGGTACAAAGTGAGCATATTTCGTAAATCTATCAACTACTACCAAAATTATAGAAAATCCTCTTGAATTAGGAAGAGCATCAATAAAGTCCATAGAGATATCACTCCATGACTTCACAGGAATAAGCAATGGCTGTAACAACCCTGCTAGTAGCAAATTCTCCACTTTATATTTTTGGCATACTTCACATTCTATAATATACTTCTTGATGTACCTCCTCATTTCAGCCCAAATAAAATCTACTTTGGCCCTGTGTAGAGACTTTTGGTATCCTAAATGCCAGTCAAAAGCACCGTTATGTATGAATTACAGAATTTGCTACTTCAAAGGGGGTTTAGTTGACAAAAATAACCTCTCTTTTTTTTTAATAACAATCCATTCTTCACTGTAAAAGCTTGGTTCAGCAACTCTCCTTGTTGTAACTTCATGCAAATTCCAGAAATCTCCTAATCTTGCAAGTATGAATCTTTCAACTACTGTAGCCACATTGGATCTAGGACTGTAATAGCAGATAACATTGCCTCATTCTCAATCACCTCATCCCTTCTTGAAAGAGCATCTATAGCCACATTTTCCTAGCCTTTTATATACTTGATAGTAAAGTCATAGCCTATTAACTTGCTGAGCCACTTTTGCTGTGATGGTGTTCCTATCTTCTGCTTCAACAAAAATTTCAAACTTTGTTGGCCAATCCTAATTACAAATATAGTTCCTAAGAGATAAGGCCTCCACTTCTTTACAACCAATACCAATGCCAAAAATTCTTTCTCATAGGCACTTAAATCCAAAGCTTTGCATTTCAAAGGCTGACTAAGGAAAGCCAAAGGTCTGCCATTCTGCATCAGCACAGCTCCAACTCCTTTACCTGATGCATCACACTCAATCAAAAATGATTTAGTAAAGTTAAGTAATGCTAAAATAGGTGGTTGAGAAAATGCCTGCTTCAATGCCTCAAATGCCTGTGTAGCTGAATGTCCCAAGGGAAAAGCATCCTTCTCGAGCAAATCAATAAGAAGGGTAGCAATTAATCCATAATCTCCTACAAATTTTCGATAATACCCAGTTAATCCAAGGAACCCCCTCAAGGATTTAATAAACTTGGGCGTAGGCCACTCAACCATGGCCTTGATCTTGGATGGATCAGTCTGCACTTCCCAGCAAACACTAAATGTCCAAGATAGTCAATTTGTTTACAACCAAATCTGCATTTACTTCTTTTAACAAACAATGTATGTTTTGCTAAAACATTCAACACCAAATTCAAATGCTGCAAATGATCCTCTTTATTCTTATTGTATACCAAGATATCATCAAAGAAAACTATAACAAATTCTCTTAAAAATGGCTGGAATACCTCATTCATCAATGACTGAAAGGTAGCAGAAGCATTGGTTAAGCCAAAAGGCATAACCAAAAACTCATAATGGCCTTGATGGATTCTAAATGTTTTCTTCTCAATATCAGACTCCCTCACTCGAATTTGATGATAGCCAGACCTGAGATCTAGCTTGAAAAAAATGGTAGCCTCACACAACTCATCAAGGAGCTCATCCACCACAGGAATAGGAAACTTGTCTTTAATAGTTTTCCTATTCAAAGTTTTGTAATCAATACACATACGCCAATAACCATCAGCTTTTTTTAACTAAGATGACAGGTGAGGAAAAAGGAGATTGATTACACCTTATTACTCTTGCCTCCAGCAATTCCTTAACTATTTTTTCAATTTCAGTTTTTTGTACAAAATGATACCTATATGGCCTAACAGAAATAGGAATTGTACCCTCTTTGAGGTTAATGTTGTTGTCGTGGCTTCTCTTGGGTGGCAAGCCTTTAGGCTCCTCAAAAACTACAGAAAACCTTCTCAAAACCTTTTCAATTCCAGCATCAATTTCTTCTATACTACTAATCTGTTGTTGTTGTATTAATTGTAAAAGCATGCCCTTCCTCTCAATTGTAGTTAATTGGCAAATCTGCATATCTTCTACTACTTATGATTTAGTAGCATTCATCCCTCTAATTGTCACTGAATTCTTGGTCTGCTCAAAGGACTTAGTAAGGCCATTAAAGTCCCATAACACAAGACCTAAAGTTCTTAACCACTGCATCCCTACCACCAAATCACAGCCCCCAAGAGGTAACAAGAAAAAATCAGTACTGAACTAGTTTCCTTGCATATGAAACTGCAGCTTCTCTATCATTCTCTCACTTTTCATTCTTTCTCCATTTGCCACTCGTATTTCAATTTGTTTTCCATAGTCAACTTCTAATCCCATTTTCCTAACAACCATGGGATCAAGGAAACTATGTGTATTGCCTGTGTCCACAAGAATTACCACAAAACAGTTTTGAACTTTGCCATGAATTCTCATGGTTCTTGGGCTCAAAGTTCCTGCAATAGCATGCAAACATATCTCAGGAACTTCACATTTGCTGGTACAATATCAATACTATCAACATCTTCTATCAACTCAAAACCTTGCACCTCATCAACTCGAAATAACTCCATCCCTTCCATCACAAAAATTCTGGCCTTCTTATACTTGTGACTAGGGTTTCATTTCTCATCATAGAAATAACACAAACTCTTTTCTCTTCTTTCTTTCATCTAAGCTAGACTCATTTGTTAACGTCAAAAAATGCGCACAGTCCGGAAGCGAAGAGAGATCCATTCCCGAGACGCACTGAGAGGCACTAGGCCTCTACAGCTCGGGTCTTCAAAGTTAGGTTTCGATTGATGCCACGTGTGAGCCCCCAGTAGTGGTCCGGTGCGGCTATATGGTATCGGTTCATACGTCCATGGTGATGAACAATATTTAAATTTAGAAAATAAATAGATGAACACACAGATTTTACGTGGTTCGACACTAGGCCTACGTCCACAAAGGTTTGGGGAGGGGAGATTCCACTATAATAAGTTTGTTTATAGTCTCTCGTGACCTCTTATGTCTAATTGTACAATGAAAGCTATAAAGCTAATTTATGGAGAAGTTCTCCCTGGAGCTCTCTGGCTAAAGAAGAAGTCCCCAAGTCTAAAGAAGTCGAAGTCGCTGCCTCGAAGAGAGTGTGTAAGATCTCCTAAAACCCAAGAGTCAAAAATATTAGATCAAAAAGTCCTCAATCTGTAGGTTTCCATTGCCTTTTATTGCCCGCCCCCCACTTGCTTTAAGTCTCATCTCTATTTTTTCTCTCCTGACACCTTACACCTTATTTTATGTCAAATTCTCTCTTTTCCTCTCCTGACATTGCTTTTTCCTCATTCTCCGTTTACACCTCCATGCCTCTCCTTTCTTGTCCCTCGCTCTTCTTTATTATTTGATCTTCTAGTTAGTCCCCTAATGGCTGGGCTTAGGAAATTCTATGGGTCGGGAATAATCCCCTTACATTACCCCGCCAATTCCTATCGGATATGTCCGATGGAAATTTTATAGTCTGTTTTTCTTGCTGGTCGGTCTTTAGGTGGGGTTCTACCCCGCCGAGCCTTTATGTCATTGCTTTGTCATTCCAATTTCTTTTAATCTTTTTTTCCTTTTCTATTTCATTTGGTCATCTTTTCCATCTCCTTATGCCTTTCTTTTCATCACATTTTTCCTTTTCCTCTTATTTCTTTTAGCCACATTCATTTTGCCCTTTCTCTTTAGTCACATTTTCCTTAGTCGCTCCTATTTTTACCTTACCGAGTCTTTTTTTCTCTTCTTTTTATTTCCTTTTACTTTGTCCCTCCGCTTTTCCTTAGCTTTTCATTCCATTGCTCCTTCCTTTTCTTTTCTTTCACTTTGTCCCACCGTTTTTCCTTAACTTTTCTTTTCATTTGCTCATTCCTACATTATAAGAGTGCTAGTTTCTGTTTGTGAAGATTCATTTGATGAAAATTTCATTGTTGAAGACTATGTTGTTGAAGATAATGTTGATGGAGAGTCCACTGATGAAGAATTTGTTAGTGGAGATTCCGCCGATAAATATTTCATGGATGAAGATTCCATTGATAAATATTTTGTAGATGAAGATTCCGCTGATAAATATTTTGTAGATGTCGATAAATATTTTGTATATGCCGATAAATATTATGTAAACGCCGATTCCATCGATAAATATTTTGTAAATGGAGATTCCACCAATAAATATTTCGTAGATGGAGATTCCATCGATAAATATTTCATAGATGAAGATTCTGCTAATAAATATGTCCGGTGGAGATGCTGTCTCAATAAGTAATATCAGGTAGTCGAAAGACTGAACCCGCACTTCGTCGTGAGGTAGGCCGGGCCGCCCTAAGGCTGGTCCTGCCTGTTGATTCTCACAAGAAGGTAAGTATGAGATGCTACCCCAATAAGTAATGGCGGGCAGTCGAAAGGTTGAACCCGCACTTCGTCGTGAGGCAGGTCGGCCACCCTAAAGCTTGTCCCACCTCTTGACCTTCACGGGAAGGTAAGTAGGAGATGTCTGGCCGTGCTATGCCATCTCGAAAGTAATGTCGGACAGTTGAAAGACTGAACTCGCACTTTACGGTGAGGCAGGCTGGGCGCCCTAAGGCTAGTCCCGCTTGTTGACCCTTACAGGAAGGTAAGTATGAGATGTTGCCCCAATAAGTAATATCAGGCAGTTGAAAGACTGAGCCCACACTTCTCCGTGAAGCAGGTCGAGCCGCCCTAAGGTTGGTCCTGCCTATTGACCCTCACGGGAAGGTAAGTAGGAGATGTCCGGCTGTGCTATGCAATCTCAAAAGTAATGTCGAGCAGTCAAAAGACTGAACCCGCACTTCGCCGTGAGGTAGGCTAAGCCGCCATAAGGATAGACCCGTCTATTAATCCTCACGAGAAGGTAAGTAGGAGATACTACACAAGTCAAACATGTTAGTGAATTCGCAAACCTAAGCTGTTTTGCCAAGATGCGGTGAAGATCTGAGTCGTTGTCCATTTGGCGTTCTGTTGCTGGAGATCACGTTCCGTTGATAGATATGTCAGGTGCCTGAAGGCTAACCCGCACTCCTCTACAAGAGAGATAGAGCCACCTTTGGCGTGACTCGTCCCTTTTGCTTCGTGAAGTGGTAGGTTGGAGCTGGTGGTGATTTTGTTGTTGGAGATTCTTTTGTTGAAGTAAAGTCTGTTGGTGGAGATTTTTTCTTCGAGCGGCAAGGGCCAACCCGCACTTCTCCGCAAGAGGGATAAGGCAACCTTTAAGGTCTACCTTTCCCTTTCGCCTCGAGAGGAGGTAAGCTGTTGATGGCGATCCCGTTGATGTAGGTTTCGTTGGTGATGTCCATCTCTTTTTCTTCATTATTTGAGCGGTCTATAGACTCTGAAGGAGAGTGGTCGAAATGCCTCACGTCATTCTGTCGCTTTGTCTCCCGGGGAGGTAATTCGGATAGCAATGTGGCTGGTCCGCTCCTTCACTGTGACTGGAGCTGGGGTAAGTTATTTGGGTAGCCATGAGGCTGATCCCGCTCTCCATTATGGGAGGGATAAGGCAACCTTAAAACCTACATTTTCCTATGGTATTCTGCAAGGCGGTAAGTTGTTCGGGTAGTTTATTACTGAACCCACTCCCTTCAGTTGACGTTGATGAGGAAGGTAATTATTTTCCTTTTGGTAGCTGAGAACTATCCCGCACTCTGTCTCGGGAGAGACAAGGTAACCTTAAGGCCTACCTTAAGGTTGCTTATACAACCCTACGGGGAGGTAAGTTTGGATAACAGTTGGCTGACCACTCCTTCACCATGACAAGGGTCAAGATCACTATTTTAAATTTCGTATCATACCGACCGGTACTAGGGCTGTAGAAAAAACCGACGAACCGACCGCCGCCGACTCAGACCGGCCGCCGGAGCTCGGAACCGGCAGGGAACCGGTCGGTCATCGGTGGAAAATTACCAAAACCGGCGTCGGCCTGTTCGGTTCGCGGTTTGACCCAGCAAAAATCGAAAAACCAGCCGACGTCAGCAGTCTGTTTTTAAAAACATATAAGACAATTTGGTTTTGCAATGTTTGTAATATGTATGGAACATTTAGTGGAGTTTTTTTTTTTTTTAGTTATCTAGTAATTACTATATAAGATATTAAGACTATAAAGTATATGTATGCACAAAATTAAAATAAGACATGACATTAAAATTAAAATAAAATTAAATATTTAAAATTAATTTTAAGAATTTAGCAAAAAAAGTCCAAAATGTTGATGATTTTGAGCTGAAAAAGAATTTGAATTGGGTTTAAAAATGGCCCAAAAAACATGTCCAAACATGTCCAAAGCATGGCCCAAAAAGCATGCACAAACCGGTCCAAAAAACTGCCCAAACCGGCCCAAAAACATGCCCAAACCGGCCCAAAAAGTAGGGCCCAAACCGGCCCAAAACCGAAAAACCGACCGTGAACCGGCCGGCAACCGAACCAGCCGGTTCTTCTTCCTAGCTCGGTCGGTTTCGGTCGGTTTGTGACTCATTTCCAGGTAGCTCGGTCGGTTTCGGTTTTTGGGTGGAACCGAACCGCATGGTCGGTTTTTCACCCCTAGCCGGTACGGCTGAAATTTTTCGTACCGGCCACTAGTCCGGTACAGATTCACTGTATGTTTCGTACCGGCCATATCGGTCGATATTTCGACTCGTACTGGCCTGTATTTCGGCCCGTACCGGCCAATATTTCGATCTTAATTTATTTATTGTTTTCTTTTTTTCAGGTTATAAACTCATTTTTTGACCCCCAATTTAAATTAGGCTATTTATAATTTATATATCTATGTATTTATATATAATTTATTCATATATAGACTATTATTTTGAAATATAACTTATATATATTTTTTTATATATAATTTATTCATATATCGACTATCCCGAAACGGTACACGAAACGGTACCGGTACCAAAATATGTTGTTCCAGTGCCTTGATCGGTACGACATCCAGTATGGTATTCAAAAGATTGGTCAAGATAAGTTATTCGGGCCACCTTTAGGCTGGTCTTGGTCTCCATGACGAGGAGGATGAGCCGCCTGCTCACTTATCATCCTTCGTGGAGAGGTAAGTTGTTCGGGCAGTTTTTTACTAGACCCATTCCCGCTTGTTGACATCACAGGAAATGGAAGGTTTGGGTCAAACTGGCGTTGATCCCACACTTCATCGCAGCAGAGGTCGGGGTAAGTGATTTAGGTAGCCGTAAGACTGATCCCGCTCTCCTGGACGAGAAGGCTAAGCCACCTGCTCGCCTATCATCCTTCGTGGGGAGGTAAGTTGTTTTGGTAGTCTGTTACTAGACTCACTCCCGCTTATTGACGCTTACAAGGAAGATAAATTTTATCTTCAGGTGGCCAAGGACCAACCCACACTCCTCCGTGAGAGGGACAAGACAACCTTTTAGGCTTACCTTTCCCTATACAACCCCGCGGAGAGGTAAGTTGTTGATGGAGTTCTCGTTCAGTGGAGTTGATAGAACTTGATTGACTTCGTCATTGCGGTATCAAGTCGCATAAAACAGAATTCACACCACAGGGAATAATCACATTAGTAAAACAGAATTCACATAAGTTTTGAAGAAGATAAGATGGAGCGTGTAGCTGCCACGTCTGATTTTTGCCCACTGCTATTTGACCGAAATTGCCTATAGTTGTTTTCTCATTTATTCTAATCCTTGCTTTTCCTTTTTATTTCCTCTTCCATTTTTTTAATTGCTCTTCCTTTTTATTTTCGCTTTTTATTTTTCTTTTTTTGTTTGGTTAGGGAAGTCACTCGTCTTCAGATTTGTTCATTTTCTCATGATCGTGTATTGTCATGATACTGTTCGTTGAGTAAGGTGGTGGGCCACGTGCTCGCCATGCATGACCATGATGTCCTTAGTTGAAAGCTTCTACCCAATGTGCATGGCCAAGCTACAGGTAGGTGAGAAGAAAATCATATGTACTAGTCAGCAGACACAGGGCCGAGGAGCTGGCTAAGTGCATTGGCTGAGGAGTTCCACTCGACGTGCATGGCCAAGGAGTGAGCTGTGTGGCTGGAGAAGGTCGAGGAAGGTGCTGCCCGAGGGGCTTGAACCGTATAGTTCACTGGCCACAATGCATGGCCAACGAGTGGAGCCTTTCTGCCGCAATGCATGGAGGCTGTGAAGCCTTTTTCCACTGTGCATGACCGTGTAGGGAGGCTGTAGAGTGGCTGCGTAATGTCTGTTAAGCTCGTGTAAAGGGCCGCAGAGTGCATCCTCTGACCATTGAGAAGGGTCGTGGAGAGGTTAGCCGATGAGCCATGGCCGCTAGATGTACTGAGGAGCTAAAGCCGTGTAATCCTTGGCCGCAAAACATGGTCGAGGTGAGGTGGTTCTCGGCTACAAACATGTAGTGGCGGAGGTTGACCGAGGAGAAGTTGTGTTGCCTGTGGGGCATACGTCCCTCCCGCGGAGAAGCTACCACCGGGTAGGTGTGGTCGGTGACCACCCCAAAGGAGGCAAAAAAGGCCGACGAGTCTCCTGATGGCTGCCGAAAGTCCTGTCGTGCCCTGGGCGACCTGGGCGGTGGAGCTCCTATTGAGCCTCCCCAGTGCACGTAGCTGGTGCGGGGAGGATTTTCGCCAAAGGGACGTGGTCGTATAGTAGTCCATCGGGGATAGACGACGCCGGAGGGAGGTCCCTTAATCGTGCCGCTGTCAGACAAAACTACTGCCCCATGGGCAAGTTGTGGTGCGCACGGGAGTGCACCGCTCACGGATTCCCACCGGCAGACTCTGGCGGGCCTGTCGTTAGAATCCACTGGTGGTCTAAGCAGAGGCCACTGAAAAGGGGTCAAGGCTCGCGGTTGTGTGCCACAAGCTCTTGGGTGCACGGCAATGTGCACCCATGCCATGCACGACCACTTGTTCTAGTGCACTGTTCACGTCACAGTGCATAGTGCACTCTGGGTCCCTCCCTGCAGTTCACATGATTGTTTTGTATATCTTGACTTTCTTTCCTTACAAACCGTGATGTCATGGGTAAGTATTTATAGTCTGAGGGACTGGGTTAGGGAGTTTAGCTTCTCAGCCCTATACATTATGTGCATGGAAAGCATTTAAGTGCACTGCACTTAATTGCTTGGTTGAGGAAAAGTTCACTTGCCTTTTTTTTTTTAGCAATTTTTTTTTATAAAAATAAAAGTTGAAAGGTTGAGAACACTTATCTAGGAGAGTTTCATCTGCTCCTTCAGAGATAATTAAGCGCGCTGGAGAGTCGTCCTTCTTCTACTTTCAGTATAAAAAATCTCGATCCCACAAATGGTGTCAACTATTAACGTAAAAAAACACGCACAGTCCAAAAGGGAAGAGAGATCCATTCCCGGGACGCCTGAAGAGGCGCTAGGCCTTGGCAACTCAGGTCTTCAAAGCTGAGTTTCGAACGATGTTGCATGTGAGCCCCCAACAATGGTTCGGTGCGGCTGTACGGTATCGATTTGTACGTCCATGGCAATGAACAATTTTAAATGCAGAAAATAAATAGATGAACACACCAATTTTACGTGGTTCGGCACTAGGCCTATGTCCATGGGGGTTGGAGATGGGAGATTCCATTATAATAAGTTTGTTTACAGTTTCTCGTGGCCTCTTATGTCTCACTGTATAATGAAAGTTGTAGAGCTAATTTATAGAGAAGAAGTTTTCCTTAGAACTCTCTGGCTGAAGAAGAAGTCCCCAAGTCCAAAGAAGTTGAAGTCGCTGCCCCGAAAAGAGTGTGAGATCTCCTAAAACCCAAGAGTCGAAAAGATCAGATCAAAAAGTCCTCAATCCATAGGTTTCCATTGCCTTTTATCGCCTACCCCCCACTTGCTTTAAGTCTCATCCCTATTTTTTCTCCCCTGATACCTTACACCATACTTTATGTCAAATCCTCTCTTTTCCTCTCCTGACATTGTTTTTCCCTCATTCTCCGCTTACACTTCCATGCCTCTCATTTCTTGTTCCTCACTCTTCTTTATTATTTAATCTTCTTTATTATTTACACTCTTCTTCCATGCCTAGGACATTCTATGTTCCGAGAAAAATCCCCTTACATCATTAATTAATTAATTTAAATTAGTCCAATATGATCCCATTAAAAGTGTGGAGTGCGTGGAACAACTTATAGAAATAAATTCTTACAACACCACCAATGCCCAAGTCATACAAGAGATTTCTAGCTCATTGGCCTTTAAGGTATCCAAAACAAGAATAAAATGCATGCCTAGGTATTCCTAGTACCTCCAAAAGTAGGGGTGGGCAGCGCGGCCCTGCACTCCTCTGCCCCTCCCCTGCCTGGGTGGGGCAGGAGATCCGTGCTGTTGATGTAGGTGGCGGGAGGCCCCGCCCTCATCTGGGTTGTCCGCCCTCTCCGGTTTTCCCCCGCCTCGCATATATTATATATTATTAATAATATCTATAATTATATGAAAAAAAGAACCCACGTCACAAAACGTATTTTGTGACATGTTTTTTTTTTAAACCACCCCAAACCAAAACGACGTCGTTTTGGTCTAGGGTGTTAAGAGCCCCTAAATAGGTGTTAGCAATAAATAGGTGTTGCATGTGTAAAAAGAGAGAGGAAAAAAAGGATTACGTAATTGGCTTGATTTCCAGCTGAAAATATCATTTCAGAAGCTTGGCTTGACAGGTTGCTCGACCCTGGCTCGATTGTGGCTCTACCTTGGCTCGAGCAAGAAGCTAACCCGTGAGTTCGCTTGACACTCGTTCGACAGTTAACTCGAGCAAGTGTCTGCCCTAAACGTTCGCTCAACACCTCACTCAAGCGAATGTTTTGATTTTTGGGCTCAAAATGGTCCGATCTTGACTAATTTCCTTTGCAATCAAGAAACTTAAGTAAGATTGGGAAGATCCCTCCAATTATCCCCTTATAAACATAAATAATGGACACTCGGCTCATTAGGAAAATTCTTGGCAAAATCGACTTCTGATGCCACATTAAACTCTCCCTCCACCTATGGCTATGAGTAACAATTTTTATTTTTATTTGTATTTTAATGCAGGATTGGAAGACTCTTAAATAAAAATAAAAAAAATAAAAAACAAAAAAAAAACAAAACTCTTTCTCAGGTTCCAATATACTGGACTTAAATGGAGACAATCAAGCTAGCCATTGTGTGCATCTTTGTATGCTAACCAACTAGTCGCTGAATGGATACAAATGAAACTTGATCTAGCAGCCAAATCAAATTTACAAAGAGAAGATCTCCATCCTAGTACATCAGAAAGTAAAAACAAAGTCAAAAAAGAAAAAGAACATTGCAACAGTTATGAATTGCATTGAGTTACCATTATTTGATCTAACATCCCAAAATTCAGTAATTTCAACTCAATCAAATGATCTTTCAAATTGGTCAAGACTCTCCAGTTTATGGCAGCTTCTACATGGTACAGTTAACAAAGCTTTTCCTGACTGGTCTCCTCCTCCAACATTGGGAAGATACTAACAGCCAGAACATGACATATCCATTCTTCCTACCCAAAACAAGGGGAAGCCACACAACCGCACTGATATCACTTTTCACCTCCAATCCAAAGTATTGGAAAGTACAAAAGATCTAAAGAAATTTGAACTTATGTACGCCTCCCAAGCTGTGACAATTTGGTAGCACACCCTCTACCAAAACTGCCCCTTGCTTGCTTTCTACAGTGGAAAGGACCTTCTGCAGATACTGATCTTGTAACTGACTTTGTGAAACATCTGTCATGATATATATTTACAGCGTGCTTGGAAAAAAAAAAAAATCCCCACCAAGAAAAAGGTTATGCTATGCCGCCTTATCTTTTGAATTATCATATAGAATGACTAGGGCAGTAAATCACCCAGAAGAATAAGCTCATGCATGGGTCCAGCATTCAGACAACAAAATGAGACTAGGGGAAAAAGAAAAGTGACTTTATGCAGAGACTGCTGGATTATGCCCTAACAACTTACTAATTGCCCCCAATGTCTTGGTAGGTTACATTATTGCCTATCAACAATAATTTAGATGGAAAAGGAGTGATGCCTTTTGCAAAGAGGGCCACATGGGGGAGTATCAGTGGCCATTCCTGTGTGGCTGGGCTATCTTTAATTAATGGCACCACAAATATCAGGTTCTAATGTCATACTATCATAACATATCATGCTCTTCCGTCATGCTCTCTAATTATAAAAATAAAAAATAAAGGATATGGTCCATTCTTTAAGCAAAAACTGAATCTTTCATTCAATAAACAGAAATTGCATGGAAAGAGAGAGAGAGTTGGAAGATCAGGAGGAACCAAATGCCAATTATTTAAAGAGTAATGCTACATACAATCGTGGAGTACGTAAGTGCTATGCAATTGCTTTGAAACAAAATGGGACTCACTATTAAAAAATTAATTTTTTTCATGTAGGTCCCGTATTTATTTATTTATTTCAAAATGATTGTGCAGCGCTTGTACACTCATGACTACAACTATCATTTCTCTTGTTTAAAATGAACCCTCAAGGCTTTCCCTTTCATTCCTTTAGGTTTTTATTGGGACATATTGGTTGTGCATGTTGATTTTGTATTCCCTATTCTCAACATTATTAGTTTCTGTTGGAATATAGCATTCTCTGTTGATGAAAAATAACGACTGATATTTCAGTTCTCAGAGAAAGACATAAGAAAACGTTTTCAAATGTATCACTTTATCATCATTATTTATAGATTAAGAACATTGGAAAATATATCATGTACTGCATTCTTTAAAATAAGGATGAAAAGTGTGTACATGGAAAGAGAAGAAGAAAGATCCATGCAAGTTCCAACTTTATAGCCTGAACCCAACCCCAACCAAATACAATCAAACATTAACATACCAATTTGGCAATCCCCGCGTAATAAATTAGTCCCTATATATAATTTCCAAGCACTATCAAATTTTAAAAACATAATCGTCAAGGAATATATTGGCATGCGTATTGTCAATCATATTCAGGCGGATATAATAAGGTTCAAAAAATTAGTTCGGTTGGATTTTTGAACTTCAAACCAATTCAAACCAATTCAATCATAATCGGTCGATTTATACCGATTCAAACCAATTCTAGCCGACTTCAAACTGAGTTTAGCAAATTACAACCAATTCAAAACTTCACATATTTTTTAAGTTGCCTATAGTTGATTTTTTTTTTTAATTTCTTGTACAAAAATATGATAGAACTAAACATATATTAATTTTTTTATTATTGTATTCAATAAAAATCATAGAAAAATTGAAAGATAAACATGTAATTCTTTATTTTCTTTAATTGAAAAAAAGATAGGAGATGAATGAATATTTTGTATCAAATTTGTGGTTGTGCTTAAAATGCTTCATTTGACATGTGCTTATAACTTGATGGTTTTTATCTTTTTTGTATATGAGGCAAAAAATGTAGACAATTGAGGTTAAATAAATGAATTACATATTTATTGAAACTAATTAGATTCACATCATATTTTTATTGAAATTATTCAGAGAATTTATATTTTATACTTTTCTATACATTATATTAAATGCTTGAATTGCTTTATATATGATTTTTAATAATTTATATCAATATTAAAATAATCAATCCAAACTTATTATGAATTGCCCGATTCGATAAAAGATTCAATTTGTTGAATCTCCCAATTATTGACGGTCCATACGCAATTATGATTTTTCGAACCACGAATCTTCTAACGTTCAATATTAGGGCTTAAAATGACATAAATAAATACATAAAACAGGTCCTGCAACATTTATGAACATTTAATGTTGTTTGAGAAACTCACTCAAGGAACTATAAATATTGTGAAATTCGTTTTATGTGTTTATCTTTTCTTCACTTTAAATTTTAGAATTTAGATAAAACTTCAAGAGATCTAAATTCTATAGGACTATTATAGTTTAAACTTATGTTTACATATTATATCATATCATGTCAATGTAAGAAATTAAACCATAAAAAATATAAATCAAGAACTAAAATAAAGTTAAATATTAAAATTAAAAAAACAAATAGAAAAGAAGAAGAAGGATGGGAATCGGGATTCCATGAATCCCTTCCCCCTAACCTCGCCTGGAGGTCGCAAGCTACTTAGTAGAGCGGAAGGGTCAACCCTTCACCCTGTAGTTGGGAGTGTGGCTCCTTAAGGGTGGCTCATGGCTGTCAGACTAGTTGGCAGGCACCATTGGGGGCGGGAAAGTTGGTCCCTTCCCAACCTATTGGCACCTCAAGAATGGCCCCCACCTCTTTGTGTGGTGGCAACCAACCTATGACATCTCATGACATTTTGTTTTTATTCCATACAAGTTTTGTAGTTTTTATCTTTGGCAGTTCTTTTAATTGTTATTGTGGCGATATGGCATTATGATATAATATTTTGACACTGGAAAAATGATATTGATAGAATTATTTTACTGTTAAAATTATATAAAAAATAGGAGATTTTCTACTCGAGAATCACTTTGTCATTCGAGCAAAGCGGGTGGAGTGATAGGAATCGGATTGTTTTTGCAACAAGGAACAACGTTAAAACAAACCCATCTCCTGAGCAAAAAAGTAACCACCGGGATTTCTGACATATCAAACAAAGCGTAACGAAAAAATATGCGCAGCTGAAAGGTCATTTTCCGCCATATGGTAAAGGGCTTTCACATCAAAAGCAAGTCTGTTTCTCAAGCTCATGCGCAAGTTCAAACAAAAACAAAATCTAATCTTTGTAAGAAGCTCCGACGAGAGATCCAGGGCCAGACCCAGTTAGTGGTGGGTCTGATTTCCCCGTGTAGAAATGGCTGTTGATAGTGAGAAATTAGCTACGGATGGGAAGATTTGGAGTCTTTGCAAAATGCCGTTTTGGCAGGCAAGCATTGCTTCCTCTTCTTCTTCTTCTGCCTCTTCTTCGGTTTCTGGTCCGAGTCACACTCATCATGCTGTTGAAAGTTCGAGCCTGCATTCTTCGAATGCCGTTTCGGCTATGGCCAAGTCTCTGCTTCCGACTCGAAGAAGGCTCCGACTTGATCCTCCCAACAAGCTCTTCTTTCCCTGTAAGACTGTTGCTTTTTTAGTTCAGTTTTTGTTCTGGGGTTTTATTCGAATTTAGTTGTTTTGGGGGTGTGCTTTGCTGTTAATTTGTTGAACTTTGATCTGGGTCTTATTTTCTTTTTATTCCGTTCATGATTTTCAATTTTTGAATCTAGAACGAATTCATTTGATAATTACCAATCTGGGTCTTGCTTATGAATCTCTGGAACTGACATTCTTTGTTGCGTGGACAGTATGTCTGTTTTACAAGGGATTTATTTATACTTCTGAGCAAGTTTTTAGAATTGCCTTCCACTTTATTCGCGAATTCTGGTTCATTCATTGGTATACCAAATAAAATTTAAAAAAGAAAATTTGATTGATTTGTCGACTGCTGATATGGATCGTCTTAGTTTGATCTCTAGAAATGCGATTCTTTTTTCTATTGGTTAGTTTCTATTGCGTGATTCATAGGCTTGAATGAGTTACAATTGTTAGAACTGCCATAGACCAATATGTCGGTTTGGAGTGCGTGGCTGGACAGGAGGAATCGTTTGAAATCTGGGTTTCCTTTAAACAGTCTGTACAAGTGAAATCCTTTGTTATTGCAGTTTTTTGTGTTTTTTCAATTTATATTAATTTGTGGCTAAAATTTTTCTTTTTGGACTAATTCAGCTCAGCCACTCATGATTCTGTTGCTAACCTATCAGGGGTGTGGCATGTTGATGACTGAATTGTTTCGATTAATTATTAGGACTTGATTTGGGTTGCCTATTCTTGCATGTGATTTATATCTCTATTAGATTCATCGAAAACTTCAGCTGTAACTATCTAACTCCAGAAATTTTGTTAATAATTGGTAGCAATAATGTTGAATAAGTTTCTGTGCTATTGCTATTTGCAAAGATTTTTTTTTTTGCTACCCATTTCATCGAATTCTGTTCCACATGAAGATGAGCCTGGAAAGCAAGTCAAGAGTGCCATTGGGATTAAAAACACCAGCAAGTCTCACGTGGCTTTCAAGGTAGGTATTTTTTGCGGTTTTTTTTCTTTGCCTTTTTACGTAGTTTTTTTTTTCTTTCCTTTGGATGCTTGCCTGTGCTGGGCAGTCACATATACATATGATAACCAAAATATATGTTTTAGAACCTCACAAATGACGGTGACTAGGTAATAAAAAATTCAATTTTTTACCATCACCTATCATATTGGAACCATGCTCACTAAGGAAAATGTATGTTCGCCATAATATGGAAGAATGAATTTTTGCAATTTTTAACAATTGATGTTCTGTATTGATAAAATGTATGTTCGCCATAATAGTTGCGACAGATCAGTGCAATGTCTCTGAAAAACTAGGTCAGAATTTGGAAACGAATTTGGATACCAGTCCATGGTAAGATCTCGTCTGTATTTTCCACACCCCTTTATATATTCTATGCTAAATTTTGCCTAGACAAGTTCTGAAAGCTATTGCTGTTGTTTAACAATGCTCGAATTTTTATTTTAACCATAAAAAAAGCTAGACTCATGAAAGATAGGAAAAGAAAGTATTACTGCAGATCCTGCCTTTTTCTCCCTCTCTGTTATTATTGTTCTTACAGATCTTGTAAGAAAACGAGTGACCTTGGTTGTTTTAAGGCATTACTGCAGATCCTTTGTCTTCGTGTTTTTCACTTTTATTATTGTTTTAGACATATCTTGTAAGAATTTCCACTATCACTACAACATTTAACGAGTGACCATGGTTGTTTTAGTTCCAAACAACAGCACCAAAGAGTTGTTATATGCGTCCTCCAGGTGGTATGCTTGCTCCCGGTGAAAGTATAATTGCAACAGGTAATTCAACCTTCTTGATCTTTTCTTGTTGAGCCCTTCTCCCCGCCCTTTTCTTTCTTCTGGCATTTGGTACTGTCTCACCGCATTTGTAATGCTATGCTGCACTTGTTTAAATTGTATTCCTCTTCTGAATTTTTGCCTTGGGTGACAGTTTTCAAATTTGTTGAGCCGCCAGAGAACAATGAGAAACCAATAGATCACAAGAGCAAGGTTAAGTTCAAAATCATGAGCTTAAAGGTGAAAGGTGAAATGGACTATGTACCAGAACTGGTATATCTTGCAGGCCCTCAAGATTGAAATTTACAGTTGATAATTTACTCTCAACTTCTCGTGTCTGCTTGATATACAAACTCATGCAGTGCCTTGATCCTGTTCGTCATATTTGCATTATTATATGTATCATCATTGAAATGCTAGGTCAGTGGAACAAATTAGTATGGAAGTTGGAACTGCATTTTATGTTCGTTGTATTTATTGAGTCAAACTTTCCTGAATTTTTACATTTCCTAGAAACCAAATAAGTAGAGAAGATAACAAGAAATGTATGTTTTTGAAATCTTGATCGCAAAGTGATGGTTTAAATATCATTTTCTTTTGACAACCAGGTGGATTTTGCATGTTAGGGATGGGCCAAAGTTAGGAGCATTATGCCCATGTCTGTGGCCCCTTTTACCTTGCATTCTCTAGTTTATTTACAGCATGTTCTTGTTCATTCGAATTCTTTGACATGTGTGATATATATATATTTTTTGGCATGTGTGATATTGCTGTGCAATTTATTTTTGAACTTTCCTAATATCATTCTCAAAATAGTAGTCCTTGTTTAAGTCTTGGATAATTTGTGACATGAAATATCTTTTGCATGCATTACCAAAATGCAACCTCATTTTAATTATGATGATTATTATAATCGGTTTATTTTTTAAGTGTTCAAGTAAAGGTAGGTTTAATATTGAGTGTATTCTGTTATCAACTGGACTTTCCTGTTTATTCTGCAAAGCTTGGTTAGAATGACATCTGTGTGCCTTTTTTTCTTTATTACATTCAAGACCACAGTGCTTCATTTTTTTTTTTTTTGACATGCTATTTAGATGTTGAAGAAAATGTGTTATATGACACTTTTGTGCAGTTTGATGAGCAAAGGGATCAAGTAGCTGTTGAGCAAATTTTGCGGGTAGTTTTCCTTGAACCCGAACGGCCTAGCCCTGTAAGTAGAATTGGAATATGTTTAGTCTTTCTTGTGCCATTCTTACCTTCTAAGTTTGCTTGCATTGTTAATTCTGTTCATAGAAAAAAAACACAATGTTTGGATAAATTTAACTTTCCTTTTGTTAAGGCAATGGAAAAACTTAAGCGACAGCTGGCAGAGGCCGAGGCTGCACTTGAAGCACGCAAGAAGCCTCCAGAAGACACAGGTCCTCGAATTGTTGGGGAAGGACTTGTTATAGATGAATGGGTGAGGCAATAAATAATTATGGGATTCTATCTCCAATCTGATTGGCCTTCTATGATCTTTGTTTTGCATAAATCTGACAGTCTGCCCTCTGTTTCTCTTGTTTGCAGAAAGAACGGAGGGAAAGATACCTTGCACGGCAGCAAGTTGAAGGGATGGATTCAGTGTGAAGTACTGTCAGTTCCTCATGTTTTGTGCAATTATTTTTCTAGAACAGCTCTATATTGTGATCTCGAGTTTCTCATCAATCGATCTCTAAGTGGTGGTAGAGACCAGCAAGAGGGGCTGTGAAAAGATAATATGGAAGCATCTCTGTTGTCACAGATGTGAGTAAATTTGTATTTGGTTTAAAGTAATTGATTAAGGGTCATCCCTGTTACTTGTAGAAAGCAGGATTTTACTTAGAATTGAAATTGTTACTTGTTGAAGAATGAATATATTGCCCTTGATTTTATGCAAACATAACCCTTTTATTTACCTCTTATTTTCCAAATTATTTTGCTCATGGTTTGTAGAAGTCCTCAATTTGAGAAAATGATATCATCTGTGGCTTTTAGATGAAATGAGAAAGTTGCCCCTGAAACCGCAGATGTATAACTTGTTTTTTTTTTTCTTTTTTCCGGAAAAGAGAATGGACTGTAGGTGTTGTTTCGAAAATAGATCGGATACTTAGAACACATCTTTTCATCTGGAATTGTTTTTTCAGCCTAAACCTGAAATTTTTCATTCAGCAAAAATTTTGCAGAAAGTTAAATTATATGTGCAACCCGATTATCTCTTGGAAGGGTTGCCTATGCTTCTATATCAATAATATACTCGTAGTTCCATACCTTTTTTATCTTTTGAAAAAGAAAAGAGAGGTGCTACGGCGAGTATATAAAAGTATTCTATAAACTGACGGAATTTTATGTGATATGTTAAATCTATTTTATAATTAGACAAATCATATCAATACACGTTAAGATTACTTTTGTATAACCCCGACTAGAGAATTTGAAAAGGGTTGGAGCTTGGAGGGATTCCCAAGGTTTATAGCTTATACTACAGAAACATCATCTTATCCGATTGGCAACTCGCACGCACTACATGTAGCATTCATTCAATGTATCAATCTTTGGAAGCATTGATTGATTTGTCATATGATGCCCATACTATGCCCACGATTCTTTGTGCTAAATGCTAAAACTTTTTTTCCTCACTGTTGTACTCTTCCTTTTTCTGTCCTTTCAGTCCATATCCCCCCCAATCTGTTTGTTTGCTTCAGTCCCCTGTTTTCAGGGGACCCAGTTTACGCGTTATCATTAGACATGGAGGATGATGATAACGCTTAGAAAATAATGGAACTCAAGAATATAGAATCCAGCCATGAAAAGTAAACTTGGCATTATTTGTCCCCATCAAAGTGACAACGGATATATACCCATCTCTCTGCTGGCATATCGACTACTTTAAACAGATTATTTGGTTTGACTATAAAATGCATAGTATAATCTTCTTTAATCCTGATATTTTTTTTCTGCAAACTATAAATTAACATCCCAAGTGTCTATCGAATCTCTGTACTTTATGTGAATTAACTTATTGACATAAAATCTACTTACTGGCACAATGCTCATTGCTCTTTGTTTCTATCCCCAATGAAAGCAAAAGACAGGAATTAATAATGACAAGTGCTAAGTTAATAAAGAGAATTACCAAAATAATAATAATAAACTTGTAAACTTACTTATTTAATGTGATATGCATTAACTAACATATCACTTTTTTTGTTTTTTTATACATTTGGGGAGGGGAATTTCGAACCAAGACCTCCATTTTTTATGCTAATGTCAATCAGACCACAGATCTTTGACAACTGACATATCACTTGAAATTATATTAGTTTGTAAAGTAATGTTTTGTATTCTTTTAACTTTTAATAATATAGCAAGCTGGCATACTATCAAAATGTAATGATTTTGCTGCAATTTTTTATGGCCCCCTTTTATTTTCTTGTAATATTTTTATCATATTCAATTAGCCTTCAGTTGCTTGTATAAAAAAACTGACTAAAATCTACCAATATATTTTCAGGGAAATTCTTATTGCAGTCCACGGGCGTGGCCTGCAATGCAGTCCTAAATAAAACGCTACCGTTTCATCAATAGATGAAACGGAGCGTTTCCAATACGTAGCAAAAACAAGGAAGCTTACCTTTAGAGCTTCCTTCGTTCCTCAGTGAAATCGCGTCGCTGTCGTCGTCCCCTTCCTCAAAGAGAGGACCCAATCTGCCCATATGTGTTTGTGTGTGTCTCTCTCTCTCCGTAGGTTGTAAGGTGTAGATTTGTGTAATCAATTCTCTTATCTTCTATTGTAATCGCCCCCTCGTCAGTGTGAGAAGATGTCAGATTTAACGAAGGGAAGCCAATGTTTTCTTTTTAAATATTCAAGAACCTGGCTTCAAGCCCGTGTGAAGTTTGAACTGATAATTTTCCATAGGGCTTCCAGCCTTCTAGATGGTGAACCATACTTGTGTGATAAAGTTTAATATTTAGATGTAGATTCTTTCTCTCGTGGTCTCATGGTTGTAGTAAGATTTTCTCACCTGGACTAGACTGCAAGTCTCATGGTTGGATTTATCGTAAGTGTAGATTCATGGTTGTAGTAAGGGTAGGTGGCCCAGATGCACGGCAGTTTGCAGACAAAGAAAAATAAAATTAAATATGCACGGCAGATGTACGAGAGTTCGCACAAAATTAAATTGCTGAAAAACAAAGAATAACAACCAAAGCTTTGTAAATGGCAATGGAGGACCCAAATGCACAGTAGTTTGCAGATGCCCAGACGCACGGCACAGAAAGGGAGAGGGAAACGAAATGAGTTTAGATTATTGACTTGTTCTTTATTTAAAAATAAGGGTGTTTTGGTCAATTTTAAGGTAAAAATGGGGGCCTTTTAGTCTATTCCATTGTTGGACTGCAAAGCAGTCCTATTATGTGGACTGTACGTAGCACAACCCATATTTTCAACTATGCTTTGTTAATAATAAGGAGAGAGAGAGAGAGAGAGAGAGAGAGAGAGGGTCATGGGAAGGATAAAAGTTGAAGATCTTACCTCCTAAACTACTTGAATGGTGTTGGAGGGAAGCCAATGGATAGGAACAGATCACTATCTTTGAGGAATCATTAGAAAAAAGAATAATTCAAACAGAACCTGCCACTTTGTCTTCCAAGTGGATGTATCAAGAGCACATTTTCTTCCTTTTTTATTTGTTTTGAAAGGAAGAGCAGATCTTCATATCTAAAAGCCAAAGGATATTATGCTCTATATAGTATCTTTGTTGAGAATCCATCACTATTGAAGCACTAGCAATGTGGAATAAAGGTGAATATGACTTTGTATTGTATGGTTTTGCTGCATTTCCATAGGTGATTCTCAGCTCAACATCAATCAAAAAGGACGATTCTTTTAGGATTTCTTGGCTACATAATGCCATGCATAACATTCTAGTGGGTGGAGGGTTCAAGAGCCAAATATTATTCCATTTTATATAAAAAAATATCCCCACCATATGGAGTGAAGTAATCTTTTAGAATCCTTATACAGATTAAATTAGAATAAATAAGCTCTAAAAAAAAAAAAATACATGCACTCGCTATAAAAGAAGCCATTATCTAATACAAATGATATTTCCCACTTAGTCACTTTACAGAAATGGCAAATCATCAAAGTACCCAAGAAAATAAGAGAAAGCAAGGAAGGTGGTACAGGAAACTCTCTCTTTTCTTCCCCACTTTAGAGGAGTTTATGGCTTTTGCCAATTATTTCTCACTAACCATTCTTTAATCTAGAGAATTTCATTCATCCGAAAGCTATATTTCTTGGAACTAAGAACTCGAGTCGTGTCAAAACAAAAGTGACTGATCTAGGGGTGCTAACGATGAAGTTTAAAAAATAATCAAAATCAACTTTAACAGAACTTTGCAATTAAAAGCTTTGCAATGAAAGGTTATAATATTATCTACAAAAATCTCAAACAGTAACTGAGAATCCTAATGTTCCAGAAGGAATGTTTTACTACTGCATGGAGTTTGTGGAATAGACGGAACCTGGCAGTTTTCCAACATAAACATGTTGCTCCAGACATCGCTGTACAGTGTGGATTACATCTGCTTCAAAGCTTTCAGCTAGAGAAAAATGCCTTCCATGGCAACAACCACCACTTGATAGTGTTAAATTAAATGTGGATGGAGCATTGTTTTCTGCGTTCAATATATCAGGTGTTGGTGGCATGGTGCTGTTTTACGCTATCATTCTGGTTCTGTTTTAATGACTGTATAATGTGTTACAAGGGGAGTTTTTTTTAATCAAAAGAACCTCATATATTTCAACTATCAGCATTTAAAACAGTACAACTTGAATCTTTAAGAACTTGTAAAACGAATAAAATCTGGACTTTCATCTATCCATATATGCTCTTGGCTAAAATTAAAAGTATTTTTTGCTAGCAAATGAGCCACTCTATTTCCTTCTCTTCTAATATGCTGCACTCTCCATGCTTTCTCTCATTCAAAACTGTCTTCACATCTTCAATAATATGGCCAACAGAAGTCAGATTCTCATCCTCACAATTGACTGGCTTTCACCACTTCAGCATCTCCTTCTAGAATTGCTCTGTTGAAGCCAAAGTTATTTACATAACTCAATTGTATACCAAAGTGCCACCATTTCTGCCAAAACAGGATCTTGAACCGGTTGCTTTTTATAGCAAGCACAAACCATAACATCTCCATTGTCGTTTCTCAAGACTATGCCTAGCTCCAAGCTTTGTTTACTAAGGGAAGCATGCTAATTTTCCTTGATGAAACCTTGTATAGGTTTTAGCCACCTTGGACTAGTTCTGTTACCACCTCTTTCCCCATTTGATAAATCTGACCCCCCCTTCTTTAGCCTTCACATTCACTTGAGCCTCTTGAAAGTTCATCAAGAACTAATCTAGCAGCTCTTTCCAAACAAACAGGTCCTTTGAACTTATCAAATTATTACAATATTATTATGCTTGCTGATTAACGAAGTTTGTTTCAGTTAAAAAAAATAAAAATAAAAAACCTCTTCCCTGAAGGGGGAGCAGAGCTCCTCCCTGTCCCCCACTCCTACTCCACTATTGTACTAAATCCATCCTCAAACCGTCTAGGTCAGGCGCTTGGGCGCACCGATCCTGCGGACGTCAGCTTTACTTTTTTTTTTCATAAAAACCAAAAACGAAAATACGATAGAAGAAGAAGAGGCTGTGTGTATGTTTTATTCGTCTCAGTTTCACCATTTCCGTCTCCCCTCCACCTCCCCTCCGTATTTGGTGAATTTGCTTTCAAGTAGGGTTTTCCCAGTATATATGCATTTACAAGGGCTTTTATTGTACACAAACTACAAAAAATCTCATCTTTTTTACTTCATAGCCGCCATCGATGGACCCAGAGGTCATAGACTCTTTGATTTTTACTGGTTCGGCCTCAAAATCTTCAAGAAACAACTCCCAAATGTACAGTATTCGTCGGACTTCGAAGCAAACACAGATCATCAAATTCAAGAAAACCGGCAAAAACCAGAGATTTCTCGCGTCCCAACCCTCCATAGAAGGTCCCTGAGTGACCAATTGAGCTCTAAAGCAAGCTTCAATTGCGGCTTTATGTCAACAGATACAGTCCTTCTCTCACCAAAGCACCGTACCATCCTTTCTGGAAAAGAAATCACGGAACCGGAGAAAATTAAACCAACAGATCTTCAAGTATCGTCCAAGAAGGTCACGGGTAGTAGAAAGAAGAGAGGCGAAACCAAGAGCCTGTCTGCCCTTGGATTTGAAGAGCTAAAAGGGTTTATGGATCTGGGTTTTATTTTCTCAGAAGAAGATTGGAATTCAAGCTTGGCTTCAGTCATTCCTGGGTTGCTAAGATTTGGGAAGAATCGTTGAGGAAGAAGATGCTGTTGATGAATCTGCAACTTCAAGTCCTTATCTTTCTGAAGCTTGAGAGGTTTTGGATAGAAGAAAGTTACAGAACCCATTGATGAACTGGAATATCCCCACCTTGAGCGATGACATTGACATGAAAAATAATCTGAAATGGTGGGCTCACACCGTTGTTTCCACTGTTTGATGATGAAAATCTGGTAGGAATGGGAGGAGGAGAAGGGTGCGCCTCTACAACATGCACCGTTTCGAATTCGCTTTCGAGTAGAGTTTTCCATCCTTTTATATGAAAATATATCCACTCGGGTCATTATAAATTTGAACCGCGCATCCTTAATTTATGCTATCTAAAATCTAGGATTTTCAATTTGAACCAACAACTAGAAAAAGTTACAGTTCATATGAATATGTCACCAGCAAAACCCAACAGATTTCAGAACCAGAGAGAGAATTCACTGATATATAAACTGTTTCTTGTTTCTATACAAATTTACGAGATTAGTGATTACATCCATACATCTCATCCTCTCCCCGACTACTCTCGACTTCCCCGCCAGATCTCAGCCCTGAGTCCAGACCGATACTACTAGGTCTCCCCGGAGTCACCCACTACTCCCGACTTCAGGCTACAATTTCAGCCTCAGCCCTGGCCCCAACAGTTCAAGTACATGACCCGCCGGAGAGACTCGTCGGCCTGTCTCTTCCTGTCTTCGATGTCCGAATTTCCCAAAAACCCATCCAGATCCGATCCGACCATGCCGGATAGTGGCCGTAGATCCGATGAATCGTTGTTGCCGGAGAACTTTCTTCTACCGAGTTGAAGGGAATTAACGCCAGATTTCAATTTACGCCCCTGATCCGCGTGCCCTTGCACAACTACAACGCTCGCCGCCATCCAAACACGGTTGAGATAGTTCATTCTTTTTTGTTCCTTCTTTTGTTCACTCAGGAATTTGTTGTTTGGTAAATGGGTGGTTTTGCGCCGTTAGGTGGATAACTCTCCTATAAGGGAGGGAAGGAGAGGTATATTTATAGGGGAGGAGGAGAGAGAAAGAAAGGACTGGGGAAAACCAGAAGTAGTTTTTGAAAGGTTGTTTAGAGTGTTTGGCGAGCTGGTCGAGGTTTTTGGACTTTTGCAACCATCCTGAAATATTGCTATTTTCCTAATTTTTAAAGATGATAAGTAGAGATTTTCTTTTAGAAAGAAAAATTAAAAGAAGAATAAGATTTGTAAGTTATTTTTAAAAACAATTAAGAAGCAGTTTAATATTTACAATATTTATTAAATATTTAACACTATTCAAGAAATTACTTCAAAAAATTTTAGATCATAATTCCCCTTTTTTATTAATTAACCTCAAACTTTCTAGATACTAATTTATATTTAAAGAGCAACATACAATATTTATGTCCTGCTTGCATTTTATTATTATTTATTTTTTTAAAAATAAAATTAAAAAATCAATAAATAATATCACATCATCATAATAAGATAAAAATATTACAATTTAATGAATTTTCATAAATTGAATAAGAAAACGTAATGAGTTTTATTTCATCATCCATTTGCATTTTGAAGTTAAAAATATATTATTCTTTATATATTTTATTATTATAAATTATATTGATTAATACAATAAATTATAAATAATTTCATAAATTTATTTGAATAAAAGTATTAATATATAACTTATCAATAAACCAATTTGATTAAGGTTGTGCTTGGATATTGAAATGAGTTGAGATATTAAATATTGTTAAAATATTATTTTTTAATATTATTATTATTTTAAGATTTAAAAAAATTAAATTATTTATTATATTTTGTGTTGAAATTTTAAAAAATTATAATAATGAATTGAGATTTGTTAAGTTGAATTTAATTTAAAAATCAAACGTACCCTAAGACTTAGGTTGCGTTTGAATGTTGAAATGAGTTGAATTGAGTTGAGATGATAAAATATTATTAGAATATTATTTTTTAATATTATTATTATTTAAAAATTAAAAATTAAAAATTAAAATATTTATTATATGTTATATTAAAATTTAAAAAATAATAATGATAAATTAAATTAAAATAAAATAAATTTGATAACCAAAAGAAAAGCATTAAAAGTAAAAAATGAAAAAGAAAACTTGTCTTTTGAATTTCCAACGATTCTAAATAAAGTGGCTCATAATATAATAAAATAGTTTGTCTTTAAAAGAAAAATATTTATGCTACACTTTTGTTTGTTTTCTTGTTTTGTTTATTTTCGAGTGTCACGTGACCTAACATTTTATTATGAAAGAAATAAAAAATAATAAAAGGGAACAGGTGGCGTGCTTATCCTAAAGCACAGTTATGACTCATCTTCGTCCACCCAATTGGAAGCCACCTACTTCCCCCCTTTCGCTTTAGACTGGGTCCCACTGTACTCTCTCTAGAAATATTTTATTCCATCATTGTCCGGTGGGTCTCTTTCCCCGTGGTCTTTTTGGTACTTTTTTCTCAGGGATAACATTGTCCTTTTCCAGGGATGGGTCCTTGATTGGACGGATGTATGTATGATGGGTTTGGACATGACACGAAGGTTTATGAAAAAGACACGCGTGCAGGTGAGGACCTAGCCACTGGCTTTCCTAAGATCGTCCCGATGGGCTCCATCAGGCCAGGGGATGGGTATCACGTGGGTTAGTGATGAGTTTTACAATTTATTAATTTTTTGTTTATTTCTAATTTTTTTTATTTTATTTCTTGGAGGTAATTTGTTAATAAATAAACTAAAATAGTTTAAAAACATATGTATTCTTAAACAGGTCGAAATTAATGCGGCTCTCGTACTTTTTTGCACCGTTTTTTTCTTGTCCTTTTGTCTCGGAACTCGACTCTTGTGCCCAAAATTATATTCTTTTCATTTTTTTTTTTGGAAGGTTCATCTATTTTAAACAACAAAAATGTTACTCTGGCAGTGGGGTCTAGATAAATAATTATTATTTATTTAATAATTAATTTTTTTTAATAATATTATAATTTTTTTTAAAAAAAATACTTTACACCGATAGACCGTCTAAGAGCATTGGCAATGGACTAGCCATTTGCCAATGCAAGTCTAATTTAAAGAGCAATATGAGAAAAAATGCCCACATCAGCCTAGCTAAATTAAACTAAAAAGCTAAACTAACTACAGTAAATCTTAAGAGCTCTCTATTATTGGCGAGCTACTGTAGACAATCCATATAATATTTTTATGATTTCTCTTGCCCCGCTATATTTTCCCTCGGCTTTTTCTTCCCCAAAATCCTCATTCTCCCGAACGTCCCTTCTTCCTTCGCCCCTTTCTTCTTCTTCGCCCATTTCGCCCTCGCCCCTTTCTTCTTCTTCACCCATTTCGCCCCTTTCTTCTTCAACCCGCAACTTCGTCGCCCCTTTCTTCTTCAACCCGAGCCATAATTTTTTTCTGCAGCCTCATTCTTCCCCAGCCCGCAGGCGTCCCCTTCTCCATCCCGATTCTTCCCCAGCCCCATTCCAGTGGTCGCATTATCCAGCTCTTGACGTCGTCTTCGTGGTCTCCAAGGTAAGTCTTTCTTCCATTTCCAGCATTTGTCATTGGGTATTGATTCACCTTTAATCTCTGTTTTGGCATATTGTTTGTCTATTTTTTTTTTTTTTTTGATAAATCATATTGTTTGTCTATTGCTTGTTGATTTCGGCAAAGTGTTTGTCCGTGAGGCAATTAGGGTTTTTTTTTCTTTTTCCTGCTTGTGCATCGGCCAACATAGACCTCCAGTTTCTTGTAAATTGCCAACGTGCTTGTAATGTGAAATGTGATTTTCTTGTTACTTTGTCAGTTCTTCAGCTTGCATCCTAAACTCTATCCTGATAGCAGTACTGGTCATGATTAATCTTTGCCACGTTTCGTGGAATCATGTCAGATAACTTTTGCTCTTTTTATGATATTGGAAATGCGTACTTCAGATGCTGCATTATTAAACTGATAATTGGCTCTGATCCACTGACTGGATGACCAAGAGCACAAATGGCATCAACCCAACAAGTATAAGTTTCGTAGCATCGACTGAGACTGAAGGAGTTTCCTGACATTGCCAAGGCAACATTCTGTTTGTGAAGAATTGCCTCTATTCTGACTTAGTAGTCAGTTTTTAACATGCAAGACTTGAGATGCTTGACTTGTCACTAGTTATGCAGGTTTAATGTCTAAACCAATAGATGGTTTGTACTACATAGATGCTTTTTATGTTGTGGTGTATTTCTGCTGTGCATGCGTGATGTCCTCTGCTGTGATGGTTTTATGCATTCTGTTATGGCCCTTGTCCTCTACTGTGATGCTTTTGTGCATTCTGTTATGGCCCTTGTCCTCTGCTTTGACAAATTTAATATGGCCCTTCACTAGTAGATCAAGTAACTTGCATGCTTTAAAGTGAAAATTGTTTACTTGGCTAAATAAAGTCCTTAATGCAGATCCTCAAGTCTATATAAGGTCCTCAATGCAACCTGCTATTGAATGTAGGACTCTGCATGTTTGGATGATTTTTCTTTTTGGCTCTTCTTTAGTTGATATTTTTCTTTGTTTGACTCTGCATGTTTGGATGATTTTTTTCACTTTTCATGCAGACTACAAGGGTGAAGTGCTTTGATAAGTGTATTACAAAACCAGGGCAAGCCTTGGTGGGAGTTAGAGTGGCTGCATGCATATCTAGGTGTGTGGATCGCTACCTTGAGGCCACTGGTCTCTATTTAGTGCATCTCACTGAAATTTTGGATTGTAGAATTTTTTGAAGAATGTCGAAGTAACCGACTTTCAGAGAAACTACAGATAGTGTATGGGTTGTGTGTGATCTGTTTTCCCAATTCTGATATCCACATTAAGAGCTGATTTATGTACTTTGATTTTTTTCCTAGCAAACTTCTGAACTCCCAGCATTTTGCCTGTGGCTGTGTTAGAATTTTGTCTTTGACAGTATCGAATTGTCGTGCGCTATAGATGTTTTACAAAATGTGCTCAGCTGAGAAGAATTCCTTGTGTTGAGGATACTAATGTTGAGAATACTAATGTTTATTAACAAATAAATATTTATTTGTTAATGTTTATTCAATACTAGTGGTATAATTTTTTATTTATTCTACTTATTTATGAAATGTATTTGCAAAATATTAAAAAAAAATTTGTTAAATATTATTAAAATATATAATATTTTATTATTATTTTTACTTTAAGATGACTAGTCCAATGTGGACTAACATTTTAGCTAGTCCATGTTATAGCTAAAAGATAACATTCTAGCTAAATTTCAGACTTGGCAATGGCTAGGCCATTGCCAATGCTCTAATGCAGCCATGCTACATCTGGTGGGTGTATCACTTCTCTCTAAACAATTGCCAGGAAGATAATTTTGAATTAAAGTGAAAAGAATAACTTTTTAATATAAGATTGTAGATAAGTCCTAGATAGTTGTTATTGCCCCGTAACCGTCCTGACTTCCAAGTTCCAACCCCTGAAATCTAAATAAGGCTTATCGTCTAAAGTCTTTTTTTTATTATTTTAATTTTTCTAATTATCATTTTTAATAATAGAGTCGGGAATTTTTTTTTTTTGAATGGAAACATTGAACTTCATTAATTTAAGAAAAAGTAGAGAACTGCATACACTCTAGACTAATGGCTAGATCAACAGTATCTATGTCTAACTCTAACGATGCCTTGGCAAGATTATGAGCAAATTCATTATCACATCTTTTAACAAACATAACGTTCCAATTAATAAAATTTGAAAATTTGAAAGTCTGAACTTTGTATGATTTTGAATCATTCCCACTCCATCTCACCTATCCCTTTGTTGCTGTAGACCAAATATAACTTGTCTTGAATCACCTTCTAGAATAACTTATCTCAATCCCAACTCAACAGCCAAATCAGTAGCATGAAAAGCTCCATGAGCTTCTACCAATAGAAGATCAAATAAACTAGCCTTAGAAAACTTCTTGGTAGCAAGAATCCTGCCCTCATGATTTCGAGCAACAAGACCAAATCCAGCGCTACCCTTAAACTCACTTAAGGAAGCATCCCAATTAATCTTGAGGTGACTAATTGGAAGAAGGACCAACTTGTACATTTTGCGGTTGACACACTAGAAGTGGCTTTAGAATAAACTTGGACAGCTTTAAACTCTACAACCAGTTTCTCAACCTTTCTAGCCAAAATAGTAGGATGAACAAAGGAGCCTTAAAAAATGAATTGATTCTTTCTGTGTCATATACTCTTTGCTGTAACTGCAAAAATATCCTTAGCTTCCTAATCACATACTGAGATCAGACCCTTAACTATCTCTCTGAAGCTACCTGATCGGATAAAGCTTTTATTGATCACTTTTGGCTCTTGACTCCACACACATCCATAGCAGAAACACAGCTCCACAAAACGTGAGTCACTGTTTCTTCTTCCCTTGGGAAGATGGGACACAAGGGTGATTCAACAACCTTTTTCTTAAAGAGATTTAAACTTGTTGGCACAGATTCAAGGCATGCTCTCCACAAAAAAAGTTTTGCTGCATTGGGAATTCTGAACTTCCAACATGATGTCCACTCCATCTGCTTATGAGTCCCTAAGGATTTTTTACTGTTAGGGAAGTTGACAATCTCCTTTTGCAAGTGATAGGCACTCTTTACTAAAAAAGCTTTATCTTTTGTACCCAACCATATCAAGCTGTCTCTAGAACCAGCTGAACTGATAGGAATTTTTTGTATTACAACAACTTTATCTTCCCCAAACACAGCAGGCACCCTCTCCTTATTCCACTGCTTGACATCGTGGTCTATAAGATCTGCAACTCTGGCATACTCTGGTAAGCATTTTATGGGAGATTGAACCTTGTAATTAGTAGGAAGAGGTAACCACCTATCCTTCCAGATTAAAGTATCAAATCCATTACCAATCCTCCAAAAAGACCCTTTCTCAATTAAATTTCTAGTAGCACAGATACTCCTCCATACAAATGATGGCTTTGAACCCACCTTAGCATGAAAAAAATCAATAGAGGGAAAGTACTTCCTTTTCGGAACCTGTGATGCTAGAGAGTTAGGATGTTGTAGGATCATCTATCCTTGTTTAGCCAGTAATGCCAAATTAATTTTTTCCAACTCTCTAAATTCTAAACCTCCAACAGCTTTAGCTTTCCCCATTTGTTGCTAAGAAACCCAGTGGACTTTATTTTCCTGTTGCTGTTGTCCCCACCAAAACGGATGCATGACTCAATTAATTTTTCTTAGAAAAGCTTTAGGCAATTTAAAAAATCCCATTCAGTATGTAGGGAGGGCTTGTATAACAGTCTTTAAGAGGATCTCCTTCCTTGCCTAGGACAGTAGCTTTGTTTTCCAATGGCTAATTCAATTTCTGACTCTATCAAGTATTCCTTTGAAGGCATGATACCTTGACTTGCCAATAACAAGAGGTAAGCTAAGGTGTTTTTCATAACAAGAAGTGGATCTAATCCCAGCCATCCCCAAGATAAATTCTTTAGTCAGCCTCTTAGTATTTGTACTAAAAAAGATGGAAGTTTTGTCTTTATTCAGTTTCTGTCCTGAGTAAAGACAAATTCAGTATTTGGTTAAATTTTGGGCTAATTTGCAAATTGTGAAAATTTAGGGCATTTTTGCTAAGTTTAGGGGTAGTTTTGTAAATATTAAATTTTTGAACCTTTTAATTCTAAACATCTTCCTTAGAGGTTCAAATCCTAGCTTAGTATAATTTTGATTACACATGCTTTGATTCTCTAAACTTGGGAAGTTTGTAAGTTAGCTTCTAACTTACTTTTAGATAATTTATTTATGATTCTTTGTGTAAACAACACATTCATATTACATGTCATTTTGAGCATGAAATATCATATGATACATCATTGAGCATTTGATTACCCGTTTACATGACATGTTAAATTCTCACCATTTTAGCATATTGCACATATAAATATCATTTTTCATGAAACTTACTATGCACATGTCATAAAATATATTTTTCAAAGTATAACATGAAAATAATTTTTGTCACGACTCCAAAACCTAAAATGGAAAGTTATCCTAGTGGAACTCCTCTGCCCACTCTAGAGTGAGTAAAAATGGAATGGTAACCCTTGGATTGACGAAAAACAGTCAACAGGTTCTTTTTAAAGAATGTCGGAGGCCTGGAACGAAGTCAAATGTTATGACACCTAATGTTGGTTGGTATATATGTTATGATGTTATAGTGATATTATGTTATATTACCAATATATTGAGAACGACTCTGCAGACAATGTAGTCTCAACGTGAGTTATACTACAGTCACCAGCAAGTACTCACAATGCACATGGGGAACTATGACGATACCATACGTTATATTGTTAATGATAGCGTTAATGACAATGAAATGCTATGATTTTTGAAACCAATGAGGTATGAAATGTTCTCTTTCGAAATATTATGTGTTTTAAAGTGAGAAAATGAAAAATGTTCTTTGAAAGAAAACATGCGTCAAAGTTTTTCTGATAAATGTTGAGGAATCTAGATGAGAGACAAAATATGGATTTTGTTTTCCTACATAGAAGTTGTGTCAGGATCGGCATACGATGAGCATAATGAATCGCTGGTTTCAGATGGTTGAGGAGGAGCCTGATATGGAAAGGAGGCTAGACTTGATTTGAACTTTCATAGCAACGGCTCTATATACTATATTGTAGATGCGAAAGTTAGTATGGCTACGTAGATTCAGGGGTTGTTTGAATTGAGAGATGAGTTGAGATGATTTGTGAATAGTAGAATAAGATATTTTATGAATAATAGTTTTTAATATTATTATTATTTTAAGATTTGAAAAAGTTGAATTGTTTATTCTATTTTGTATAGAAATTTGAGAAGATTTTTTTGGGATTGAAAAAGTTGAATTGTTTATTATATTTTGGTGTGAGAATTTGGGAAGATTCTTTTAGAATTTGAAAAAAAAAATTATTATTATATTTTATGTGAAAATTTAAAAAAGTAGTAATGATGAAGATGAGATGAGTTGAGGAGAGTTTTGAAACCAAATGGCCCCTCAGTTTGATAGAAATTCTATCTCCCACGTTATGTTGAACTCAAGTGGACCTCTTAGGTTGGGAAGTACGTATTTATGATTTATAAATCATTGGAATGTTTAGTTCATTCTGGCCCATTATTTTTATCATCCTTATTTCTGCTACGATTATTGCATACTGCTAATTGCATATTAGGATGTATTGCATATTAACTATAATGAACGGGAGTATGTAACCTTGTATTGCATGTCTAGACGCTCAAAGTCTTTGTTCCATTCTAAGCAGAGGTTGGGGCATCACACAGCCTTTCTCTTGTCCATTAGAGAATGGGAGATTTTTTTAAACTCCTACAAAAGCCACTTGTATGACTGAGCATTAGAGCCATGTTGCTTGCGCAGCTCCAAGTTGTCAGCTTGCAGCCACTCAAGCTCCTGTTGATAGTTTTCGAGTGATCTTTATAGCCCATCTCTCACCTCGTAGGCAAGCGCCACCTCGAGATGAAGAAGGCTAGCATCATCCCATGACTTCGAAAAGTCAGCAAGGGCCTTCTCAACCTCTTCCTTCTTCTTCTGCTCCTCCGCTGGACAATGTAAAACCAATTGGGCGAGCGAGTAAAGCACTTTGTTCTCGCCGCAACTGATCTAAAGTCTATCGAGACCTCATTAATAACCACCTTATCCACACCAATGACTATGGACGTTGTAGCTACCTCGGCCACAAAAATGCCCTCCACCACCTCCTAGCCCTAGCAATGGCCCCTGCCACTTCATTGCCGGATGAGGGGACCTTGTCCTCAGGAGATCAGACTAGATGGGGCTCCGAGATGGAAACCGGCTTAGGATGGCCCTCGCCCTTGGCGAAATGCTCCTTAGGCAAGGGCGAAGAAACCTGCTCAAAAGGAGGGCCGAGGGGCGAGGAGACATTTGAGGACCCCCTTGCAACCAAAGGGCCCGGCGGGGTCGCAGGACAGTTTCAGTAGCATATCTAAGAACCAGCGACACAAGTTCAACATTTGCAACGACTCCTCAAGCCAGCAACACAGAACGAAGAAGGTTTGTGATCGTCTTCATTTTCTTCAGCAACGATGACTCTGGCTGAATAATGAGCACCTACGTGGAAGAACCTCCGGGAGGAATGGGAAAGTCGTCAGAGTTGGCTCTGGTAAGAGAAACCCTCTGGGGTCTCTTCCCTTTCCAGTCCACCAACAGGTTTGGAGAACATCTACGGACTTGGGGCATGACCTCCCTTAGTGGGAAGGCTACGTCAGAACACAAATTGGCCGGAGGGGCCAGATGTAGACGAAGGCTATCCTTATGGTGCAACATATCTTTGTGCCAATCCTGTTTATCACTCCAAAACAAAACACATGATATAGACTACCATTTTGTACGGGATCGTGTTGCTTCCAATACTCTTAGGATTTCCTTTTGCAGCTCTAAGGACCAACTTGTTGATATACTTACAAAACCATTAGTTGCAGAAAAATTCAATCACTTTATATCAAGTCTCAATGTGGTTGACACCCCCTTGGACTCGAAGGGGTGTATTAGCATTTGTACTCCTAGTGATAAATCTGTTACACGGCAGACCATCAACACACATGTAGCACAACACTAGTATATTCCATAATAGGTACTGCAGAGAATATTGTGGTTTTTAGTCTCTACTGTGATTTGTAACAAACTAATATTCCTTAATTCTTTTGTAATGTCTATATATAGACACAATTATTCTATAATGAAAATAGAGAAGTTTTATGCAAAATCATTCTTCTCAATACCCACATCTATTCTTAATCAACTGAAACGAATACTCTAGGTGTTCAAAACTTCTCTTTTTAGAAACACGTGTACGATCGTAAGTTGAGGGGGGATGCTGCCATTCAACTTATTGTGGGAGAGATCCAAGCTCTCTATTAGTCCTATTTTTTAGAATGATGTGGGGATTGATCTGGTTAGATTGTTGTGCGACAAGTTCAGCGCATGAATGTTGCTCAAGTTTCCAAATTCAAGTGGGATTTCACCTTATAAAAAATTGCATGAGAGGTCTATTCCAGACATATAATTGAGGATCTCACCCTTATAGGAGTAAGTTCTTCTCTTGGTTGTGAACTCTACTTCTTGTTGTGCATCCACATCTGGGAAAAAATCATCTTCATTTTCAAGCAAGTATGTCAATGCTCCAACAACACTATATGCCCCTATACTTCCTAGATTGGATTTTTGGTCAGTTGCCCCAAAACTAATGTTGCTCAAACAATGAAGTATTGGACTAGTAAATTTATTATTTGAAAGATCCAGTATGGTTAAGTTTCCAAGAAGGCATATTTGAATTGGAATTGTTCCTTGTAAGTGATTAACTTTCAAGAGGAGGACGCTTAATGATGAGAGGTTTCTGATCCAATCTGGAATGTTGCCAATTAGACAGTTATCTCTAAGATCTAATGTTACGAGAGCAATGCTATTCATGAATGCACTTGTAATGGGACCACTTAGCCTATTTTTTCCTAGATGAACATGTATGATGTCCAATGAATTGAAGCACGATGGTATGAAGCCAGACAAATTATTCTCGAAAAGGTCAAGAAATGTAATTTGTTTGACTTTGCATAACTCAATCGGAATAGGACCTTCAAGTTGGTTTTTGGCCAAAACAATTTGATGCAAGTAGGTCATGTTGCCAATCCATCTTGGAAGCATGCTTGACAAAGAGTTGCTACTAAAATCAAATGCAATCAAGTCAGCATTACTGGATAAGCTATATGGGATCTTTCCAGAAAAAAATGGTTGTGGTCCAAAAATAAAGACTCAAGGAGAGTTAGATTACTTTTGGCAGGAAATAATTGGCCACTTAAGTTATTATGTGACAATTTGAGGTATCCCAAATAGGGGCAACCCATTCCCAAATGGTCTGGTATTGTTCCTAACAAATGATTGCTAGACAAATCCAATGCTCTTAAGGAAACTAAATTACCTAAAGAAGATGGAATTACGCCTACAAATGCATTTTGAGACATGTTTAAATGCTCTAAATTGGGAAAAACTAAACCGAAGTTTGTCGAAATCGAACCTCCTAGATCATTATTAGAAATATCTATTTTTCGAATATGGGGATTAGGACAATAGGGTACTTGGAAAGGATTTGTGAAAGTGTTATTCCTCAAATTAAGAATCTCCAATTTTGTATTGTTTTCTAGCAACCAAGTGGTAAACTTTCCCACCAAATTATTGTGTGAGAGATCAATTGCTTGTAACTTATATTGGTAATGAAGGAATCTGGGAATTGTTTTGGTGGGTCTTCCAGCAAGGCAACTTGACAACGACAGAACCTTCAATTGAAAGTATTCAGTCCAACTTTGAGACTCTATTTCATCAACAAGTGTGTTATTCGGCAAAGAAAGGTACTCAAGTGACTGCAAACTAGACATGAGAGAGTGAGAAATGCTTCAGTTGAAGTTATTGAATTCGAGATCCAATCTTGAAGTGCTGTCATGTTTGCCAAACAAGAAGGCAATCTCCCTTCAAAATGATTATGACCAAGGTCTAACTCTTGTAGATTCTTGAGTTCACACCAGCCTGTAAAATAAGTAGATTTTTAATTATGCTATCGAGATCAGCTTGTTTATGATTGGCAACATAATTGGAAAAAACATTTCTACCTTGGTTGGGTAACCATTGAGTTAACAAGTACTCATTGTCAATACATTAAGAGAAGTCATCACTCCAACTTTATGAAGAAAGTTTTTGTCAATGGATGAATGATCCAAATACAACTCCTGTAGGTTCTTAAGTTTTCCAAGCTCTAAAAAAAAATAACACAAGCTTTAGATATTTATCATGTGCGTTGAGATTACTTATCACGTGCATTGATAAGTAATTGAACTTGGAGACTTACCCTGGATATTAATTCCCCCATTCAAATAACTAGATCTCAAATATAGTTTCTTGAGCGATGCAATCTTACAAATGAATCTCATGTCTGTGATGTTATTACCATACAAGTAAAGCTTTTCTAGCTTACTCATTGTAAAACCTGCAATAATTTTGATACTCCATTATTCATTAGAAAAATTTGTAAAAAATGAATCAGATTAGAAAACATAAATATAAGTAAGGTTAATGAAAATAGAAGAAATACTACCTAACTAGCTAATACAATATATACTATTAATTGGGACCCTTCCACTAATCTTATTGCCAATCAAGATAGTTTCTTAAGCGATGCAATCTTGCCAAGGGATGGCAAGATGCTGTCATTGAGGTCATTACCGTCCAAGTAAACCTCCTTCAGCTGTCTCAAACGAGACAATCTTTCAAAACCTGTAGTTGTGATTTCTCAATATCCAAAGTTGTGTATAATAAATCCTTAAATACAACAAATTGGGATATATGGGAGTACAAAGCTGTGGAAAACGATGTCTGTTCGATTCCATGCTACTTTGGACCAACTTTAAATCTAAGGCCAAGTCGCCTTTAAATTAGTGATCATGCTACTTAATTTTCTTGAAAATAGGTTTTGGAGGCTCTTTCATGATTTGTCTCTTGCAACACTAACAACAAATGGACAAAATTTAGTTATTGACTATTTTTTCCAAAATAGTCAATAATTAACCGGATTAATCCTATAGTCTATAATTGAATAGGTTTATGAGAAGTGATCACTAGCAAAAAAAATTTAAGTGGTTTTATATTTGCTTTTTACAATAAAAAAGAGCAATTTATTATTGATACTTACCTTGGATATTATTAGCTTCATAATCCCATTCCTTGAATATTCCACGCAAGGATAGTATCTTGAGCGTTGCAATCTTGCCAAGGGATGGCAAGAAGCTTTCATTCAAGGGAATATAATCCAAGGAAAGCTCCTCCAGTTTGCTCAACCCAGACAATCTTTCCAAACCTACAATTTTGGTTAAAGTCATGAGCATCCACGTCAAAATAAGTATATGACATTATTGAAAGGATTCGAAATAAGATAGAAGGCTAGAAGATCAAACTCCTTTCTGCTGGGGCAAGATTGATTCTCTTACAACAAGTCTAGTCGAGTATGCCGATCCATCTCCTTTCGGTACTACATGTTTTGAAAATGGTGTATGTTCATATTAATAAAATTTTTAGTACTTTCTTTTGGGGTTCTATTAATGGGAATCCAAAGAAAAAATGGGTTAAATGGGACAAACTTTGTAAGCCAGTGGATGAGGGAGGGATTGGTTTAAGAAATCTGGTTGATGTTCAAAAATCGCTTCATCTTAAGTTTGCCTGGAATTTGCTATGTTCAGACTCATTATGGCAGAGTTTTTTCTGTGCAAAGTACATGTATGGTGTGCACCCGTTGGATGTAAATTCTGCTAGAGGTACCAGGTTCTGGAAGTCAGTTGCTAAAGAAGCTCCTGTCATTCTAGAACATTCTATGTGGAGGGTTCGTGAGGGAAATATCTCTTTTTGGAAGGATAAGTGGCTGGATTCTGGTCCTCTGATGGGGCAGCATCCAATTATGGGCAACTTAGCTTTGAAGGTTAACCAAGTGTTGAGGAATAATAGCTGGGATATGGACATGTTGGTGTAGTTAGTTGGGGCTGAAAAATCTGAAGTCATAGCAAATGAAGTTAAGTGTCGAAGTGGGGATGATCAGCTTTTTTGGTTGGGCAACCCAAATGGGAATTTCATGTCTAGAAGTGCTTGGACCTTGGTTCGGGTGAGCAGTCCTAAAAGTCTATGGTCGGATTGGATATGGAATGTGGCACTTCCTAAGAAATGTTCTGTTATAATGTGGAAGGCACTAAATTCAGCTCTAAGTGTGGACGATCGCATAAGAAAACTTGGAGTGCCTTTCGTTTCTAAGTGTGAGTGTTGCCAAGAAGGTGCTTTGGAGGATATTAATCATGTTCTATATAGTGGTAATATTGCAAGTATCATCTGGAAGTTTATCTCAAACATGTTAGGTATCCCATTTGTCCCCAATCGATCTTGGAAAGCAACAGTGGAGGCTTGGGTTAGGCGAGCGAAGAAATCAACTCAACTTGGTAGTCTTATTGGTTTGGTGCCTGGGATAATTTCATGGAATCTATGAATTTGGAGGTGTAAAGCCAGAATGCAAGGTATTAAGGAGAGTGTTCATGCTCTATGGAGATTGATAAAGTATTGGACTCATTGGGTTGGCATTAAACTTCACAAGGCTTCTCGACTTGTAGGGAAGGATATCAAGGTTTTAAAAATTTTGAATATCACAATTAAGATAAGGAGGAAGGAGGGGTTAATTAAAGTAAGATGGGACAAGCCGAAGAGGGAGTGGCTTAAAATGAATGTCGACGGTAGTTGCATTAACAATCCTGGTAATTTGGGTGCATGAGGTATAGTTAGGAATGAGTTTGGGAAGGTTATATATGCGTTTTCTTAATCGAATAGTTATGATAGTAATAATCTTACAGAAGTAAGGGCTCTTTGGTTAGGTCTTAAACACGGCAGAAGGCTGGGATTAAATAATCTGATTATTGAAATGGACTCTCTAATAGTAGTGAACTGGATTAAGAAAGGAAGATGCACTCTTTGGTACGTAGAAGACTACTGGGAAGATATTGTTCATATGTTGGCAGGAATTAATTTTTACATGAAGCACATATATCGCGAAGGAAATAAAGCTGTTGATTATTTGGCCCGGCTTGATAGTAGTGGTATCTCAAATGAATGGTTAGGACAGATGGAGCTTCCTCATTTGTTTAAAGGTATAGTTAGAACGGATTCTTGTGGGTTAGTGCATTTGTGGAAGTGTTGAAGGGAAGGAAGGTTTGGATGTATTACATCTTTGAAAGTGTTACGTTTGCGGAAGAGTTATGTCTTTGTTTGTAGAAAGAAGGTTTAGACGTTTGCGGAGGTTAAGTCTTGGTTTCATCTCAAATGGGTATGTTTGCTTACATTGTTTCATTTTCTATAGGCCTGTTTAGAGATATGATTTTTGCTATAGTTGTTTGTATGGTACTTGGGGTTTATTTGTTGTAAAACTCTAGTACCTTGTTTATTACTACAGTATTCTTCCACCAAAAGTGAGGGATTATTAATAAAATTGGGTGGAGTCACTATTGGACATGTGATTACCTACTCTTCTATATATATAAAAGAAGAAGAAGAAGATGAAGAAGCAATAAACTGATTGTGTTTCTGAGGCGACAATGCATGCTACTCATCATAAACTTCCCTATCTAGCAGGAAGAGACATGATCAAGGCTTTCTGGGATAGGATACATGAGATAAAACAGCAAAACGTAATGGGAAAAGACCCCATGCATTTGCTAAGCATATGCTCAATGTAATTAATGCTAACTTACACGTGAACTGAACTTTAAATAATCACAAACCCCTTGCAAAGCATGCAGTACTCTTAAGACTCGACATTGTTCTTAACACCATTTTTGTCACATGAATGTAGTACAGCTTGCTGGAAACCAATCTTAATTAGTCATTAGAAATGGCATGGTTAATTTATGAGCAATATATGGTTGATTTAATTATGTATAAAGTTAATATCAGAATTTATGTTTTATTCACTTTAATTGTAGCTTCTGAAAAAGCCTAAGCATATTCACCAAAAAGCCGTCTATTACTGACTCCTTAAGACCAATCATGTTCATATTTATTGACTGACGGAAGATTCAGCACATTTTACAGTGAATATCATTGTTGGTGAGGTATGATTATATAAGAAGCAGAAAATTTTCAAGTAAAGATGCAATTCAAGTAAATTTTAATATAAGTACTATCTCCATATATGTCATCAATGATCCCTTTCTTAGTTAATTCTGATATTTGAAATGTGAGGGAAAGTGTCATAAAATTGTTGCATTGCTTTTCCTTTAAGTCCACAGTAATTTTAACCATTTTTTTGTTGCTTTTGATCATATTAGTGTGGTTCCACGCATGGTGGGTATATAAGATTATGTCGAGACATTGATAAGGGATATTAATTAATTTTGTAATGAAAAACAGCCCTGAGTCTCTCTATGTACAAGACTCAACAGTAATTACAAACCAGTTCAAGAATAAGCAAGAATCACTTATACAAGTTTAACCAGTAATGCCTTGAATAAAATGAACTTAGAAATAAAGAAAGATTGATATCGAAAAATTTGTACTGACTAAATCAACCAGATCCAAGCATAACCAACAGATCCAAAGCATAACCAACAGATCCTTTCCGAGTACTACTAATAGTAAATCAGAACAAGATTTAGCAGGAATAGAGTCTATAGCAAGAATAATAATAGAGAAATTGACAGAAATAAACAAAGCATAAAAGAATCAACACAGGATATACGTGGTTCGACCCTAATGGTCTACATCCACGGCAGGAACGGCCTTAGAGATTTATTGATGATCACAGTCTCCATAGAGAAGCCTCAGAACCATTACATTCACTATCCTCACTTTTTCTCTTAGAAATTACACTGATTTCTCTTCACAGTGAAACCCTAGCAAACCCTAGGTTCTCCCCTCCTCTGCTCTCAACCCTCGCGAAAACTCTCTCTCAGAATACATAATGTACACGAATGAATTAGGTTACAAGGCATCGGGCAGCAGTACATATATATATAGGAGACATCAGATGCTACCACGTGTCAAGATCCTGCGGTTTAGGATTGAGGCCTTTTCGGTTGCAGCTTACAGGTCACGAGTGTAGCACGTGATTTACCAACCCAGCAAGTGAATCTTCAAGGTCCCATAATCAGCCACGTGTCCACCATCCATAAGTCACAAAGAAATAGAGGGTCAAATTTAATATATACATAACATGTGAATAAATGTATTGACACTACATTTACAAATTTAATAATCATATATATATATATATGTATATAAGTGAAACACAGGAGGTCAAAAATGAAAATTCAACTCTTGACATTGACTTGTTTTTGAAAATATTCAAAATTTTGTAGTTGAAGGTGGGGGCTCCATCAATGGCAATGGGAGGAATTGGTGGAAAAACTCTGCAAAATTAACAAAAAACTTGTATGTATTATACTGACCAATGTCTCTTCCATTGTTTTTCCACAACCTTGCACGCACGGACCAACTGTAAGTGCAAGGATCTTTCATTCTCCATGGCTTTTCTAACATTATATTAAACTTTTTCCTTTGTAATGTTTTTTATTGATTTAATAACTGTTTGTAGGCTGTGACCTTCCTCGGCTGCAACAATTTGAGAGTGTCTAATGTTACACGACGGGCTGGTGGACAGGGAGGTGAAGAGGAGAGTCACGGCTGGAGTGGCGTATGAAGAAATGAAAGAAGACGGTAGGAATTGGGGAAGAAGGGATCGATAGAAACCTAGAAGACTAAGTGTAGAATTGGGCTTCATGGGCTAGACGGAAGGAAAAGTCACGGGTTTCATTATTACAAAGTATTAAGACGGAAACTTCGAGCTCATGCACAGCCAAAGCAATGGCTTCAGGAAAAATCAGAAATCATGGACACGCCAACACTTCCCTCATGCCTGCAGCAGAGCACAGCAGCACTACACATTCTGCAGAGTACAGCAGCAGCACTATACCATCCGTACCTCCCTCATACTTGCAGCAGGACAGCACAGCAGCAGCACTACACAAATGACAGTGCAGTACAGCGTGTCTCATCTCCAGAACATTCCCTCATAACAGATTGTATCACTCTCCACCGTTAGATCAGGAATTTGTTTTACATCTTACATTGATAAATCTGTATAAATATTGTCATTGGATAAATGTACAGTGCAATGAAAGAAGGAAAAAATACGAGTGAAATATTTTTTCCTCTACTCTGTGACATTCTCTCAAGCACCTCACATGCCTTAGTTATTTCCTTCTCTTCAACACTGTTTTCTTTTAGAGTATTAGAGATATACAAGGACTCACGTCCACCTTTCTTTCTTCATTAAACCAACTCAGATACATCCATGGCTGATCAAGACCCCTCCGGTATTTCATCTCCCTCCCTCCCACTTGTTGTGTTGTGAAAAACGACGACAATAAATTGAAAGTAAATGCGAAAAGAACAATCAAACAATCACACGACACAAGATTTATGTGGTTCAGCAAATTGTCTATGTCCACGGGAGCTGCAGAGGATTTTGATTACTTGAGGAATCACAATACAATGTTGGGCAACTACTATGCACTCACTATACGGCCATATGACAGAACACATCATATTTATATTGTACACAACAGAAAATCCTAAAATTTCAATAATAGCGATGTTCACTCGAGTGGCGTGTCGAGCACGCATCGAGAGAACCTGTTTCCTATCAACTGCTCGAGTCATGTGTCGAGCAGCTCTTGAGCGAACTCTCTAACTTGCCTCCGCTCAAACGGTGTCGAGTGAACTCTCTATATTGCATCCGCTCGAGCTCACTGTCAAGCAGTCTTGAGCGAACTCTATGACTTGCCTCCACTCGAGCAGCTAAAGACTCCGCTCGAGTGGTGTGGACTAGACTCTACTGTACTCAATAATTTTCCCACTTGGAAATTGGCACACCTACTGTATCCTCCACTTCTGCAACTTACTGCCCCTGTCTTCATACTAGAAGACCAACTGAAACTGTGCACAACTTCAGTTTTTCAAGTGTAACACCCTCTGTCAACATATCAGCAGGGTTCTTACTTCCACAAATTTTCTCAAGTAACAACTGGTCATCATCTAGCAATGATCGTATAAAGTGATACCTGATCTGAATGTACTTGGTCCTAAAATAAAATACTGGATTCTTGACAAGGAATATGGCACTCTGACTATCGCTGTAGAGAGTGCCCTTCTGATTCTTTTTACCCAATTCCTCCAAGAGCCAAATCATCTCTTTTATAGCTTCTGACACTGTAATATACTCAACTTTTGTAGTAGACAAAGAAACTGTTTTTTGCAAATTAGAATCCCATGACACTGCAGTACCACCCAGAGCCTAAACAAAGCCTATGGTACGCTTTCTGCTATCAATATCTCCAACTAAATCAGCATCAACATTGCCCTGTACTTCTAAGCTCTCTCCTGAGAAACACAAGCACATTTCTGAGGAGACTTTTTGGTACCTTAGAATCCACTTCACAGCTTTCCAATATTGTTTTCCTAGGTTATTAATGTATCTACTCACAACTCCTATTGCATGGGAAATATCTGGTCTTATGCAAACCATAGCATACATAAGTGAACCAATAACTGAGGCATAAGGAACCTTACTCATGTAATCTTGTTCCTCCTCTGACTTTTGCGACTGATCTTTGCTGAGTCTGAAGAAACTGCCCAAGGGTGTGCCAACTGGTTTGGCCTTGTCCATATTGAACTCGCTGAGTACCTTTTTCACATACTCAGCCTGCCAGAGTCTCAATGTGCCTCTGACTCTATCTCTGACAATTCTCATACTAAGGATTTGTTTTGCAGCTCCCAAATCCTTTATTACAAAATGCTTTGACATCTGCTTCTTCAGATTATTGATCTCATCAATACTAGCCTCTGCAATAAGTATGTCATCCACATATAGCAATAAAATAATGTCAAAATTGTTAAAATGCCTGACAAAGCAGCAGTGATCTACCTGACATCTGATGTACCTTGCACTGCAAATAAAACTGTCAAACTTCTTGTAAGACTGTCTAAGAGCTTGTTTCAGGCCATACAAACTCTTCTTCAGTCTGCAAACTGAACCTTCATTTTCCTGTACTACAAACCCCTCAGGTTGGTGCATGTAGATATCTTCTTCAAGATCTCCATGAAGAAAAGCTGTCTTAATATTTAACTGCTCAAGAAATAAATTTTCAGTAGCAACCATAGCCAGCACTAACCTGATGGTTGTAATCTTCACCATAGGAGAAAAAATCTTAGAGTAATCAATACCATGCTTGTGCTGAAGCCTTTTACAACAAGCCTGACCTTGTACCTCTTACTGCCATCATGCTCAATCTTTATCCGGTATACCCACTTGTTGTGCAAAACCTTCTTCCCTAATGGAAGTTTTGTCAACACCCATGTCTGATTCTCTAACAAGGAATCCATCTCACTTTTCATGGCCAGCTCCCACTTACTAGAATTTTCATCTTGCAAAGTTCCTTCATAACTCTATGGTTCACCACCATCTGTCAACAGAATGTAATTCAAAGTAGGTGAGAAACACTGTGGGGGACGAATAGTCCTAACTGACCTGCAAACTACAGCTGCAGGAGTCGATGACTCTGGATCTGACTGCAGAATAATTGGAATGGGTGCACCGGACCCACTCTCCCCGACACTCACATCTCTGCATTGCACTATGACCTCTATCACACCAACCCACCCGGCCATGTCTGATGGACTTTAAATGGGTCGAGGAAACAAAGAGATGAGAAGATTAATTTGCTTGGGGAGTAAGAAAGAGTACTTGGGTTTTCGATTGTGTTGGAAACTATAAACCAATGACTTTGCTTTACAGGTCATTTGTGTCGTCGGCTCTACATTTTTTTCCTCTGAGCTAATGAGGATATACTTTGTTTTAACTTTTAATTTTTTTTTAAAAAAAAAAAGTAATGAAAATTTTCATTAATTTTTTTTAAGAGAAATGTTTTAGGTTTCACTAAAGTAAACACAAAAACTGACTTGACTTCATGTGTTATATTAGATTGTAAAGTTATTTTTTTTATATAAAGTAGACTTCAAATATCACATGAAGTCAAGTCAATTTATGTGTTTATTTTTGCGAAATCTTTTAATTGCTATAGTACTTATATGGAATTTGGTTCTTGGAGCTTACGTGGAATTTAACTAATGTTAATTCTAAAATGTTGGCTGCTTTTGCTTATTCCTTCTTATTAATTACAAGACGATTAGAATCATAAACAGCTAGCTCGCCAAGGTGTTAATGAATACGATGAACTATTTTGAGCAACATGTGAACTAGTAATAAATTATTTGGGGACTTCATGGAGTGGTTCAGCTGTAATGGGGCCAATGTAGATACTGATTCATGTGGGGTATAATCAGAAAGTCTGTTCTTGCATTCATTTTTGGTGCTGCAAAGTATTACGTACCCACTAGGTAGAACTCACCCTTGAAAACTAGTTTACAAGGGAAGGGTGCCTAGGGGCTTATAAACCATCAACCAATCCCATACTTAGTCAATGTGGGATCATAACACAAAGTTATGTTCTTTTCTCCATTATAACTTTTGATCAGTAGGTGGCACATTTGGTCACAACTTTCGTGAACCCAAGTACGAGATTGAATTCCATCCAGAAGATTCCCCGTTTCATCCCGTCTCGTAAGTAGTTTAGATTCTTTTAAACCTTTTTACCATTTGGCATAGTAGCCATGCTAATGGGTAATTCTATCAACCTAGATGGATTCCTCAAATCTTTTGTCGTTAAAGGGTTCTTCTTTATTCCTTTTTTTTTTTTAATATGCCACTGTAGGTTTGTGGTCTACATTTGAAGATTCACCTTTTTGTCTGGTTGTTTAAACTTAATCTTATGAAAATTTTTGTGATCTGGATACCATATTTCTAGTAATTTCATTTGTCATTAAAAAGTTGATGACATCAGTTGACCTATCTACATGATGGATTTAATTGGTTATGTATTGCTGTTATTAGTTTGCCTGTATCCATTTCCTTGCTATCAGCATTTTTCGTAGACAGGAAAGCAGGTGTCTTCGTACCCTTTGTGCAAGGGTAGGGGGTTTAAGCAGCAAGCAATAGTTACAGTTTTAGGTACTTAACCTAATTGTGAAGGTGTTGGGGGTGCTTCCTCTATGCAAATATTAGCTGCCTGGCTTTTTCCTAGTTATAGTGGTTATGCTAAATTCCTTTCTATAGGACTATGAACCTTGCATAGGGCCTTACAATTACCAGATGGGGAGATACTATTGCATTAGGGTTAATTCAACACAGACTCGAGACAATAGTACTCTTGTGATAATTACATCACATATTTCTATCAAGTTGGACAACAACCTATCTATCCACTTTGGATAATGCTTGGGAAATTGTATATAATAGGAGCATTCCATCTTAAATGAATGATGGCATAAGATGTAACCACAAACTTTGTATATTTGACTGCAGCACCAAAGTGGGGTTGAAAAGAGAAACAACGAACCCCTCATCAAAATTAGTAAAAGGAATAATCAAAAGCCAACCTGATTTTATTTCTTTGCAAGTAAAAGCAACAAAAAACGAATCTAAAAGAGGGAAAGCATGCATAAAGACTTGCAAGACTCACTTGACTCTGCTAAGTCTCCGAGAGCGTTCCTCCTCAGCCAGCAACCCATCCTCCAAGGACTTTCCCTCCTCGATGTTGCCCCAACTGGCGAGAATCCTAGCGTTGTTCTTGACACCCAGTTGGGCCAGCTTCTCAGAGCCATCGCCATCTCTCAAAACCTTTCCTGCGCAAATCAAATTGATCAACTCGTGGCCGTAGTTTGACCGCTTTGCCACGTCTATCCTCAACATGGGCACGGTCCATTCCTCTAGTACCACCTCTATCACAACAGCCCATGTCCCTCCTATCTTCAACTTCGCCATTGAGAAAAAAAGATACAGATCATAGGTTGCACTTCGATGGACTTTAAACTAATGAATTTGCTTTGGGAAATGCTACGGAACCCACATTCTATTGACCGATTGCACACGTGACAAATAATTATTGCCATTATAGCTCCATTCCCATCCTCCCTCCATTGATACCCATCCCTCCCTCATCCTCCCTCCATCTTGAATTGAATCAGTGAGTTGGCGTCAGGAAAAACCCATGTCAGATCTGAATACTAAGGGTGTGCATCCGGACAAGATTTTTGTCCAGTCCGGTTAAAAATTCAGAACTCCGGATGATCCCGACGGATACAAAATTATTATATCCGCCTGGATTGGTTACAGATCTGGTATTTAAATGGTATTATCCGTAACCGGCTTTAAAGGATAGACCTCTGTCACTTATTTTCTCCCCTTCCCCAAAATTAAAGCCTAAACCCGTAGCTAGGTTCCCTTCCCCAAAACAAAAGTAAAGTAAAAAAGTGATTCCTTTTTCATATCCGGCTCTCTCTCGATTTCCTTCTAGTCTTCTTGATTTCCTTTCTCTCTCTCTCTCTCTCCCCCCCCCCCCCCGAACAAAATCCAAGCATCCTTCATCAAATCCATCACCGCCAGTGACTAGCAGTGGCCATTAACGTCACTTTTTTCTCTCTACTCGTAGCTTCCTCTCACTCTCTCTCTCTCTCTAAATTTGTAGATCTAAGCTTGTGTTTGTAGATATGAGTCTGTCTTTGTAGATCTATTTTTTGGGTTTCTTTATTTTTAAAATCTTCCAGCAAAAACGTATTTGTAGATCTACATGCTCGCAATACTATAAATTTTCTAAAACTGTGTACTTTTTTGCTTTTGAAAAAGAATGTTCAGATGCTTTCTTAGTTTATATATCACTTTCCTTTCTCGTTGGTTGTTTACCACTTTGGCTAGATCTATTTTTGTGTTTTTATTGTACCCCGTATTTGTTCAATCTCAAATTTGTCGGCTTATCTATGTTTTTCCTTCTTCTTTTTTTCCCCCTTCCTTTGGGTTTGGATCTGTATCTATGTTTGTTCTATCCTCTCTATTCCTCAATAATCTTTTTGAGTTACAAATGTGAATATGGGTTTTTGTGTTTGTGTTTAAATCTTGCAATTTGCCCAGATAAGAGTTTTTGTATTTAAATCCAGATGCAGTTTGCCCAAATCTGGATTTTTGTGTTTAAATCTAGCAGCTTAATGTCAGAAAATGGTCATGAACCGATTTTGTGGAAGGGATGTTGTGTCCATGAGCTTATATTTGAATAATGTTTTGTTTAAAGTAGAAAATGTATTACTAAATATTTTGCTTTGTTTAAAGACTAAAGTACAAGATGTTATCTATGTTATCTTGCATTTTAATATGCATTTTGTAACTATGTAAAATTCTATGTTCTTTATGTTTCTTCTTATATTTTTGTTTAATGAGCAGTATATAAAACATATGTTTAATCTGAGTAGTTTGCTTGTTGCTTAGAGTTTTAGTAGTTTTGTCAAGCTACTAAAACATATGTTCTATTAATATATTTGCATGCTGGTAATTATTTGTCAAGCTGCTGATCATAAATTGAGTATCAGTATATTTTTTTCCCATCAACTAATATGTTTGAATATGTTCTGAAGTGCTTTATCTTTGGTAGATTAAAAATGACAGAATAACCAAGCTTATTGTGCTGCTACTCTTTCCCCAGTTCTCCATCTTAACAACTGGGTCAAGCATTTGTTTCTAAATCTGTTTTTAGTACTTTATCTTTATCTTTTTTTAGTACCTTTATCATTTACTGAATCTATTTTTAGAATAGTTTAGGCACCATTGACCAATTTGGATTGAGACAATGAAGAAGATGAGCAGCAGCAGCAGTATATGACTCTTTGGAAATATGAAGAGATACAAATATTTCTATCTTTGTTTATATTGGAGGCAGATAGTGATGCAGGAGGATCTGAGTCAGATAATGTTGAGTTGTTAGACTGCACATTGACTGCACTGAAATACTTTGAGGTGGCAAATTAGTGCAAAGAAGGCAAGAAATCATGATATTTCCTTGGTTGGGTCAGTTTTGAGCACGTTTTGATATTTTAGCCATAACTTTGGCTACGGGTATCAGAATCACGCATATGACCCCAATTCGGAAAGTTCTTTTCAGCGCGCACGTCGTGGGAACCAAGCTATACTCAATGTGTATCATTTTCAAGGCCAAATTACACTGTTTTTCTCTCTAATTTCTGATTTTTAGTTATTTTTTACCTTTTATGGTAATATTTCAATTACTGTTTTGGAAGTGATTATGAACTCAATTTGGGCCAGATTTCTGGCAGATTACTTCTTTTATTATGTATTTAATTTTGGCATGATTATTGAGATTTTGCTATTTTTGGTAAAATTCAAATACAGTCGATTTTTAGCTATTACAATCTGGCTTGTGGGTTGATTTTGTTCATTCTTGAATATCGATAATTTGAATTGACATCCGAGACATTTTTTCTATATTTTTAGGTGAATCTCTGATTTTCTTTCCTGTGAATCATTTGTTGAAACTAATCTGTAGAATAATCGTTATTCTTTCCGGCGTCAGATAGTCATAGCATAGAGTGTTACATTGTGATGTATTATTATTTATTTTGATTGTAAATTAATGTTGTGCATTGTGATGTAAACAACAATGTGATATGCAGAGTATTGTGTGCGTTGATGTTTATTATTAATTAGTTTGTTTTATAAAAATTTGAATGGTCAATAAAAAGTTTAAAATGCCTATAAAGACATTCATTATATAAAAAAAAATGCCTATAAAAAATAATAAACATAATGGCCTATTAAAAAAAGCCCTTTAAAAAGTGTTAAAATATTTATGTTTTAAAAAAACAAGGCTTTTAAAGTGTTTAAAAGATATTTTTTAAGGAAAAAAAGGCCTTTAAGAAAGTGCTAAAAGAAATTGTTGTTTAGAAAGTGATAAAAAAAACTATTTACAAAGTGTTAAAAAAATAATTTAGAAAAAAAAGGAAAAAAGAAAAAGAAAAAACAATATTAAACTGGATATCCGGGCCCAAATTTGATACCTGCCCGGTTTTAAAAAGCTAGATCCGGATCCAGATGCGGATGCGGATGCATAGCCCTACTGAATACCTCCATTCCCATCCTCCTTCCATCCATTCCCATCCCTCCCTCATCCTCTCTCCATCTTGTATGGAATTAGTGAGTTCATTTGATGCCATTGAAACTTTACTTTCCTTGTAGTTCTTCTCAGCAAATAAACAAGTGGTCACAAAAGAAATAAAATTAGAAGAAAAAAATCCAGATAGACATGGATTTCTATTTTCCTAAGTAAAGCGAGTTGTATATTTAAAAAATCCATGCCTAGCATGTCTATACGAAAAAAGTATAGCATTTTCTTTTATTGTTTTTAGAGAATCTGCGGTGATGGAAAATGCAAGACATAGATTTCTATTTTCCTAAGTAAAGCAAGTCTGTTTTATTTTCCACATACCCACAAACGAAACAACTGGTCACGAATTCACCCAGATTGAAGGGATTAAATAGAAATTCATACAGATTTGCCTAGTTTTTTTTTTAGATGAGATGAATTGAGATTAAAGTTAAAAAGTTGAATAAAATATTGTTAGAATATATTTTTGAATATTATTTTTATTTTGAGATTTGAAAAAATTGAATTATTTATTTTGTTTTGTATTAAAATTTTAAAAAATTATAATGATGAGATGAGATGAGTTAAGAAGTTTACAAATATTGCAGTTTTAGTTGAGCCAGGGAGAGGGAGGGGGCGTAGAAAGAAAGAGATGAGTTTATCTGTGTAGTTTTTATTTTTTAAGTATTTTATACGGGCCATTCAAGAGGTTGTCCGTGTCGTCAGTGCAGCATTTGTTTCCTCAAAGCTAATGAGAATATGTTTTGTTTTAATTTTTAATTTTTTTAAAAAAAAAAAGTAATGAAAAAATTGGTAATTTTTCTAAGAGAAATGTATTAGCTTTCACAAAAATAAATATACAAATTGATATAGTTCTTTGTGTTGAATTAGTTGTAAAATTATTTTTATTATAAAGTAGATTTAACGTATCATATAAAATCATATCACTTTGTATGTTTACTTTAAGGATAGTTTGAGGCAAGGAATGAGATATAAAATTTTCATCTAATTTCATTTTATCTCATCTCATCTTATTTTTAAACACAATTTAAATACAAAATTTTCAAATTAGTCATTACAATTTTAAAAACTAATCATTACAACTATTTTTAAATTTTTAAATAAAAAATAATAATTTCAACTTTTTAAAATTCTATTATATTATAAAGGAAAATGTTAGGGATTTCGTGAGATTCCGTTTTCTCTTCCCATTTGACATGGGTTCTCCATGTAGGCTTCTTTTAATTTGTTTTTTTTTCCCACGTTGGCTCATTTCTCCCCTCCCTCCCTCCCCCCCCCCCCCCCCCCCCCCCCCCCGCGGCACCATCGAATTCGTCGTTCTCAGCCCCTGCGAGTTTGTCCATTTCCAATCCTATCAAGTTTGTCTCCCCTCCCCTCCATCTCCGACCCATTTCCCTCGATTTTTTTTTATAGGTATGTCTTGAGTAATAACTCTTGGAACCATGCTGTAAACTCCCAAATATTTCAACATCTCATTCTGCAGAAGAATTTAGGACCTGGACTTGGATTTGATATTTTATTGACCTTAATAGTTTTTGCTTTCTTGGACACAGGTAGACAATATTGCCATGTCATTTTGTACAATAGTTCACCTTCATTTATTATCCTATTTTAAATTTTTTGGGGGAGAGAAAAATGCAAAATGCTTAAGTTATTTTCATTCTCTTGATCTTTCATTTCAATTTTGCTTCAGGAGATAAGAAAGTTGCAGCCATTGGGATTTTCAGAGTTTTTTCAGCTCAAAATCCATCATGTAATGAACCCCATGTTGGAGATTGAGGAAACACCACAGAGAAACATAGTTGACTGATTTGATCCAACATGTCTGACTTTATCTGCTCAAGAAAGATAAATGATAGTAAGATACTCTTGTTTTTTCGTGGTCCTTTTAGTTCACGGATAAGTCAATGAACTCGACAGCAGCAAATTTAGGATTATGCCTTAGATAACACAGAAGTCAAACTCAATTTTTAATGTTGATGTGGTACCGTAAAAACCCCATTTTTTCAAGCGTATGAATCTTTTGTCTCTTTCACTTGAGTTCAAATCCTCCACAGCTCTTGCTTCGGAAACTGGTGGGTGTGTGATGGTCATGTCAATTGCAAGCCTTTCCTTTGTGACATAGACTTGGCCAGTTTCTATGTCAACACAAGATGAAGAAAAGTGTAGTAGTAGTTTTTAAGAGCCTTTCCTAGAGAAGTGGGCAATGTTCGATTCCAAGCATTTTTTAAAAGAAGGAAAAGTGAAGCGGCTCTTGCAGCCATGGGTGAAATGGGAACATGGTTTTTGTTGTGCTTGGACGAACTCGGAGGGGAGATGGGTCGGAGATGGAGGGTGGCCGAAAATGGGTCGGAGATGGAGGGGAAGGGAGACGAACTCAATGGGGCTGGGAATGGACGAACTCGCAGGGGTTGAGAATGACGAACTCGATGGGGCTAGGGACCGGAGAAGGAGAATGCCAAGCTGGGGGAGGAAATGTGTTTTAGTCAACATGAAAAAAAAAAACTAAAAGAAGCCAACGTGGAGGGATCCGTCAAATGGGAAGAGAAAACGGGATCCCGCTTAGCATTTTCCATAATATATATATTTAATTTTCTTTTGCTAATTGCCATTTCTTTCTGAAACCTGCTAATTGTCGTGTTAGGTATTGGGATGTTGAATGATTAAGGTAATCTACAATCCTAGTAGGGTTTTAGTTGTTATAGATTTTCCCAAACATGATTAATCTTTATCAAGTTTACTCTATGAACAATATTTACAACCTCCTCTCATTCTTCCCCTTTTTTTCTTCTTTTAAGATCAAATTAAACATATATTATAAAAAACTAATCAAATTTGTTACAAACCAATATAAAGGGGATCTCAATTGCTTTGGAAATTCAAGACCTGGGATCTTAGTGGTGGGTGGTATGCTTCTAAATTGAAAATTGGTAACTGTGTATTGGGGGCTATGAATTAATGTACATATCAATTTTGTAATTAAATTTTGTTTTTTGTACTTTCCAATGCATTGAGGTTTGGAGAAGGTGCATAATATGCTTACAATTAATTGATTTAGTTAAGCTTGTGTCAAATGGGAATTTATGATGACCATAGGCACCGCAAATGAATCACTTTCTAGGAAAACTTTGCCAAACTTCCTTTTCAGTGTCTTTGGCTCTGTAAACGAGTCATGCTCATCATTTTTTCATTTGTCAAAACTTTTTTTAACTCTAGCGGATAGTAAATAATAACACCTAATATATTTACAAATGCTTAAATTTCAAAAGAAATATACATAAAAAGTCCATACATTTTAGTAGAAAATAGATAAATAATCGATCGATAAAGGTTTATCGAAAGTTATAAACCTCATATTTGAAAATCAAGAACAAGCATATAGACATATGCAAACATCATTATGCAATGCTACATAATTTAGAAAGTATAGGACAACTTACAAGATTTCACAATTAAATAAATAAAAAAAACTTGGTGATGCACACTTCAATAAAGCTAAACCACACCTGACGCCAATAAGGATTTATATACAGAACTGCAACAATTCCCAACAACACTATTATGTAAGACACACTGAAACTTATGCAGAAAAAATCCATGTCAATGAAACCGCCACTTTGTTCTCCCTTATGATTAGATGGCAATTCAGTTTTGTTCCAAGTATTAGGTAATGGAGGTCCATACAGAAGAAGATTCCCCTTATAGCTGTTTTCATCAAAGGTTCCGAATTGACCTTTTCTTTCTGGTGTTCTTCCAGATAAATTATTCTCAGCCACACTGAAGACAGCTAGAAAGTTTAACTCTATAAGTTGAGGGGGGATGCTGCCATTCAACTTATTGTGGGAGAGATCCAAGCTCTCTATTACTTCTAGTTTTGAGAATGTTGTGGGGATTGATCCAGTTAGATTGTTGTGCGACAAGTTCAGCGCACGGATGTTGCTCAAGTTTCCAAGCTCAAGTGGAATTTCACCAGATAAACAATTGCATGAGAGGTCTATTCCAGACATATAATTGAGGATATCACCCTTATAGGAGTAAGTTCTGCTCTTTGTTGTGAACTCTACTTCTTGTTGTGCATCCATATCCCAGGAAAAAACATCACTATCATCTTCAAGTGTCTTTGTCTCCAAGTTTATCGTTCCTTCAATGCCAAAGTCATATTCCCATGTACTTCCTAAATCGGATTTTTGGTCAGTTGCCCCAAAACTAATGTTGCTCAAGCAAGGAGGTATTGGACCAGTAAACCTATTATTTGAAAGATCCAACATGGTTAAGTTTCCAAGAAGACATATTTGAGTTGGAATCCTTCCTTGTAAGTGATTAGCTTTCAAGAGGAGGACGCTCAATGATGAGAGGTTTCCGATCCAATCTGGAATGTTGCCAGTTAGGCGGTTATCTCTAAGATCTAATGTTACCAGAGTAGAGCTATTCTTGAATGCACTTGTAATGGGACCACTTAGCCTATTTTTTCCGAGATGAACATGTTTGATGCCCAATGAATTGAAGCACGATGGTATGAAGTCAAACAAATTATTCTCGGAAAGGTCAAGAAATATAATTTGTTTGAGTTTGCATAACTCAATCGGAATAGGACCCTCAAGTTGGTTTTTGGCCATAACAATTTCTGTCAACCACGGCATGTTGCCAATCCATCTTGGAAGCATGCCTGACAAAGAGTTGCTACTAAAATCAAATGCAGACAAGGAAGCACAACTGGATAAGCTATATGGGATCTTTCCATTAAATTGGTTGTTGTCCAAATATAAAAACTCAAGGCTAGGTAGATTACTTTTGGCAGGAAATAAGTGGCCACTTAAATTATTATTTGACAATTTGAGGTATACCAAATTGGGGCAACCCATTCCCAAATGGTCTGGTATTGTTCCTGACAAATGATTGCTAGACAAATCCAATGCCATCAAGGAGACTAAAATACCTAAAGAAGATGGAATTGTGCCTACAAATGCATTTTGAGACATGTTTAAATGCACTAAATTGGGAAAAACTAAACCCAAGTTTGTCGGAATCGGACCTCCTAGATCATTATTCGAAATATCTATTTTTTGAATATGGGGATTAGGACGATAGGGTACTTGGAAAGGGTTTGTAAAAGTGTTATTTCTTAAATTAAGAATCTCCAATCTTGTATTGTTTTCTAACAACCAAGTGGGAAACTTTCCCACCAAATTATTGTGCGAGAGATCAATTGCTTGTAACGTATATTGGTAATGAAGGAATCTGGGAATTGCTCTAGTGGGTCCTCTAGCAAGGCTACTTGACAACCTTAGAACCTTCAACTGAAAGTATGAAGTCCAACTTTGAGACTCTGTTTCATCAACAAGTGTGTTATATGATAGACAAAGGTACTCAAGTGACTGCAAACTAGGTATGGGAGAGTGAGAAATGCTTCCATTAAAGTTATTGAATGCGAGATTCAATACTCGAAGTGCTGTCATGTTTGCCAAACAAGAAGGCAATCTCCCTTCAAAATGATTATGACTAAGGTCTAACTCTTGTAGATTCTTGAGTTCACACCAGCCTGTAAAATAAGTAGATTTTTAATTACGCCACTGAGATCAACAGCATATTTGGAAAAAGAGGGTTCTACCTTGGTTGGGTAAGCTGCCATTGAGTCCACAAGTTCTCATTGTTAATACATTAAGAGAAGTCATCACTCCAACTTGTTGAAGAAAGCTTTTGTCGATGGATGAATAATCCAAATACAACTCCTGTAGGTTCTTTAGCTTTCCAAGCTCTAAAAAAACAAGAACATGCTTTAGATATTAATTATCATGTGCATATGATAAAGTACACCCAAAAACTCTACAATATTATGGGTACACAAAAGCCTACAACTAAAGGTGGCAAATTTATAAGTAATTCAACTTTGAGACTTACCCTGGATATTAATTCCCCTATTCAAGTAAGCATATCTCAAATATAGTTTCTTGAGCGATATTGCAATCTTGCAAATGAATCTCATGTCTGTGATGTTATTACCATCCAAGTAGAGCTCCTCTAGCTTACTCATTTTAAAACCTACAATAATTTTGATATTCCATTATTCATTAGAAAAAATTTGTAAAAAATGAATCAGATTAGAAACATAAATATAAGGTAAATGAAAACAGAAGAAATACTACCTAACTAGCTAATACAATATATACCAACCTTTATTAATTGGGACCCTTCCACTAATCTTATTCCACCTCAAAGATAGTTTCTTAAGCGATGCAATCTTGCCAAGGGATGGCAAGATGCTTTCATTGAAGTCATTAGAATCCAAGTAAAGCTCCTCCAACTTGCTCAAGCCAGACAATCTTTCAAAACCTGCAATTGTGATTTTTCAATGTCCAAATAATTACCCATCTAATACAATCTTATTGTAACTCAAAGATATTTTAAACCAATGTATGTTCAATGACACGTCGCCTTTGAATTAAATAAGTGATCATGCTACTTAATTTTCTTGAAAACTAACAAATTGGCAAAATTTAGTTATTGACTATTTCTTCCAAAAAAGATAATAATAACACAAACTTCAGATATTTATCATGTGCGTTGAAATTACTTATCAGGTGTATTGATAAGTAATTCAACTTTGAGACTTACCCTGGATATTAATCTCCCCATTCAACTTAGCTTCTCTCAAATATAGTTTCTTGAGAGATGGAATCTTACAAATGAATCTCATGTCTATGATGTTATTACCATCCAAGTTGAGCTCCTCTAGCTTACTCATTGTAAAACCTGCAATAATTTTGATATTCCATTATTCATTAGAAAAATTTGTAAAAAAAGAATCTGATTAGAAAACAAAAATATAAGGTAAATGAAAATAGAAGAAATACTACCTAACAAGCTAATACAATATATACCGACCTTTATTGATTGAGACCCTTCCACTAATCTTATTGTAACCCAAAGATAGTTTCTTGAGCGTTGCAATCTTGCCAAGGGATGGCAAGATGCTTTCATTGAAGTCATTATTGGCCAAGTAAAGCTCCTCCATCTTGCTCAAACCAGACAATCTTTCAAAACCTGCAATTGTGATTTTTCAATGTCCAAAGTTGTGTACAATAAATTCTAAAATACAACAAATTGGTATATATGGGAGCTGTGTGTCCAATGATTTCAGCTTGTGGAAATTATCGATATATGTCTGTTCGATTCCATGCTCCATATATTTGGACCAACTTTAAATCTAAGGCCAAGTCACCTTTAAATGAGTGATCATGATACTAATTAATTTTCTTGAAAATAGGTTTTGGAGGCTCTTTCATGATTTGAAAATTTTGAAAAAAAATTAGTTATTGACCATTTCTTCCAAAAAAGTCAGTAACCGGATTAATCATATTGGTTAATATAAGTGAATAGGTTTATTAGAAGTGATCACTAGCTAGCAAATTTTATGTGATTTTATATTTCCTTTTTACAATAAAAAGAGCAATTTATTATTGATACTTACCTTGGGTATTATTATTAGCTTCGTAATCCCATTCTTTGATTCCACTCAAAGATAGTTTCTTGAGCGTTGCAATCTTGGCAAGGGATGACAAGAGGCTGTCATTGAAGGGAATATAATCCAAGTAAAGCTCCTCCAGTTTGCTCAACCCAGACAATCTTTCCAAACCTACAATTTTGGTTAAATTCATGAGTATCCACGTCAAAATAAGTATATTCAACTAATTTCTCACCTCACAAGAAAAATGGAAGAAATGCTATCACAAATTATATACACAGACCTTCTTTTGATACCCTAAAATTGTAACTGGAACCGTCCAAACGCAGAGACTTGAGCTCTTGAAAGGAAAGAAACAAAGAGGTATTCAAGTACCAATATTCTGATCCACGACTCCAAGAATCCCTTGAGTACCAACCGCTCAACGAATCAAGATAAATAAGGGTTACACGGCCTGTAATGTCGCTGCACTCGACACCTACCCAATTGCAGCAATCAGAACAACTCTCTTTGTTGGTAATTAAGTTTGAAGATGGTGAAATAGATTCTTTTGGGTAGTTGATCAGTAGGAAAAGAGCATTTTGCTCTTCCTCCAAACAAGTACCAGAGCACCCAGTGATGATACAAGCTTGAACCCAGACCAAAATAAAAATGCACCAACAAAAACGCCCCATCTCCATCGATCAACTAATTGCTTTGTACTCTTTAAGTAATTACAATAAGCCTTGCAAAGGTTTTGTTTAAATAAGCCACCAGCACCTACCTATACACTCACGTTGGGTCCACATAATTAAGTTGATCTTATCCCAACTACTTGAAAAAGGTAATAGTGCATTGACTAAAACCACAATTAAAATAACGACATATGGCTGGAAATTAATGACATATGGACGCAATTTCCAAATAAATATTTATATGGCGTGAAAGCACTGAAAGGTCAAATAGAGTCTGAGGAAACGCGTAAAATATTTAGGCCTCGTTTTTTAAATATCTCAATTTATTTTATTTTATATCATTTAATTATTACGATTTTTTTTTTAATTTTTTAAAAAAATATATTAAATAATTTATTTTTCTCAAATATTAAAATAAAAATTATATTCATACAATATTTTAATTTTTTTAATATTTAATTTAATTTTCATCTTATCTCAATTCACTATCCAAACCACGTCTTAATACTTTCGTACTGAAGCAGAAGCCTATTGGAGATGCTTCGCTTATATACATGCAATTAAACAAATCAAACCAAATCGAAATGAAAATTACTGCATGTTTTATACTATATTATGGAGTTAATAAGAGCCGTTTTATACGAGAATTAAAAGCTGCCAATTTTTAACAACCACAATTCATATCCATTTGATGTTACAGTCTTGCAATAAATTTTACATATGCAAGTCTCCGAAACTATTACTCTAAGCAAACATGTACAACACCCGTTAATACCGTTCTAAAACACGGTACCAGAAATTATCTCTTTCATTAAGTAGTTCCACAAATGCTATGTAATTCAACTAATCATGCAGAAGATCCGAGTCCAATGATGCACAGCTGACAAATTCAATATTACTAGCACTGGACTATCTCGAGAAGGCAGATCAGCACAAAAACAGCATAAAAAGATGTCAGATCAAGGTCGACATTTCTCGGTTGGACAAGAAAAGGGGGGCGACATTATGCTCATGTGAGTATTTTGGTTAAGACTTTAACTACGGGTATTAGAGTCATGCATATTATTCAAATTTTGAAAGTTATCTTCGGCGCACACGTCGTGGTCTCCAGCTTTGCTTGGTGCCTGGTGGTCACTTTTTCAACTCTAAAATCAGTCATTTTCCATCTGAATCATCACTTTAATTTATTTTTTTATTTTAAATTATTTTTCTTTTTGGCAATGTTTCTATTTAAGAACAATTTTTATTTCGGATTTTGTAAAGATTTTGACAAGAAACTTATTTTATTCGGTATCTTATATTTTAAGTAATAATTATAACTTTTCATTTTTTCCTACCTATTTAATCTCGGCTTGTGAACTTCATATGTCTGCATATGGCCCGACGCCATTTCCAAATTAACGACATATGGACGCAATTTCCAAATAAATTTTTATATAAATAATTTGTTTTGCATTTCGTCTATTACTTTCTCCATATATGAATATTTCCACCGATGACATGTCTGCGCCTACTGGGTTCCTAGAAGTCTTCAATCCTTGTTAATTAATGGCATGTCCTTATAGCGGGTAATAATCATGGTTGCAATATCCGTGCCTAGCTACTGGGTTAATCCCATACGTCTTCAATCCTTATTAATGACATGTGCTTATAGCTAGCATTATTTGACCAGACGTCCTTGACTCAGTCATAATGGAGATAGAGATGGACAAACAGAGCCAGCTGTTTTCAATCTTTTGCTTTGAAATTCTTAATCCGGCCAACTTCCTTTGCTTTCAAGGTGGGGTGAACAATAAGGTAATGCTTGATAGACGAGATAAAATAAGAATTTTTAAAAATTTTATGAATAATATTAAGATAAAAGTTTAAAATATTATTTTTTAATATTATTATTATTATTTTGAAATTTGAAAAAGTTAAATTAGAATTTGAAAAAGTTGAATTGTTTATTATATTTTATATAGGAATTTGAAAAAGATATAATGATGAAATAAGATAGAGATGAAATGAAATTTCTCATCTTTATCCCCAAACATATCCTGAATCTCAAACCTTTTTATATAATTTTAAAATTTTAAGAAAAATTATACGTAAAAAGTCTCATTAACATATCCATCCGTACGTACGCTATATTTAATTATTATACATATAAGTCCACACAAATCAGTACTGTAAACATTCATAATTTTTTTTTTATCAAATATCACTTAAATACAAATAATTTTTAATTTCAAATTTTAAACTTTTTCTTCTAATCTTATCTAAACATTACAATTTTCTAAAACTTAAAACACAAAAATCAATATAACTTTTACAAACTTCATAATAAAAAAAATATTTAAAATAATTTTTTAATTTTATGATATTTTATTCAACTTTTTCTTTCTCTTGTTCTAAAATCTAATAAAACATCTTAACTCAAAATAGTTCATTACTATTCACAAATTTATAAAATACTCCAAGTGTCCAAACCAACCTAAATGCAAATGATTTGCATTTCAAACTCTAAATACAATTTAAAGAAAAAATGGTTAAAAGAGTGTCAGGTAGGTTTGGTTTTTTATAACTCTAAATGCCTGATCCTAGAGTACCATATACATTAGAGGAATGATGTTATGTTCATAAAAAGACATGGCAGATGTAAAGTTAACAAACTAATGTAGCTAAATATAATCCGATCCCCTTGATTTCTTTACAATAAACAAAGCTTTACAAAAACAAAAACAAATACTTCATTAATCAAATATTATTAATCTTACAAAAGTGATAACATAAATTACAACAAATTAGAAAAGTGTATTAAGAAGATGGTACACTGATCACCGTTGATGACAACTTTATAAAAGGCTTCTACCCGGGTGTTTGAACTTTGCAAAAAGTTTCTCTCGCTGTAAACAATCCAACGAATTAATGCTAGAGGATATCCAAACCAAAGGGCCTTTTCATGCATTACCTAATTGATTTACTTGATAAGTCCTAGACTTTGAAAAAGTTCGAAGTTGAAGTTCTGGCCTCCTCTCCCAAGTAACATTTACGATTGAAATAAGATAAAATTAAACTAGTCCACATGCCCTAATTTTTTTTTTTTATATGGTTAAAAACTAGGAGTACAATCAGAAAAAACTGATCAAATCGATTGAACTGAAAAGAATCAGACCTGTATAATACATGTTTGGGATTGTGGTGGAAAATATGACTTATAGCTTTAAGACTTATAGCTAATAGCTTCAATAATAAACTCTATATTTTAAAAGATGTTTACTATTTGATAAACATGTATCTAAAACACTTTTAAAAGTAGTTACATTAATTTTTAAAAAATATATAGTTATCTATAGGAAATTTTTTATAAAAATTTCAATTTGATGCTTTTAAAAAAAGTAGACTTTCAACTTTTTTAAGTGATTAAATCACTTTTTATAAATTTACCAAACATATCATTTTTTTTTAAAAAGAGCTTTTAAATAGTTAAAAGCATTTTTTAAGCTTACAAACTTAATCCCCAAACAGGCTCTTAATCGGCTTCCTAGAAACCAAAACTGATTAAAAACCAGTTTGATATCAATTTTCAAGATTTGAAAACCAAATTAGACCAAACCAAAGCAAAATATATATATTTAATTTCTTATATTAAATATATATATATATTTTTTTTAATTTTTCTGCTATATATATTACACATATTATAAAATTAATATAATATAAAATTTTAATATTATTGGTTATTTCTCTCCTTGATATAAACTTACTGTTAAATATGAATATGAATATTAAGTTATTAATATGTTATTATTTAAGTTACATACTTACATACATATGTGTATAGATATATAAATATATATAATAAGTTGGCATCATAGGGCTTCAAATTAATGACAGATGGACTCCATTTCTACATAATTTTTATATGTATAATTTGCTTTACATTTTTTGTCTCTTCCTTTTTCCACATACATATATTTCCATCGATTACTATCTAGAAAAGTCTTCCATGGTGATGACATATCCGTGCATACTAGGTACTAGGTTCCGCTAGAAGTCTTCAATCCTTAATAATGACATCATGTCCTTAAAGTGGTTCCATTATTTTAGAAGACCTTGACTCAGTATTAATGGTGATAGAGATTAACAAAAAGATCAAGCTTTTGAATCATTGATTTTTAGATTAGATAAGATGAGATATTTTTTATAATTTTTTTTATAAACATCATTTAAATATAAAAAATATATAAATATTTTAATTTCAAATCTCTAATCTAATTTTCATTTAATCATTAAAACTTTCTTATATTTCCAAACAAAAAAATCCTACAACTTTTTCAAATTTCAAAAGAAAAACAATATTAAAAAATTATATTCAAACAAATTTTTAACTTTATAATATTCGTATTCAATTTTTTCTCTTTCATTTTTTAAAATCAAATAAAATATATTAACTTAAATAAAACTGTAACACTCTAATACAACATATTAGAAAATATTTATCTTTCACTAAAAAGTAATACTACATATTGTCGTAGAGTATGCAAGTGCTGCATAATTATTTTGAAAACGAGTGAGGTCTACTATTACAAAATTAATTTTTTTTTTCATATGAGTCCCATATTTACTCAATTTTTTAAAAGAGATATGCAGTGCTTACGCACTCAACGATTTAAAATATCATTTTTCTTCAATATATTCCACAAATGCTATGCATTTCATCAAAGCTGGCATCCTATGGCTGCAAATTAGGGACAAATGGACATCATATAACTTTTTAGAAAAGTGAAATGGCTACAAAGAAATTTCACACAAGTAAATAAAAAAATGGACGTGATTTTATATAATATATTATATCTACTTTACGATAAAAATAATTTTACAGTTTGACATATGATGACTTGCATAATTTTCTATATTAATTTTATCACTTCTTAACTTTAAATTTTAGTATAATTTTATTTATTTTTTGTCATTTTTAGGCTTTATTATTGTCATTAAATTTTATTTCAAATTTAATGAAAATGAAGATTCAAATTTCACTAGTGCTATTTAAAGAATAAAAATCAAGTTGAATTTTTTAATTGCAGAAGAAATTAGAACCAATCAAATGGCAAACTTTTGAATTGCATGTTGAAAGTTAGACGTGGGACACGCACCAACAGGTTTTGATCTTTGAGGAAGATAAGCTACGTACAAGAAAAGAAAGAAGGCAGTTTTAGTTTTTGACTTGCCATGCAATACGGGCCATTATTTTTAATTGATGGGAGAAGCACGCTGGGCCTTTTTGGGTTTGACTTGGCAATGAGATGCAAGCTAAGCTTTTTGGTTTCGACTTGGAGGACAACACTGCGGATGGCGAGAGTATTTTCAGTGTTTATATTTTTCCCATATATTCCTCTCACGAAAAATTATGATAAATTCATTTATATTGAATTTAATTTTTAACATGAACTAAACTTTCTTTATTTTAAGAAAACTATGTAATCTAGTTTCAAACTATGCTTACTTTTCTATGCTAATTTGAAATAATTTTCTTTCATGTTTGTCTGATTTATTCTGAGCTTATTGCTTCTAATTAACTGGCCATCAATTAGATAATTTTGATCTTGTGATTTACTATCGAAAGAGAGAATTATAGAATAGAACTTGGATATTTTAGTATAGGTAAATATAGAGATCGAAAGACTTATAAAAACCTATATAGTATTAAAATCGTTGGTCTCATTGCTTTCTTGCTTTATTATTTTACATAATCTTGTGTAAAATGATATACAAGAATATTTCCAATTAACTATCAAAAGAGGCTTTTGGATGAGTTTGGAGATTTGCTAACAAACAGAGATAATTAAATTCAATTAGTTAGATAAGTAAAGCATAGTGAGGGATTAAGTGAAATCAATTTCCTAGAAGTTTTCTTTCTAATTAATTTGATCTTCGAACAACTTTATTTTTCCTTTGAATATTTTCTTTGAATTGATTTTATTTATATTGTAATTACAAAAATCTTAGTGACTTTTTTAAATAAAATTGAGATTAGTATAATTTCGGTATTTGTCAAAATGAGATACCAATACCTGAGGACAACAATCTTCTTATCACTTTACTATAAAACTACGGTACTGTACACTTGCAATTTTACACCGATTAACATATAATATCAAGTTACATCAATTATAAATTTATTTTTGTGAAATCTTTTTAGCCAAAGCATTTTTCAACTTTTTATATATTTAATTTGTTTTACATTTTCATCTCCTCCTTTCTCCCTATAAAACGTATATTTCCACCGATCACTATCTAGAAAGTCTTCCATGCTGATGACATATAATACATATATTTCCACCGATTATTATCACCGTTGAATTATTTGAGAAGACCTTGACATAGTGATAATGGTGATGGACAAAAACAGCTAGCTAACTTTTGAATCATTGATTTTTAGTCTGACTAATTACTCTGTTTGAAATCTTTTGCTTTAAAATTTTTAACTTCCTTTGCTTTCATCTCGAGTTAAGAGAGGGCCAATCAAGGTCGGGTACAAGAGGAATCTCACACATTTTTATATAAGTCAATTGAAGTTGGATGTGGGACACATAATTCTAGAATTTTAAGAAAAATTGTATTTGTAAGTTGTTGTGAGAGACGTATCATCCACATTATTGATACTTCAAATTTTGGTTTAGAAAATAATTTAATTTTGAATGAGTCTTACAAATCAAATTATGACAAACGAATAATGTGGATACTTGTAAGTGGAAAGTGATCTAATTAACAAATCTCATGCGTATCTCATATTTAATTGTTATACATATAAGTCCACACAAATTAGTACTCTAGATTTTAGATAAGAGACTTAAAGGTTCTTTCGGACGTATTGATGAGATATAGAATTTTCAAAATTCTTGTAATTATATTCTCAAATATCAATTAAACACAAAATATTTTTAAATTTCAAATTTTTAACTTTTTTATATAATCATTATCCAAATACAAACACTAATGAAAATTTTACAAACTTCAAAATAACACAAATTGAACTTGAGCCAATCTTTTTGTAGCCTGCCATCAGGGTCGCTTTAATAGTGCATTATTACAACCACAAATAAAATATCTTAAGCATAGATAAATCTGTAAATAGTAGAGAAATGTTTTGTGTATTGTAATGAATAGTTTGAGTTATGATGTTTTATGAGGTTTTGAAAAAGGGAGAGAAAAAGTTGAATACAAATATTATAAAATTAAAATATTGTTAGAATATAATTTTTAATATTATTTTTGTTTTGAGATTTGAAAAAATATAATTATATTTTTTTGTTGGAAGTTAAAATTCTAATGATTAGGTAATAATTAGATAAAAAGGTTAAAAATTTTAAATTGAAAAGTACTGTTAATATTGAATAATTTTTTAAAAGAAAATAAGATGAGATAAGATGAAATTATCCAATCTTCCAAACAGTTGAGTGTGTTTGGTTGTTGAACTTAATTCAATTGATCATCTCAAACGAATCATTGGTGAGATCCATTACTTTTTCAACTTCATATAAAAAAGTTAACATATTTTAACCTATTTCTTATATTTAAATACATATATCAATTTATTTATATTTAAACACATTTTAATGAGATTTACAAAATATTACTAATCACAAATAAACTAAACTCATCTCTCCAAACACAGCGTATAATTCTTCTATGAATTTTTATGGCGTGAGACGTGAGTGGTGGTCAATAGAGCAGGTGAGAGTAGACGGAATTTCGATCTCTTCCGTTCTCAATATACACATATTTCCACCGATTGCTATCTAGAAAGTCTTCCATGGTACGAGATGACTTATCCGTACCGACTGGGTTCCAGCTTGAAGTCTTCCTGTAATATTGACATGTCCTTATAGCCGGTGCGTAGTATTGTGGTTACATTATTTGAGGAAACCTTGATTGGTGGGGATGGACAAAAGAGCTCCCTTTTGACTTATTTTTTAATTTTTTGTATACAAGCGGGTGGGTAGTTCGAACTTCGAACCCATTGCATTAGTTTAAGGATAAGTTTGCCTTTTGGATATTTAAATTATTTTGATATTTTGTTAACAATAGTAAAATATGTTGAGTAAATATATTTTATTGAGTTTTAATAAATAATAGAAAAAAATTGACTAAAAAAATTATTTAAAATAAATATTGTATTGCAGTTTGTGAAAGTAAATATTTAAAATTAAAAAGTTATTTGAATATAATTATTTATATTATAATTATTTAATATAATTTTATTTTAAATTTTGTAAAAATTGTATTGATTTTTATGTTTGAGTAATAATTAGTTAATGATTTGATAAAAAATTTAAAAATTGAAATAGAAAAGTATTTTATCTTTGATTGATAGTTGAGAATAAAATTATCAGAAATTTTAGAAATGTTTGGTGTTATCCAAGCATGCCCCTAAGTGACTGATCACTCGATTTTAAAACTTTTGCTTTAAAAATTTTAACCAACTTAATTCCTATGCTTTCATCTCACAGATTTTATATAAGTCAATTTGAAGTTGGATGTGGAACACGTATTTCTAAAAGTTTAAGAAAAATTTTATTTATAAGTTGATGTGGTGGGATACATCATCCACACCGCTCACATGTGAGATTTTAGTTTATAATATAATTTAGATCTCATTTGGTTATACAACACAAATTATCTCATTTTTTTTAATTATTATAATTTTTTTAAACTTCTACATAAATTGTAATAAATAATTCAACTTTTTTAAATGTCAAAACAAAACTAATATTAAAAAACTATATTATAATAATATTTTATTTAATTTTCAACTTTCATCTCATTTAGAGGTGTAACTGGTCCGGTTTGATCTGGTTACATTCGAGACCGAACCGGTATGCACCGGTTTTGCATTTTCAAAAACCGATTCTGCATCGGTTACCTCCCTAAACCGATAATTTCGATTTTACCTATTCTAGTCCGATTTTTCGGTTTTAATAGACTATATTATATATTATATAATATATATATAGTACTATATTATAGTGATAATATATTATAGTATATTATAATATATAGTGATATAATATTAATATAACTATTAATACAATAGACTATAGTGATATCAGATTTTAGAATTTAATATTATATTAATTAGTAATTTATCATATAATATAAAAATATTTTATATATAATTATATATTATATATAAAAATTATATACAATATAAAAAATTATAATATATATATGAACTAGTCCGGTTTTTAAAAAAGAAAGATCGGAACTGGATCGGTTTTAAGAAAAATAAAACCGGTACCAAACTGAACAAAATTCGGCGCCGAACCAAACCCACCGGTTCAGTCCGGTCCAATCTGGTTTACTGGTTCATCGATTTTTTTTTTTTACACTCCTAATCTCATCTCATCTCATCTATGTAAACAAATGAGGCCTAATTTTGAACATCTCATACAAATCAAATTATCACAAGTCAACAGTGTAGAGGGTGTGTCCTCCCCACCGACTTATATATAAAATGTCTCATTAAAAAATCTTATAAGAATGCTATATTTATTTATGGAGTAATGTTATAACACACTGTCATCCAACTATGTATAATGTGTCACTTTTATCAGCCTTTTATATTGGGAAATACCAACTCATCGTAGTAGAATAAAAGTGGGTGTGAGTGTGATGCCAATTGTAGTTCATTTAAAAACTTAGCAATATTTATTAAATTTCGAATTAGTCCACATGCATCAAATCACAATATTGAATATAAAGATCTGAATGATAAAGCAAAACAAAACAACTACGAGACAAAGTTTTATTTTATTTTTTTGTATCGAAAGAAAACCTTTTAAACAACTCTATAAAGGTAAAATTACACTATGAGACGGTCTAATCCAGAACAAACCAATTTCACTATTTGAAGATTTCCATCCCACAACAAAATTACTAGTTTTGTGTTTATAACCATAGCAGTAGCGAGAACTTCAAGAGAGATCATTTTTATAAAACTTATCATTATCTCATTGCATAACTTTATAGGCCAATTCCGTGCTTTTATATCTTAGATTATTTAAGCCGCTATCCGAATAGTGTTTTTTGGTTTAGTATATATTTTCCTTACGATTTTGTCCGTGTCATAGAGTTGTGTCGTTTTGTGTCTTTTAGTTTAGTGTTTTTTTTTTACATTTTCGTTCTTCTGTGACTTTTAAGTTGTGTTTATTTGTTGAACCTAATTATAGACTCCAAATTCCCAATATTATAAAGGAATTTTGATTTAAACTAATTCTCTCAATATAATCAATTTTTCAAAACACCAAGACATTAGAACACAATAAAATTTCTTAACAAAAAATTGCCAATACTCTTCGAAAGCTTTCTATTATTAATCTACTACTCTTAAGTCATCTCATGCAGTGCTTTACAGTCTTGATCCTTAGTTGAAATGTTCAAAATCATCTGAAAATAATATGAAGATAAGGGGGCGAGTTATCAACAATTCAGTAAGCAGAGAACATATATTAGTATGTAAACATAAGCCTTTTCAGAAAGTTCGGTATGCAGAAACAAAATATTTCATTTTCATATGTAGATCTAAAAAGCGTGTTATTAGAAAATTAGAGCGACTTTTCAATCTTTTAATACCCAAAGACTAACTGTTCATTTTTAAAGATACCTTTCATATTAAAAAACTATTTTCATTTTCAAAAACCAACTGTTTATATTCAAAGATCAGTTTCGTATTCAAAGACCATTTTCATATTAAAAAACGCTTTGGCATAACATAACTGAATATTTTCATCTTATCATATCATATACAATATTTAACTCTCGTGGTAGGATTGTATTATCCTCGATGGTCAAACCAGACAGTATCATATTGTGAAACTTCCCATTTTTCAATTTCGGAACCCGAGTGTGCACACAAGAGAGAACACATAAAAGACCACTTTGTTTCCAAAGTGGGTGCACTCATATCATATCATATCATATCATATTGGTACCAACCATATCACATGAACCAATATCATTATATCAGAACCATATTCAGAATTAGAATCAAACAGATAAGTATGCTAAAGGTTTATCATATTCATATCATATCAAAACACGTGCCAAACATATTCATATCATTTCTATTTTATTAAAAACGAATCCAAATCATTTCATATTACATGTATAAAAATCTCATTGATATCATATTTGCTCTTTTGTATATTTCAGAAACATGTCAAATATTGCTTATGTATACACTTTTCATGTTAAAAGCATTTCTTTTCTCTTTCATACATATCTCTTGAATGAACGCAAAACATATACTGATATTGTTTTTCACCTTTTCTTTTTAAAACAAAATGCACATTTTTATAAACCAACCTTAATTTATTTCTTTTTATGCAAATCTAGTATAGGAACCCCACTTACCTGGACTTCTTAGCTTTTCAGAAAATTTCTCAAAAATGCCGAACAACTATTACTTGTCACCTATAAAATAATCACATAAATCTCGTAAATTTCAATAGAACACGTATTTCGATATTTAAGCCTATGCTTCTAAAATAACCTATTTTAATTTCTCAAAACCTAAAATTCTCATAACCTCAAAATATATCATCTCTTTCTAAAATCGTCGATGTCCATCAAATAACTTCGACTAAGACATTAAAAAAAATCTAACTTATTTACTATTGTAATCAAACTATAAATTTAATACTAGATCATATAACTATACCAAAATATTTTAAAATACACAACCACTATTATTTAATAAACTAGATCATATCTAAAATGTTTAAAAATAAAATTACATAGTTATCGTTTACTTTTGACTACAACAATTACATAGAAAACTTTACTTAACAACAATTTAAATCACTTAGAAAAATTTCTGTATAAAAATGTCTTTAAACTATTATAAAATAAAATAAAGTCCACCCATACATATTAAAATTTTTAAAACAAATTAACATAGCTTGTAACTCAACGGGTAACAATGTAGTTTCATCATAAAAAATATTTTATGCAAGACCAACTTTACACTATGCCTTTGTGAGACTTGTTATAAGAAAACATGTTTGTGAAATCGTAGTCTGCGAGGTAGAGGCTCACTGAGGGGAATGGAGGTCGCGATGGAGCTGGTCGGTGCTCTACGATGGTGAGGGCGACGGCAGGTCACAAGAAGAGGGAGAAATGATGTGTGTGTGTGAGAGAGAAAAGGTGATCACGACGTGAGGGAGAGGGGAAGCTCATCGTGAGACAGCAAGGCGTGCGACGGTTTGGGGTGTTGAGCATCGACCCGGGCAGCGTCCAAAGGTGTTCCGATGTCTTCCTCTTACAGATGCAGGTGTGTAAGGGTGGTCGTGCAGGGGGTAAAGAGGCTAAGATCACAAAAATTGCTCTATTTTAGTTGCTAAAAATAGAGGTATTTGGCTCAGTTAAAACCGTGGGTTGCTGTAACGGGGCAAAGGTGGCTTCACTGACTTGTAGAGGAAAAGCCGAAGATGAAAATAGAGAGGAAGAGAGATGCAGCATATGGCAACCCAGTGAAAAACAGTAGGAAGAAATGAAAATAAAATGAAGGAGAAAAAGAGTAGAAGCTGTCGCACGGGTTTAAGGAGAGGATGAAAACTAGGTAGGACTGAAATGAAGAAGCGGTTGGCACAGGAGAAGAAGAAGAAGGAAAGAAGAAATGAAGCCCTAAGACTAGACCAAAACGACGTTGTTTGGGGGGATTTAGTGGGCTGGGTTGAAGGCTCACGGGTTGGGCTAGGAACCAACTGGGTTGGGCCTAAAGAAAAATAAAAAACCACTCAAATAAGCCTAATCCGAAAAATAGAAGAGTCCAACAAAAGAAAAATGCACAATAAAAATAAATTAGAGCCAAATAAAAATACTACAACTCAATATTAATGAAATAAAATAATTAAAGTCCAACAATAAAATAATTTAAATCAAGGAGTAACTTAGATGCAAACAATAATTAAAATCAGGAAAGCGCATCAAAATAAATTTCATAACTTAAAAATCAAAAATTAACCCAACGATAAATATGATAAATCAAAACAAGAGAACCAATACTTAAATTAAAAAAAATAATCATTTAATTAAAAAAAATACACTAAAATACGGGATATCACAATCCACTATTTTTTCAACTTATCATAAAAATATTAAATTCGATCGTCTCAACCTACTTTATACATTTCATCCTAAAAAGTTAAACTGATCTCAACATAAAAAAGTTAAACATATTTGAATGAGATCCATAAAATATTATTATTCACAACTCAACTCAATCCATCTCAACATCCAAACATAACGTTAGTGTATTTGTTTTTACTATCTTGATTCTTATACCTTTGTGACCGACGTTTTTGGTATTTATTCTTTGGATCCTTTTAACGAATAAATAAAAGATGTGATCGTAACTTTTAGCATTTATGGTTCACAATATGTACACTTTTATACTCAATAGGATATATGTTATAGTGATTACCTTAAGTTTTGTAGTTATGGTGCCAAATCACTCATTTTGATTGCCACATGCATGTAAAATAAAAATTTAACCTTACCATTAAGAGGGAGGATAAATATATTATATCTATCGATTTTTTCTTCGGTTCTTTTTATTTTCCCCACTTGCTTTACTATTTTAATTTTTAATTACTATTTTATTTATTGCAATCATGTGATAAACTTTAGGGAAAATTGTAACTTTTTTCTAAGCAAGTTCAATTTATAAAGATAAACTTGACGATAATTATAATATATTTTAAGTGATTTAATATGTCAATCAATTAAATGGCAATCACTTAAACGAACTATATTGTATGTATGATTGAAAATAACAAAATATAAGATAAAAAGACAACATTTCTCTTTAACAAATGGGGCATGCATTCGCCATATAGCTCGATCGAGCATTCACACAATGTAAAAGGAAATGCATGCTAGAGTATTTTTTTCACTCGACACATGACCACGTGAGACTGGAGATAAAACTGTCATCTAAACGAATAGTAATTAATGCATTAAGAGGTAAACGAGACTCAGACGATTGGTTAATCGCATTAAGAAAATGCCATCAGTTGGGATTGCTTCATATATAAACTTCTTTAGAGTACATGTATCTATCAAGTGCCTGCACAAACTAGAAAAACCAACAATGGATTCAACTTGATTCTGATGTATGGGTTGTCAACTCATGATCACGAAGAAGAGGAGATAAAAGAGTGCAAAAGCAATAAAATAATATTAGTCATTCCAATGGCTGCTTGCTTTGTAACACCTTGTATTTTAGTATATTTTAATTAAAGGATTATTTTAATTAATTTCAAAATTGGTTCTCTTGTTTTAAAATTATGGAGATTTTGATATATTATTTTATAATATTTTTAAGTTGTGAAAATTATTTTTAATATTCTTTCTTAATTTTAATTACTATTTTACATTTAAATTGATTTGTTTATGGGTTTTAAAATTATTATTGTTTTATTTAAGTTTTTCACTGCGTTTGAATTATTTTATTTAATTAATTGTTTTGAAATTTTTTTCGTTGGATCATTTTTGGGACCCAAGTTGTGACGATTGGACCTCATTTCTTTCCCTTCATTTTTCATTTCCTCTTTTCTTTTTCCCTCTTTTTCTTTTCTCCTTATTTCCTCTCGGTTTCTCTCCTCCTGCGCGACAGCTCTCCCTCCCTCTTCCCCGTACGTTTTTTTCGTCCAGCTAGTGCGCTGCCCTTTTTCAACACCGCCGCTCTCCCTCTCTTCCCCTCTGGCCGACGACCTCACCCTTCCATTTCTAGACCCTCTCGTGCCGCCGTCGAAGCCGCCGTCACGCCACCTCTGGCTACCATTTCTTCACTATATCTTCCTCGACCTCTTAGCAACCTAATGCACCCATCCCCAGCCCCGATCCGCCATTGGTGAAATTCCATTATCTACATCTCCGATTTGAGCTTTTTGGCCTTAAACAGCCTCCCTCGCCGTCACCCACGGCCAAAGGCCACCACCATTAGCTTCATCGACATTTTTAAGTCCTACCCTTGTAATATCAAGTCTTCATTTGACCCCATTCAAAATTCACTATTTTTTACCCATGGCCATAGTGCATTTTGCACTACTCAATTGCTGTTTTGCCGCTTCTAGCTCATCCGTGATCCTTCAGAAATTATAATATAGCGCTATAAGTATTTTTTCAAATAAATTTTGAGATTTAAATATATTTTTGCACTAACTTATATTTTCTGTGTTTTGGTTGGTTGTGCCGGATTGAGTCTGAGGAGTAAGGGGTCGGATGGATTGGAGGATGGAGTTGTTTGTGTCATTAGTTTATATCGGGATTGTTGGTTGTTGGATAATCGTTTCATGTTTGGTACATTGCATATTTGCATGCATGCTCATGTTTATAATTGATAACTGGATTTTCGGATAATTGCATTTATGTTCATGTATATATTTGAAAACTAGGTTTTCATGTGTGGAAATAATTTTTTGGATGCGTGTGTATCACGACCTCAAGCCGAGATGGGGCATTATCTCAGTGGAACTCCTCTAGTCACTCGAGAGCGGAATATACTGAATGACGTCCCCTGGGTTGTCGCCGGGCTACAACGGGATCGGACGGGATGGTAAAGCTCTCGTGCCAACTTCGTGGCCCCTTTACTGGCGGGGGCTAGAGGATGTTTAGCCACGAACACACTAGGTGCGGAACTGGACATCGCTCGTTACGAAACCAAGGTGTGCGGATGATCCCTAGGGGAGATCATGGTGCATACGGATAAAATGGATAATGAGCTATTTTCTGGAAAAATTGAGTGTGTTGGATAAAGGATTTTGTGTGAGTCATTTCTTGGAAAAATGATGGATTAATGTTTTGGGCCATTTTCAGGAAAAATGGTGGAAAATATTTTGGTGGAAATGTTTTGGGCCAATATGGGATTTGGCATGTGTTGGAAAATATTCAATTTTGGGAAAAATGATATTTTTGAATTTCATGCATATTACATTATATGCATGCATGGTTGGTCGCATTAATGTGTTTTTATCTTGTGGTTGTTTGGATTATAACTTATCTGTGGTACCATTTAATGGTATCACAGATTTTGATGTTGATGATGCAGATGTTGAGCCTGAGGATTTGGCTCCACCGGAGGAGTGATCTGGGATCACTTGTATTTGTATTTTCAGCCCTTGTATTATTTTTATGGGATATTGGTATTGTTTTTAAACACTTTTGTTTTTGGATATTTGTATTAAACAAATTTTGGTACTTAATTGGCTTATTTATATTATCCACTGCGTTTTTGTTGTGCACTTGTTGTATATTGCACACACTGGAGCACTTATCGTTGGGATGCGTGACCCGTGTTGTCATTATCCTAACGTCACAATTCTCACATTTCCAAAAAGTACTAGAAAGTGATCCCAGATCGGTTGGTTGCGATTCTCAGGGCGTCACAGGTGGTATCAGAGCGGTTCGGCTCTAGGTAAAACCACATGTCCCTTAGGTGCAGTATCAGAAAGTTTCAAAGTTGTGATTTGAAATTATTTTGTTTTAAGTATGTTATATTGATGGGTTTAATTCTATTTTATTTTATGTTGTATTATTTTATTTTACTTGGGTGTCAGTTTTGGTTGAATTGGAATTTTTGTCCGGAGACTTAAGTGAGGTTGAAGGTTACGCTTTGGCAGGAAGATGGTGAGACTAAGAAGGCCGACTGATATGTCCAAGGATGAGTTGCCACGGGATGACGGGAACTATGTCATAGCCAGGGCATTGAACAGAATGACGGAGTTCCTCCAGCAAAATTTCCAGCCGCCACAAGGAGATTTGAATAAAGTGGTTCAAGCTGGGTGCACCTATGAGTGCTTTCTAGTGCATAGGACACCTGCTTTTACTGGTGAGGAGGATCCACTTCGGGTTAGAAGGTGGATAGAGGACTTGGAAAGAACGTTTGAAGTTTGTAGTTGTACTGAAGCTCAACAAGTCTTGTATGCAAGTTATATGCTGCAAGGTGACACAGCTGATTGGTGGAGGACCAAGAAAGAGTTGTTGGTGATGGAGTTGGGATCCTTTGCTACTATGTCTTGGTAGTGGTTCAAGAAAGAATTTGATGATCATTTCTTTCCCGTTTCTATGAGGTGGTAAAAGGCACGAGAATTTAGTAATTTGGAGCAAGGTAATATGTTTGTGGAAGAGTATGCCCGAAAATTTATGGAGCTAGGGCGATTTGCTACTCTCTTGATTTCCACTGAGGAGATGCAAGTTGAGTGTTTCCAGAAAGGTTTGCGACATGAGATACACTAATAAATGGCTTACCATCAGATTCTAAATTTTCAGAAGTTGGTTGATATGGCCGTCATAGCAGAGTATGAGAATAGTTTTGTAGTAGGCTCCCTACCGTATGACATCGGCTGAGTTGAAAGAGTTGAAGACTCAATTGCAAGAATTGGTTGATAAGGGATTTATTCAGCCTAGTACTTCACCTTGGGGAGCGCCTGTTTTATTTATTAAGAAGAAAGATGGTACTCTTAGAATGTGTATCGACTACCGGGAACTTAATAAAGTGACTATCAAGAATAAGTACCCTCTTCCTCGGATAGATGATTTATTTTATCAGTTTCTAGGAGTAGTTATTTTATCAAAGATTGACTTAAGATCGGGATACTATCAATTGAGGATAAGAGATAAAGATATACCCAAGACTGCTTTTAGATTGCGGTATGGGCATTATGAGTTTAAAGTGATGCCTTTTGGGTTGGCTAATGCTTCTGCAGCCTTTATGAATTTGATGAACCGGGTATTTCGACCTTATCTGGATTATTTTGTGGTGGTGTTCATTGATGATATTTTGATTTATTCTCGAGACTTGGAAGAGCATGCTTTTCACCTTCATCTGGTGCTTGGGAAATTAAAGGAACATCAATTGTACACGAAGCTAAGTAAATGTGAATTTTGGTTGGAAGAAGTCAAGTTTCTTGGACACGTGATTTCCTAAGATAGTGTGGTCGTAGATCCTAGCAAGGTGGAAGCTGTTTTGTCAATGCCTCATCCTTCAATAGTGCGTGAGATTCAGAGTTTCTTGGGACTTGCTGGGTATTATCAGAGATTTGTGGAGGGATTTTCTCGATTATCCGGGCCTCTCACTACTTTGACTCGGAAGAATACTGAGTTTGTTTGGTTAGATAGATGCTAGAGGAGTTTCCAAGAGTTGAAGAAGAGATTGACGATAGCGCCTGTTTTGGCACTTTCGGAGCCACACAAGCCATTTATGGTGTTTAGTGATGCATCCAAGTTTGGGTTAGGATGTGTTCTTATGCAGGAAGGACGAGTTGTTGCTTATGCATCTTGTCAGTTGAAAATTCATGAGAAGAATTATCCCACGCATGATTTGGAATTAGCAGCTACAGTGTTTGCTCTTAAGATTTGGCGACACTATTTGTATGGAGAAGTCTATGAAGTCTACACTGCCCATAAGAGCTTGAAGTATCTGTTTTCTTAGAAGAATCTCAATATGAGACAGAGACGATGGTTAGAATTGATTAGCGACTACCAATGTGAGATCAAGTATCATCCAGGGAAGGCGAATCTAGTCGCTGATGCTTTGAGTAGGAAGTCTCAATAGGTGGATGAGGCAGAGTCATCAGGTTTGGACTCTCTCCTTTGTGGGATGAGAAGACTTCTTATTAAGAGTTCGCAGTAGGAAGAATTGCTCTCTTTAGTTTTGGATGTTCGAGTAGTTGATTTTGAAGAATTGAAAACTCTCCAGAGAAGAGATCCAAAGTCGTTAGATATCAGGAAGAGAGTCAGGAAGTCTAGAGGACTTTTGCACTACAGTTTGAATAAAGATGGTGTTCTTCGGTTTCAGGATCGAAGAGTGATTTCTCGAGATTCATAATTTAAAGAGCGAATTTTGGCAGAAGCTCATGCTGCTCCTTATTCAGTTCATCCTGGAAGCACTAAGATGTATTGAGATTTAAAGAGAAATTTCTAGTGGGAAGGCATAAAAATGGATATCGCCATATTTATTGAGAAATGTGGCATGTGGCGTCAAGTTAAGGCTAAACGTTAGAGACCTGCTGGTAAGCTTCAACCTCTCCCTATTCCTGAGTGGAAGTGGGATGACATTTCTATATATTTTGTAGTAGGTCTTCCGAGGACTCCTTGTGGAAAGAACTCAGTTTGGATGATTGTTGATCAGTTGACCAAGAGTGCCCATTTCTTGTCTATCAATAATACCGATTTTTTGAGAAAGCTGATTTGGGTGTATGTTAAGGAGATAGTGCATTTGCACGGAGTACCTAAGAGTATTGTATCGGATCGAGACCCGCGGTGCACGTCTCATTTTTGGAAGAGTTTGCAAGCAGCTTTAGGCACTAAGTTGAAGTTCAGTACTGCATATCACCCTTAAACTGACGGTCAGTTAGAGCATACTATTCAGACTCTAGAGGATATATTACGAGCTTGTGTCATGGAATTTCAAGGGAGTTGGAAAAATCAGATGCCGTTAATAGAGTTTGTTTATAATAACAGTTTTCATGCCTCCATTCAGATGGCCCCGTATGAAGTTTTGTATGGAAGGAAGTGCAGATCGCCTTTGTATTGGGATAAAGTTGGCGAAAGTAAATTAATTGGGCCTGAGTTAATTCAAGAAATGAAAGATGAAGTTCGGGTTATAAGGAATAAAATGGCGGAAGCGCAAAGTCGTCAGAAGAGTTATGCAAATAAGAGGAGAAGAGACTTATCCTTTGAGGAAGGTGATTGGGTGTACCTCAAAGTCTCTCCTATGAAAAGCGTTAAGCGCTTTGGTAAGAAGGGAAAGCTTAGTCCAAGATATGTTGGCCCTTTTTAGATTGTGGAGAAGATTGAGCTTGTCGCTTATAGAGTTGCATTGCCAGATTATTTTGGGGATGTTCATGATGTGTTCCATGTGCCATCGTTGAAGAAGAGTTTTGGACAACAAGAATGGCGTTTTGTTGACCCGGAACGCATTCAACTTCAGCCTAACCTTACCTATGAAGTTGTTCCGACTCAGATTGTGGATTGGAAAGAGCAAAGGTTAAGGTCTAAGACAATCCCTTTGGTGAAGGTGTCATGCGGTGATCCATTGGCTCAAGATTTTTCTTGGGAGAGAGAAGCCGATATGAGGGAGCAATATCCATATTTGTTTAGTTAACCTTGGCAGTATGTTTCTTAAGTTTGCTCTTAGTTGAATCATATTCCTGTCTTAACTTTAATGTTTGACCTTACCAATTTCGAGAACGAAATTGTATTTAAGGGGGGAAGGATGTAACACCCCGTATTTTAGTGTATTTTAATTAAAAGATGATTTTAATTAATTCAAAAATTGGTTCTCTTGTTTTAAAATTATAGGAGTTTTAATATATTATTTTATAATATTTTTAAATTGTGAAAATTATTTTTAATGTGTTTTCTTAATATTAATTATTGTTTTACATTTAAATTGATCTTTAATTTAAATTGGTTTGTTTATGGGTTTTAAAATTATTATTGTTTTATTTAAACTTTTCATTGCGTTTGAATTATTTAATTTAATTTACTGTTTTAAAATTCTTTTCGTTGGATCATTTTTTGGACCCAAATTCTGAGGATTGGATTTCATTTATTTCCCTTCATTTTTCTTTTCCTCTTTTCTTTTTCCCTCTTATTCTTTTCTCCTCATTTCCTCTCGGTTTCTCTTTTGCCGCGCGACAGCTCTCCCTTCCTCTTACCCGTAAATATTTTTCGCTCGGCTAGTGCGCCACCGTACACCACCCTTTTTCGACACTGCCCCTCTCCCTCTCTTCCCCTCCAGCCGGCGACCTCACCCTTCCATTTCTAGCCCCTCTCGCGTCGCCGTCGACCCGCACGCACTGCTTGAAGCCGCGGCGTTCCTTTCATCCCTGTGCCGCCGTCGCGCCACCTCTGGCCACCATTTATTCACAACATCTTCCTCGACCTCTTAGCAACCTAATGCACCCATTCCCAGCCCCGATCCGCCACCGGTGAAGCTTCATTATCTACATCTCTGATTTGAGATTTTCGGCCTTAAACCGCCTCCCTCGCTGTCACTCACGGCCAAATGCCACTACTATTAGCTTCACCAACATCTCTAAGCCCTACCCTTGTAATATCAAGTCTTTGTTTGACCCCGTTCAAAATTCACTATTTTTGACCCATGGCCACAGTGCATTTTGCACTACTCAGTTGCTATTTTGCCAGTTCTAGCTCATCCGTGATCCTTCGAAAATTATAATAGAGTGCTATAAGTATTTTTCCAAATAACTTTTGAGATTTAAATATATTTTTACACTAACTCATATTTTCTATGTTTTGGTTGGTTGTGCTGGACTGAGTCCGAAGAGTAAAAGGTCGGATAGATTGGAGGATGGAGTTATTTGTGTGATTGGTTTATATCGGGATTGTTGGTTGTTGGATAATCGTGTTGTGTTTGGTACATTGCATATTTGCACGCATGTTCATGTTTGTAAATGAAAATTAGGTTTTCGGGTAATTGCATTCATGTTCATGTGTATATTTAAAAACTGGATTTTCATGAGTGGAAAGGATTTTTTGGGTGCATGTGTATCACAACCCCAAGCCGAGATGGGGTATTATCTCGGTGAAGCTCCTCTAGTCACTCGGGAGCAGAATATACGAAGTGACGTCCTCTCGGTTGTCGCCGGGCGACAACGGGATCGGACGGGATGGTAAAGCTCTCGTGCCGATTCCGTGGTCCCTCTGCTGGCAGGGGCTAGAGGATGCTTGGCCACGAACGCACTGGGTGTGGAACTGGGCATCGCTCGTTATGAAACCAGGGTGTGCGGATGATCCCTAGAAGAGATCATGTTTTTCTCCGCATATTATAGTTATGCATCTTATGCATCACACGTTGCATAAGACACATAAACTTTCATAAGATAAAATGTAAAATAAAGATCAGATAAATCAGATGGCCATTCAAATGCATGGTACCAATGTATTCAGGGTGGATATGCAAGCAACGGACTCAAGCGTAGTCCACCATAGTATTTTATCATATTAGCTTAGTGGTTCCTCTTATGGCCACAAGATATGAGACCGAGGCACAACTTTGCACACCAGGTTAAGTGTGTTAGCTAGTCAAAACAGTCAGATAATTCAGATCAGCTAGACAAGTCAGTTAACTCAGATAAGTCAGGCATGTCATATCATACGTATGAATATACAAGATTTTAAGTTCTCAACATGAAATATTTTATAAAAAAAAAACCTTATGTTAAGTATGTTTACGTTATGATGGATTTATTACTGAATTATCGACTCATTTTAGTTTGATTTTTATTTTTAAATTGCCCTAGGTCAGAATATTTATAAAGGTAGAGCTATAGGACGAAACTTAGTTCAGGGAGGCGTGAACTAAAATTTGGGTCATGTTCAATCAAATTCTAGAAGCAAAATCTCTAATGGTCACTAGCAATTTTGAAAGGCACGTTCCACAAGCAGCTCAGCCAAATGGTGTCCCTTAATAAGAAGCAACTCAAAGTAAATTTCAGTTATTTCAATCAAATGAAAATAGATGACCTTGAAACATGACATGGCTCTTAAAGTGAATGGTCATCAATAATTTAATACTATCGCAGGAGGCCTTATATACACAGATGAAAGAATGCTCACTCACCTCGATGACCTTCGGATTGCAAAGAGAGAAAGCCCCCTGGAAGAAAGCGGTTAACCCAATTGGGATTAATCACAGGAAAATATTTTACTGTACATTATAGCAAACAACTTCTCGTGTTAAGAAAAAAAGTGGCTAATATAAGATAAAAATCTATTCATCGATGCAAGATTAAAACAAACAATAAAAAAGACAGAGTAATAGATAGAGAGGGGGTTCGTAACCAAAGAGAAAGCAGGGTTATCGATTAGAATCGTATGAGAGAAAATCTATGATTATTGAATAAAAAAACAATTGATCAGGACAATTGTATAAACCTTTTTTTATTTTTTTATAAGTATAGCATTGGTTCAAACTTTAGACTCTTACTCATATTTATTCTTAAGAACTTTTTTCCTTTTCTTTTGGGCAGGGGCGGTTTTGGGGGGGGGGGGGGGGGGGGGGGGGGGGTTACTATGGCCTAATTTCGATATCCCAAAATTACAATCATGAAACATATGGGGTTGAATTAATTATTCCAAGAAAACCTTACAATATCAAAAAATCAACTACGTAACTAATTTAAATGTATTAACCACTTGCAAAAACTGGACTGCAACTGACCTCTCCCATGGTGAGCACTTCTAATGCATCTTTGTAATTCTCACTCCTAATTAGTTGATGTCCATTTGCATGAAGCATCAGTCCCATCATTAATGCCCTGTAACATGAAAGTTCGTTAAAATCTTCAGCATTGAGAAATGGATCATAGATGTTTAAATCCCTCAATAAAAGAATTCCATGCTCATTATCTAACAGCACTTTCAAAATTTTATGCGCAAAACTTAACTATTGAACTATTAAGTCTCCGAGAGCGTTCCTCCTCGGCCAGCAACCTCTCCTCCAAGGACTTTCCCTCCTTGATGCTGCCCCGACTGGTGACTTTACAAATTGATGTAGTTTCATGTGTTAAATTAGTTGTAAAGTTATTTTTATTATAAAATAGATATAATGTATCGCATATAGTCATATCACTTTGTATGTTTACTTTAAGAGCAAGTTTAGGGCACGAGATGAGACATAAATTTCTCATCTAATCTCATTTTATCTCATCACATCTTATTCCCAAATACAATTCAAATACAAAATTTCAAACTAATTATTATAACTTTTTCAAAATTTTAATTAAAAAATAAAAAAACAATTGCAACTTTTTCAAATCCCAAACAAATAATAATATTATAAAACTATATTTTTACAATATTTTAATTTTATAATATTTTTTATTCAACTTTTTTTTCTCTTTCCCAAAATCCAAAAAATACTCAACTCAAACTATCTCATTACTATTCACAAACTATCTTATTACTATTCACAAAATTTTTATCTCATCTCACTCCCCAAACAAGCCCTAAGAATTTTTTTTTTGTAACTGTAGCACTATATGATATTAAATTATTTGAGATTATTGGTTATATCCAACTTATGGCCAATCATTTGATGCCATGTCATAAGATGTTGGGAGAGGGATAGTAAAGTAGATGAGAAATAAAATTTTCCTCCGAGCATAGATAACGAGGTCATTGAACACCGCTTGGGCGTGGACCCCGCCCACAAAGCCGTGCGTCAGAAAAAAAAAAAAAAAAAAGTCATTTAGTGCAGAGAAGTATGCTGCCATTAAGGAAGAGATAGAGAAGTTGCTTGCCGCTGATTTCATCAAAGAAGCTCACTACCCAGAATGATTGTCCAATATAGTAATGGTGAAGAAGGCAAATGGGAAGTGGAGAATATGTGTAGATTTCACTGATCTAAATAAAGTTTGCCCAAAAGACAGTTTCCCCTTATCAAGCATCGACGTAATCGTGGATGCAACAGCGGGACACCGTGTGTTGAGTTTCATGAATGCTTACTCAGGATACAACCAAATACGAATGCTCCCAGCAAACGAGGAAAAAACTTCATTCATTATTGACCGGGGGTTGTATTACTACTAGGTCATGACATTTGGGTTGAAGAACGCAGGAGCAACATATCAAAAGTTGGTAAATCGGATGTTTAAATAACATATTGGAAAATCCATGGAGGTCTATGTGGACGACCTTTTAATCAAAAGTAAGGAGTTCGCCCAGCACCTCAACGACCTAAAGGTGGCATTCAAGATCTTACGCCATTATAAAATGAGGCTAAACCCTGCAAAGTGTGCTTTTGGAGTGGAATCGGGGAAGTTTTTAGGTCACATTGTATCTGAAAGAGGAATTGAGGCCTCTCCGAAGAAGATAGCAGCCATACTCAACATGAAACAGCCAAAGAACCTAAATGAAACCCAGCAGCTGGCGGGCAGAGTAGCCGCCCTAGGGAGGTTCATTGTTCGTTCAACAGACAAATGTCTCCCTTTTTTTCAGGTACTGCTCAAGGTGCATCCATGGAACGAAGAATGCGATGAAGCATTCGAGAAGTTAAAAAGTACTTGGCCAGCTCGCCACTCCTAAAACAACCACAAAATGGGGATGTGCTCTACGCATACTTGGCGGTTTCCCCAAATACTGTGTCTACAGTCCTAATAAAAGAAGATGGGACAATCCAGTATCCTGTATACTACGCCAGTCGAGCTCTTAGAGGAGCTGGAGTTAGATACCCGAAGATTGAGATGCTAGCTTTTGCTCTAGTAACGGCGGCCAGAAAACTCCGCCCATATTTCCAAGCCCACACAATAAGAGTACTCATGGAGGCCCCTTTAACAAAAATTTTGAAAAAGCCGGACAGCTTTGGAAGGTTGATTGGGTGGTCGATAGAACTCAATGAATTTGACTTAGAATACCAACCAAGGAGGGCGGTTAAAGAACAAGCTCTAGCAAACTTCGTAGCAGAATTCTCAGGTTTCCCTCAAGAAGACAAGGAGACCCCAATGGGAAAACCTTGGCAACTTTTCGTTGATGGCTCATCATGTAAAGCGGGCGGAGGACTGAGTATATATTTAATAGATCCCAATGGCAAAAAGCAGTACTATATGGCGGCGCTGGCTTTTAAAGTGACAAACAACAAAGCAGAATATGAAGCACTCGTGGCAGCACTCTCCATAGCCGCCAAAATGGGGGCAACCAAGGTAGAGGCAAAATCGGATTCACAGATAATTGTAAACCAAGCTCTAGGCCTCTACGCAACGAAAGGGGAAAATTTGAAGAAATATCTAGAGTGTGTCTGGGAAGCTTGCGACCTCCTCTCATATTTCAACATAACTGAAATCCCGAGGGTGAACAACGAGGTGGCGGATAGGTTAGCTTGAACAGCGTCGGGTATGGAAGAAGATCACTCCCATGGGAAGTAGAGCGAAGAATTATCGAAGTCCCAGCTATTGGGGTGGAAGCAGGCATTCTGGGTGCCAGCATTCCTAAATGGGCGAACGAAATAGTTGAGTATCTGGATGAGGAAAAGCTACCAGAGGAGAAAGAGGAGGCGAGAAGAGTGAGGAGAAGAGCGGCAAGGTTCCTACTCATTGATGGAGTCCTTTATAAAAGAGGCTTCTCCACCCCACTGCTGCGATGTATTTCCGTGCAAGAAACTCAATATATCTTGGCAAAAATACATGAATGGATATGTGGAAACCATTCGGGTGGAAAAATTTTGGCAAGAAAGGCAGTGAGAGCAGGATACTACTGGCCCAATGCACTAAGGGATGCTCAAGAGTTTAGAAAAAAGTGTGTTAAATGCCAGGCGTACGTCCATGATCACGCCTTGGCCTTTTGCCCAGTGGGGGGTAAACCTGGTTTGACCCTTCCCGCCAGGAAGAGGCGGGATAAAATTCATGATTGTAGCTGTGGATTACTTTACAAAGTGGGCTGAGGTAGAGCCCCTGACCTCTATAACGACCAAGATCGTGACGAAGTTCCTATGGAAAAATGTTGTTTGCAGGTTCGAGATCCCCCAAAGCATTGTAACGGACAATGAGCGCCAATTTGACTCCAACAATTTCAGAGAATGGTGCCCAGAGTTGAAAATTAGAGTAAGGTACTCCTCGCCGGGCCACCCCCAAGCAAACGGTCAAGCGGAAGCAACAAACAAAGTGTTACTCTCAATCTTGAAGAAAAGGGTCGCAAAGAAAAAGAGATAATGGGTGGAGGAGCTGCCTGGGGTACTCTGGGCATACAGAACCTCGGCAAAAACTCCGACAGGGGAAACCCCATTCACATTGGCGTATGGATGCGAGCAGTAGCTCCAGTCGAAGTAGAACTCCTGACTTACAGAATAAGTCATTTCTCAACCGCCCAAAATGATAAGAAAATAGAAGAATACCTCAACTTAGTTGAGGAAGAAAAGGAAATGGTGGAAGCCAGGATATTGCAAGAAAAGGCCAGAGCCAAGCAGTATTTCAACAAGAGAGTGAGCCAGAGCCAAGCAGTATTTCAACAAGAGAGTGAGACCAAGGACTTTCAAAGTGGGAGATCTGGTTCTGAAGAAAAAAGGTGTAACTACCTATAGCGAAGGAAAAATGGGGGCCCAATGGGAAGGATCCTACCTGGTAGTAGCCAATAACAGGCCTGGGTCATATCGACTAAAGAACAGCCAAGGCAGGGAACTACCCCATCCTTGGAATGCAGAACACTTGAAGAAATTTTATCAGTAGATGTTATTTCATGTCCATTACCGTATTTTGTATCTCTGTTAGGACTCATTTTGTCCACATTCAGATTATTACGTTTCATGCTCATAAACGCAGTAGTATTTGTACTGACTTGTTGTTTCTCATAATTTGTGATGTTTTGCAAAAAAAAATTAAGCGAAAAGGCGCAGAGGTCATCAGACCACGTCGATCCTAAACACCAAAAACAAGCCTTAGCAGCTTGTGGTGCCATGCAGAAAGAGCACAGAGGTCCTTGGACCACGCTGACCCTAAACACCAAAAACAAGCCTTAACAGCTTGTGGTGCCATGCAAAAAGGGCGCGGAGGTCCTTGGACCATGCCGACCCTAAACACCAAAAACAAGCCTTAGCAGCTTGTGGTGCCATGCAAAAAGGGCGCGGAGGTCCTTGGACCACGCCGACCCTAAACACAAAAAATAAGTCTTAGCAGCTTGTGGTGCCATGCAAAAAGGGTGCAGAGGTCCTTAGACCACGCCGATCCTAAACAAAAAAAACAAGTCTTAGCAGCTTGTAATACTATGCAAAAAGGGCGTAGAGGTCATCAGACCAGGTCGGCGTAACATAAAAAACAAGCCTTAGTAGCTTGTGGTGCCAACAAAGAAAAGGGGGCGGAAGTCTTCAGACCACGCCACCCAGACGTACAAAATCCCAACAGGCTAAAAGCTAACGGGTAAGCAACACAACAAGCACGAACCATTATACGCTTTGAGACAAACATAAAAGTCCATTTCCAAAAGTAAAAAGGAAGGTACATCAAAGTACAAACCAAAAAAAAAAAGAAGGGCTGAATACTATGAAGCATCATTAGGCGGAGGCAGTGGGGGAACTCCAGCAAAGGCGTCAGGCATCTCTCTCCGCCCAAAAGTGTCAGCCCGACGGAGCTTGTTTTCCTTAGGAAGAAATAATTTCTAGTCCAAATTTACAAGGTCTGTGGCAGGATTAATCAAGAGACGGGACCTGAGTCTTAAGATGCCAGCTCCATAACCGTAGCCAAAGTCACGGTTCCTTATGTCGAGAGCACAAACGAATTGGTCTCACAGGCGATCGATTTCAGCTCGGGCAGCAACAAGCTCGCCTCTTTTCTTACTCAATTACTCACCCTTGGCTACCGCCAGTAGCGGCGCTTTCCTATGATCCTCTTCCAGATCTCTGTGATCCTCTTTATATTTACAATGGCGTTCTTCAATCTCTTGTAGGTTCTCCCGATCCTCTAAAAGATCGAGGGCGCCGAGGCGAGCTTTCTCCGAAGCAGCCCCCAGTTCACGAGTCAGCTCCTGAATGCGATCCTGCGAGCATGCCAACTCCTGGCGAGCTGAGTCTCGATCCTCACTGTAGGAAAGAAGCTTAGACTTGAGGGAAGACACCTCAGCCTCAAAGCTTTGCCGAGCTTTAGAAAGCTGAGACCTCGCCGAATCTCTCTCAGATTGAAGGAGTCGCAAGGCATGGTCATCTTTGTCTTTCACCAATTGAGCAAGGAGGGCAGATTCACGAAGCTGGGGAACTTCTTCCTTACGGATCTCTAAGTCTCCTTGGAGCGAATGCGAGTAACCCTCCGATTGCTCTAGCATTATTTCAAGCTCTTTCGACCTCTCGACCAGGGCAGCCCGTTCTGCCTGCCATCCTTTGGTGGCTTCACGCATCTTCTGCTGTTCAAGGACTCCGCGATCCGCCATGATCCACGCCGCCAAGTCATTGATACTGTAGAAGAAAATAAGACCACCTGGGTAAAAATTACAGAACAGTACAAAATCAAAGAGAAGGAGAAAATAGGAAGAGAAGCCGCCATGTCATACCTTGGAAAACCAATTCTTCAAATAGTCGGCCATCTGAACGACAGCCTCAGTTTGAACATTAGTGGAGGAGGAGGAGGAGGCGTCACCACAACCATGATGCGATAGGGGTGGCATGGTTGACCAAACAGTTTTCTCGTCAGGAACGGGGCGCCAAATAGCCCTGACAGGAAAATCTTGAATACAAGCCTCATTGGCGGGAAACTCCCAGTTCGAACCATAAATAAAGAAAAATTTAGTATTCCAAGCCTTAGCATTGGAATGACGAGTCTCAAAATGGGCCAAAGTTGGCCCCCTGTCCTTCTTACGAAAGCTAACAATATTACCTTTGGCCGGCCGCAAGTAATAAAAAGACAGAAACTCCCGAGCGGTCAGATCAGGGTAAAAATCTCCAAGAGGCTCTAAAATCATACAAAAAACAATGTAGACATAGAGATAAGTCCTCAAAGAATGAGGATGGAGTTGGGCGGGTGCCAACTCAAGCAAGTCCAAGATATCGCGAAGAGGACGGCAAAAGGGAAGCCTTAGTCCATGGTTAAACATGGTTGTGGTCAGAGCGGTTTTACCTGCAAAACCCTCTTTATCGTAACACCCTGACGGGGGAACCTCTATCACTGCCCCTTCAGGGATGCCGAGCTCTTCCTGAAGGGCAGGAAGGTGTTTCTCCCAAAGAATGGAATGCCACCGGCAACCTTCGAAGACAGTGCCCTTCGGGACGAAGAAAGACGAGGTAGAAGTATCACCTTGGTTAGCCATTGGAACTAAAGAGAAGCAAATGCAAGAAAGCGAAGGAACGAGATGGACAAATAGTAAGAACAAGAAAGGGAACACAGACACTAAGAGGAGAACAAGCAAAGAAGAGGATAAAGAAAGGAAAGAGGGGGTATTTTAAAGAAAAGAAAAGTGAAATGTCAACAGCTATAGGCACCATGGTCTGACATTAAATACAGAAAGCAACTGTCACACGAAAACTCTCTCTCCTTCTGCCACATCAGCTAGAGCCGTAGAAAGGGGACGATGAAACAATACAGGAAGACTAATGTCAAGGGACGGCAAGGACCAAGTGGTACATAAACAGATTAGGCCCATTAACTAGGCTGAGCCTGAACCAACAACCGTTAGCTGTCTCGCGAACCAGGCGCACCACATGAGCCCATGATTGAGAGTCCACAATGAGGCTCACGAACGTAAAAAGAAAAGGAGCACAAGATTGGTAGACATTTAATTCCCTACGTCATGGGACGAAGAGAATTAGCAGGGTAGCTAGAGGGCCTATATTAGAAACAATACCATTTTGGATAAGAGAGCCCAAAGATGAAGGGAACCCAATATAAAAAGGCTCTTTATTGAGCTAAAAAAGCTAGAAGGCCCACGGCCCAATAGGGTCGTGTCCGCCAACCGCCTCTTACGTAAAATTAGGGATCCCATAAAAGATACGTGATTGGTTCAGTTATAGGACGTGCCAAAAAGCTCGACATCAAGTACCAAAAAACTCTACGCTAGATAAACATCACGTCAAAGCCTATATATACACTAGGTAACCCTTAATAACAGGATATCTTCTTTTCGTAAAGTTTTCAGTTTTCCAAATTCTCTCGAGTTCCTTACTGACTTAAGCATTGGAGTTTCCCTTGGCGAAACAGGCCGATCACATTTTGATTCCAGTGTAGGTTGACGGTTGCAGTGAGGGAGTGGGACACGTCCATTACATATATATATTTATATATATAGGAAAGCACTAAACCCACCTGTAAAACCCACTTACTGGTTTTTTTTTTTTACTTAATAATTAAGGAAGTATTTTTCTAATGAATTTTTTATTTTTATTTTTTATTTTTAAAAATGTTCGAGGAGTTTTAAAAAATGTTTGAAAAAAAATGCTTTTTGGGTGACTGATCCTTCGGTGGCTCCCCTACGTGGGAGTAGCACCACCCATATATATAAATGACCTTTGTTATTTTGGAAATGATGCAATTAGAGTTTGAAGCAATGCAATGCCTTTTAGTCTGGCATGTTTGGTCTTTAATTGTTTTTGAACTGGATGTTTCTTTTTTTAAGCGAAATACTTCAATGCTAGATATGATCAGTTTGTAATTAATTGGTCGTAAATCTAACATGTTGCGTTACGTAAATGGAAGGTCAAAATAGTTGTGGAGAAATTAGTGAGGCTTCTCTATTAGGTTTGAAGTTAAGTTAAGACATCCTCATGTACATTTACATGCAACTGCTCTTTAAACAATAGGGTAGTTTCTTATTAATGTTTTTGTGATCTTTGAGAAATGATGATTATGTAATGGAATTGCAATTAAGTGGTGTCAAATGGTTGTGCAATGTATTGTGCTAATTAATGAATGGAAGATTATGCATTATTGTCTCAAACCGGTATGCTTGTGCAATACATGTATTTAAGTTTATATGTATTTAAGTACAAGATGCAATAATATTGCAGTATATAATGTATAAATAATTATGCCCTCTCTTGCCACTTCATTTTGACTACTCATGTAATTAATTTTTTTTTACTTACTAATTAAGGAAGTGATTATTGGTGTATTGATATATTTTTTATTTAATTTTTTATAAATATTTAAAGATGTTAAAAAATGTTAAAAGGAAAAAATAAAAAAATAAAAAAGAGAAATTTTGCCTAAGCGGCACACGCCCAACTGTCATTGTTGTGCGGTAGCCTATCATCACTCATAACGATTCACAATCCTGCTAAAAGATAATTAAAACCATTAACGGCAATGGAGCTCATTTGGATGAAAATACTAGTATTTATAAAGAGTACTCTTTATAAATATTTCAATGGAAGACCTTTTTTTTGGAAAGCTATTTTTGCAATGAGCCACTCGAATGGTGAATATTATTTGCAATGAGTTTATAATACGTTATAAATGAACTAATTGTAATAATAATCATCGATACTAAAAGAACATATTAGATATTTGCAACGCACAATTTTGGTTAGAATTTAAAATAGTTACAATGAAAATATATTCTCAACGGTCTAAATTTGTTGGAATTAATAATATTTGCATCGATACTTTTACCATTGCAGAAAAAAAAAATATTTGTAATGACAGCAATTTAATTGCAATGAGAATTACTTTTATTGGTAAAATACAAAGAATTTGCAGAAGTTATACTTACCACCTATATCCACAATCCTGACAATAGTATAGGTATTTGCTACGAAAATTTGACTTATACCAACGATTTTTTTCCTTGCATTAAGCCGACTCTATTGTAGTGAGAAAATGAAATGAATGAAATGAGATTGAATGAATAAAAGCTTCTTAAATTGAATGATTTTTTTTTTTTTGAAACTAGAATAACTGATCTCATTAAAACATAATTGAGCACTTACATTGACTCTTAACGACCAACAAGTAAAATAGGATTAATACATCTCTCTGGCTACCTGATTTGAAATACAAGGTGGACATAACTCAATATCATACAAGTCTTCTAGACAATCAAATGCGGCTTTAGCTAAAATATGAGCTACCTCATTGGATTCACGATGTGCATGTACTGCTGACCATGTTGCAAAGGAGTTCAGCAGGGCTTTGGCATCCGCTATAAGGCAGCCACCCAAACTCCAGTTTGAAGAAGGGTGATTGAGAAGGTCCACGACCTGCTTTGAGTCCCCTTCTAGAAGGAGCTGTTGCAGGCCAATTTCTTTGCAGAAAACAGTAGCCAATAGTAAACCATAAGCTTCAACATCAAATGAACTCCCTCTTAGACATCTGTTTGCTCGAAGGGCACCAATAACACAACCTTGGTGGTCTCTAATGAGTACTCCAATTCCAATTTTCCCTTCCCCTGAGTTTACAGTAGCATCCCAGTTGACCTTTAACCATCCCACCTCAGGTTTCAGCCACTTATCATTCCTAACCATGGATTGGGGGTTACTAACTACTTCCTTTTTGAGTGCCTCCTTGAATGAGAGAAGATCAGCCTTTGCCTATTTAATGACAGCATTTGGATGCTTAAATTCTTTCCCACGTAGGAAGTCATTTCTTCTAGTCCAGATTCCCCTCATTGTGATTGCAACCTCCTCGAGTTCTTCTGGGTCAACGTGTTCAACCAGGGCTAGCCACACCTTGAAGATCAGATCATGTTGGATGGACATCTTCTGTACTTTCTTTGGTCCCTGACTCCATACATCTTTGGCTGCAATACATCCCCACAAAGCATGGCCAGAGGTTTCAGGTTCCTGTTCACAGATCAGGCATATGTTATCTTCCATAACTTTCCTCCTTTGTAGATTTGCTCGAGTAAGGAGGGCCTCACTGTAGGCTCTCCATAAGAACAACTTAGTGGCAGGGGTTATTTTAAGCTTCCATATTGTTTTCCACACTCAGCAATTTTTGGCTTTGACTGAGGTTTCACCATCGAACTCCCTTTCCACCTCCTTGCTGAAGTGATATCCACTTTTAACCATGTATGTGCCATCCTTGGTGAACTGCAAGACATGCTTATCCTCACGCCCACCTATGCTAATTGGGATGCCTTTGATGCCCTCGATTTCCTGTGGGGAGAACATCTCATAGAGAAGAGAAACCTTCCATTGCTTCAGCTGAGGATCAATTAGATCACAGACTTTTTCACACCAGCAATCTACCTCTCTGGTGCTTAGGATTTTTTGAGAGGGGGATGATGGTATCCATCTATCCTCCCATATATTCACTTTGTGCCCATTCCCGATCCTCCATAAGAGTCCTTTCTTCAGTAAGTTCAGTCCTGCCTGTAATCCTCTCCAAGCAAATGATGGTCTAAAACCCATCTTAGCTTCAAGAAGCCCCCCCTTGTTGAAGTATTTTTGCTTCAAGACCCTTGCCACCAAAGAAGCAGGATTCTCCATCCTTGCTTTGACAGCATAGCTATGTTGAAGTTCCTCATATCTCTAAACCCCAGTCCCCCTCCCTCTTTGTTGTTGCTGAGTTGATTCCAACTAACCCACTGGATTTTGGATGAGTCTTCATTGAATCCCCACCAAAACTTTCTGAGTAGCTGATTTAATCTATTAGTAATGGACATTGGCAGTAAAAACATGCCCATTCCATAAGTGGGAACGGTTGGGAGAACTGCCTTGAGAAGAACTTCCTTTCCTGCAGCAAAGAGGAACTTTGTTTTCCAGTTGGTTACTCGAGCCTACGTCCTATCAATAAGAGAGTGGAATGATGCAATTTTTTTCCTACCACCAAAGCTGGTAGGCCAAGGTATTTTTCGAAATTACTAGAGGATTTGACACCTGCTATTTGTAGAATCTGATCTTGAACTTCTTGAGCAATGTTCCTACTAAAGAAAATGGAGGATTTTTCTTTGTTTAATACCTGACCCGAGCCTTTCTCATACAGTTCTAAAAGTTGGAGTATACAATTGAGTTCCTCTGCCTCTGCTTGACAAAACAAAAGACTATCATCAGCAAAAAATAAATGGTTCACCGTGGTTGGGCCCCTGCCTATTGGAGCTGCTGTTAATCTACCTTCTGCCTCTGCTCGATTAAGGAGGGATGTGAGGGCTTCTGCACAGATTATGAAGAGGTATGGGGATAAAGGGTCTCCTTGTCTGAGGCCCCTTGAAGGCCAGAAGCACTCGTGAGGCTCTCCATTCACTAGGATTGAGTAGGACACAGAATTAAGGCACCTCTGGATGATGTTGATCCAGTGAGTTGGAAATTCCATTTTGGTCATGATGGCCTCAATGAAGTTCCATTCTACCCTATCGTAGGTCTTGCTCATATCTAGCTTAAGGGCCATGAAACCTCTATTGCCAGTCATTCTCGAGTTCATAGAGTGTAAGATTTCATAGGCTACCAGAGTGTTGTCCGAAATGAGTCTTCCAGGGACAAATGCACTCTGATTGGGGGCAATGAGCCTAGGCAGTATATCTTTCAATCTGTTTGCAAGGGTTTTAGAAACAATCTTATACAAGACATTGCAGAAGCTGATGGGTCTATACTCAGCTACTTTCTTAGGGTTTTTAACTTTGGGAATGAGGGAAATGAAAGTGTCATTAACATCATTAAGTGAGCCACCATGGTTGAGGACTTTAAGGGCATAATTACAGACTTGATCCCCCACCACCTCTCAATGTTTTTGGTAAAATTGAGCTGGAAAACCATCGGGGCCAGGAGATCCCAGGGGATTCATTTGAAAGACAGCAGTTGTAATGTCTTCTCTAGTAAAAGGGAGCATAAGCCAAGCCTTCATTTCCATATCAAGCTTTGTACCCAAAGCATATAGGCATTTCTCAATATTCGAAGGGTAGGAAGAGGTAAATAAGGAGGAGAAATAACCTGTGAAGACCTCTCCAATATCTGCCTTCTCTGTGACACTTCTGCCTTGTGGATCCTCAATACAATTGATGGTATTGATCCTCTTTCTCTAGCTTGCCTGCATATGAAAATATTGAGTGTTCTTGTCCCCATGCTTAAGCTAATGCTACTTTGCTCTTTGGCACCACTTGAGCTCATTTGCTACTATGGAATCTACCACCTCCTTCTGACATTGTTTCATTGTTGCTAGATGTTCACCAGTACCTATGCTTTGGAGATGGCCAATCCTCTGTGTTCCCTTTGTGACTCCCATGTGGTCTTACTGCTTGGTTTTCTGCCTCCAGATTAGTAAATCTTTTTTGCATATCTCAAGTTTTGTTCTCAAGAGCCTGGCCTCACATTCCGTTGTGCTAGCTTTGTTCCATGCTTCACATATCACCCTTTGGCAGCCTTCCTTCATTTCCCAAGCCATCTCATATCTAAAGCACCATCTTCTTTTCTTCTACCCATCATCTGTGTTATGTAGAACAATAGACAAGGGAGAGTGGTCTGACTTTACTGTAGCCAGGGCAGTGCATGAGCCCTGAGAAAAGAGATCACTCCATTCCTTGTTTCCAAGTGCTCTATCTATTTTTTCTTTGGTAAATTCCCTATCACTTCTATTATTGGACCAAGTAAATGCCTGCCCATCTGAGTGAATATCATTGAGTCCACAAAATTCGACTGCTTCCCTGAAATCCTCAATCTGTTTGTATGGTCTGCTAGCTCCTCCCATTTTCTCATTTTGGTGGAGTATCTCATTAAAATCCCCAGTGCACAGCCATGCCATCGGACTAGGAGGTTTGAGCATCTTCAATAACTGCCAGCTACTACTTCTCTTCCCAGTATTAGGATGTCCATAGAATCATGTAAATTGCCACGTGGGGCCATTATCCTCAATCTGGACTAGAGCACTGATGTGCCATCTGGTATAACTGATCACTGTGACCTTCCATTCTTCCTTCCATAGGAGTGCAATACCCCCACTCAACCCTATACAGTCCACGGCAAAGCACCCATCCATTTTCAAGCACCTTCTTACCACCTTTAAAAGAGTAGGATAGAAAGTAATGAAAAATGAAGTATCCTTATTAAGAAGTACTTCTTAATAAGGATACTTCATTTTTCAAGAGTAGAATGGAAATGAATGTAATAATAACCTTGTTTAGAAGCATATAATTAAAATCAATGTAATAATAAGGATGAATGTAAATGAAATCTTTGAACGATTTACAAGAGTAGAATGGAAATAAATAAAATAGAAATAACCTTGTTTAGAAGCATATAATAAAAATCAATGTAAATGAATATTTTTAGGCGAGGAGCATATATGTTTAGATTTGGGTGGGTTCATTCCAATTTGTAGCCAGTCTGGTTTTGGTTCTGGTTCTTAAGACCTGAATCCAGATCGAAACCAATTTGATCGCAGTTTTCACTTTTTGAAAACCAGTTTGAACTAAACTGAACCGAAATATATTTGTTCTATTTTTATATTATATATAAATATTTTTATATAATTTTTGTGTTATATTATATATATTACATGCTAATTAATATAATATGAAATTTATTACTTAAACATGGACGTTAATTTTAAGTTATTAATATTAATTGAACCGAAATCGAAAAAATTAAAAGTTTCAGTTTTGATGATGAATCGATCTATATCAATTCTAAGATTTCCAAATATGGTATATATTAGTTTGGTTCCAAAATATGTCTACAATCAAATCGAATTGGACTAGTTACACTTCAAAACATTACTATTATGCTATTTTCTTAAATTTTCTTTTTTAATAATTTTGAGCACAATCCAAATATCTAGACCATTACTAATGCTCTCAACCGGTAGATCATTTGCATCATCTACTCCATTTGCCTTCCCATATTAACAGCTTTCCTGCTCAAACAAAAAATCTAAAAAGAAAAATAAACCTAGTGATAAATCATGAAGTTGTTTGTTATTTTAATTTTCAACCAATCTTGTCATTGGGAATCGGGTTGAAGCCCAAACGTAGACCCGAAACTGGCCCAAATTTACACGGCGGACGAACATCGAGGCGCTCCACATGGGACCCCATGGCCCATTTTACAATTTACATTATCCTAACCGGAGCGTCTTCAGGGGCGGTTTTAACATCCAACGGCTAAGATTGCACCTCCGAAGCCACTACTCCCCCTCCAGGCTCTAACGGTCATAAAATCTCCCCCTTTTATTTTTGAGCAACGGTCAAAAAATCTCAAAATACAAAAGAAATTGGTTAACAGAGTAACCACCCACTAAATCACAAGCCAAAACGCTCCCTAAAACAATCAATCTCTCTTGCTCTAAAATCCCATCGGTCTCCAAGAACTCCAGCCCCAGCAAGCAAAAATGAGTACTCTCCAATACCCAGATGCAATTAAAGCCCCGGAGCTCCAGATATGGAACAATGCCGCTTTTGACAACGAAGAATCCGATGAATCGGACACCGTTAAAGTCTCTTGGTCTGATATGCACGCCGTGAACCGGTCTGAGTCTCTTGAATCCGATTGCGGCAAAGAAAATCTGATGCCTTTGGTGGTAAAATCCCCTGTACCCGAAAAGTCTTCGGTACCCATTAAGCCACTTCTCCCGAGTAGGAACTTGCCATTGAAGATTCTTCTTGAAACTCCGGCGGTTCCAAAGAAGGGGTACAAAGCAATAGAGGAAAACAAAAGAGTCCGTGAGGATAAAGTAATTGATTCGGAGATCGAGAGTATTGAGAAGGAGATTAGTCAGTTATCATTGAGACTCGAAGCGCTTCGATTCGAAAAGGCCGAGCGGAATGCGATGAGTACGGTCGAAAGGCGGGGAAGGATTGTTCCGGCTAAGTTTATGGAGCCGAAACAGGGTGTGGAGAATTCTGATTTGATCAGAAAGATCGAAGAACCTTTTATCTCAAGCGCGAAGCCAAAGATTAACCGTAGGGGTGTAAGTTTGGGTCCCGCGGAGATATTCGCCGGAGCCAGACCTCGACAGCCAGGCAAGCCTGAAATCACGCCGGTCCAACCGATTCAGAGTCGCCGGAAATCATGCTTTTGGAAGCTTCAAGACATTGATGAGTTGAAAGCGGCAAAAGAAAGGGGTAAGAGTCTGAGTGTTAGCCCGAAATCGCGGAAAACTTTGTCCAAGTTTCAAGCTCCAAAGCAGGCAGCAACCACAGTCGGGTCTAAAAGGCCTCTCAAGAAAGACGATCGGTTTCTCGCATCAATTCAGCCAAAGAAACTGTTCAAGGATGGAGAAAAGTCGCTGACCGCAAAGAAACCATTGAAGTCCGGTAGGGTGGTGGCGAGCCGATATACCCAGATTTCCAATCAGACAAATGGGAATTCGAGACTGAGCGATGGGAGGAAGCGGTCTCTACCGGAGGATGATAATGAGCAAGGTAACAGGTGTGACCGAAGGCGCACTTCATCGGTGGGAAAATTACATGGGAATCAGGGAACGGATAGTCGGTTGAAGAAAGTTTGGGAGATTCCGAGTGAGGTACTGGTGTACAAGGGTGAGGAAGAGGCGTCTTTAGAGTCAATTGCTGAGATGGGTGGAGTGCTTCCGAAAATTAGGACAGTCCGGTGTGTGAAGGACACTCCGAGAGACTCGGGACCAGCCAAAAGAGTGGCTGAATTGATTGGGAGAAGGTCGTACTTTTGCAATGCTGAGGGGGCGGAGCCTTCAGTTTGTCAGGCTTTGAATTTTGAGGGAGATGCAGAAGAAGAATTAATTGGATAACAAGCTAATGTTGAGGTGATTGTTCTTTCTTCATTATAGCTTTATTGTTGTGAGCCATAACTCTTGTTATGGGGTAAGCAAGCTAATGTTTTCTATGGATAGGTTGTAAGTCTATAGTTTAGAGTTTTTCTTGATCGCTTATGCAATAATGAACTAAGCTTTTCTCTTGCTTGATGAAATACGTGCTTTGAGTTAATGAAAGTGAGTGGTTTCCTATTTGATATTGTTGGGAGAAATCTAAATAGCGGAAATAATTATCTGAACCTGTTAGGAAGTAATTGAATAGAGAGCAATATAAAGCAAAATCACACACACATAGTTAAGAATTTTTACGTGAAAACCCTCCAATGCAAAAATAAAAACCACGGGACTTAGTTGAGTTAAAACTTCGGCTATCAACAATAATAATGTGTACACAAATTTTCTCTCTAAATGGCACTAGAGGCATACAATAACAATGATCTCAAGAAAAACACTTTCTTGTCAACCAAACAGTGTGATTAGAAGAGATCTCACCAAGAGATGCGTTACTGTTCACGACCTCGAACACCGGAAGTACTGCTCCAAATCCGATCTCCACCGTTCAGATTGTAGAGTCTTGAGTTTTGAGCATGCCTGAAAAATTTAGCTCGATTGGACCACAGACAACTCCGATCAGAGTGTTTGATTGACGCTGGACGAGCTCCCCTGTTTTTGGCTCTCTTCCTCTCCCCAATCTCTCACACGGTTTTTCTCTCTTTTCTTCACTTCTAACTCAGAAGCAGCACTTATGTTTAAAATCTAATTAAGCTGGGCCTAAACCCTGTCTCCATGTGTGCTTAATGATCCCACATGGGCCATCCTCCATATAGGAGGGAACCCAACACAACAGATATTTCATATGCCTCAGAAGGTAATGTTATCTTTATGTAGTTGTAAATGAGAACCATCCAGTTGGCTTTCTGTAGTTATAAAGAAAATCACACTGGAACTTCTTCCCTCCGTTTTGAATCGCTTTCATTTGTTTCACGTGATGTAACGATATTGATTTAGTCATTTGGGAAGGGTTCCTGTAGTTTCATGTTGGCAACTGGCTTAGCGATTTGGTATGTCTCTAGTCCTCCTGAGATGGTTTTTATGGAACAGGCACTTTATTATCAAATCTCACATGTCCTCTCCTGGTTCGTGTGGCTCTTGATGAATTGTAAACAATATATGCAATTTCATCAACAGCTTACTGCAGAGGAAGAAGAAAAAAGGTGAAGCTAAGTGGGATGAGAAAGTGAAGATTGTTTTAGGATTTTTGCATCTTCGTATGCCTTGATTCAGAATAAACTCTTTGAACTACTTATTAAGATTCTGCATTTAGATATCTAAATAAGGGGTTGGGTCTGAAGTCATGTAATCTTGTAAGTGCATTTGTAGAAAACTCCTTGCCAAGGCGTGTGCACCCCCCAAGATTAATCGGGACTTAGTTGTCGAACTCCCAGTGCCAATAAAAAAAAAAACCACTGCATGAGTGGTATATACCTTGAAAAATAGTTGAATGAGAAATGAAAGAGAGAAGAAACCACACCTTCTGTTACCCTTTTTGTGAATATTTCACCCACGTAGGAATCCTGGAGGTGAGAGGATCTTGTCACACCCCGGTGTAGCCCTCACTAGTCTAGGATACATCATTCTGCTATTTAAAATTCTTGATCACTCTCATTCCTTAGACTTGCAATAAGGTTTACCTCCATAATATCAATTCTATGGGAAGTAAAGACATCATATTTATATTCATGAAGCATCCGTAGGTATCTGGGGGAGTTCCTCCTTACACAGTTGTCTCATGACTTGCAAACAACCAGATTGCACTTGCTACCCTGATCCTGATTACTTATGAATATGTTCTCTTTATTGCTGATAATGATAATGATGATCATACCATCAACTATTAATCGATCATTTGTTTTAGGATTTACGCATCTCCACATGCCTTGATTCAGAATAATCTCTTTGAACTTTGTTTATAGGATTTTGCATTTAGATGTGGTAACTTGATAAAGAATTGAAGCAAAATTGGCATCTTTTAACCCTAAATAAGGGGTTGGGTTTGAAATCACGAATTTAATTCTGAACGAGTAGTATTTACCTTGGAAAATAGTTGAATGACAGTTGAAAGAGAGAAGAAAGCACACCTTCTGTTATTTAATCTTAGGGTAGCATCATTTTTATTATTAAGATTCTTGACCACTGTCATTCCTTGGACTTGTAATAAGTTTTTCTGCCTCAATGTCATTTCTGTGTAAAGACATCGTATTTTAGTGCTTGATATTCATGAAGCATGACTAGGTAGGTATCTGGGGGAGTATCTCCTTACACATTTGCCTCAAAACTTTTGCAAAAGATGTCCTTACTTACACATTCTGCACTTCTGCTCCGAGCCTGATTACTTCTGAATATTTTCTCTTTATTCCTACTCATGATAATGATGATTATCATTATCTTTTCCTTCTTGTGGTGTTACTCAAGATGGTTTGTTTGCAAGTTGTTCAGGTTGAAATAAGAGAAGAATGTACGTAGTGTCAGCATATTCATAAAATGCTACTTGAATTCATGTAGGTATGTAACTTTCACCTTTATAATTTATGTATGCAGAGAGGGAGAGTCCAATTTCATCAAGGACTAAAATGGCATTTGAAGGCAATTGAAATTGAATTGATGCTGATAAAACTTAGTTGCAGACATGGAATCTATTAAGGCCTCGTTCATGTACAGGAGTATCTCAAGTCATAAAAGTGAAAAACTACTCATTTTGTGGCTCATAGCTTCCGTGATCCTATTATTGAAAAACGAATCATTTTGTGACTCTTAAATATGTTTTGGATTTTTTTTTTTTTGCCAAAATCCAGAACTGTGATAGTATTTAGAGCACGCACAACTCGTGTTGAAATACTGTTAAGCTCAAAAGCCAAATTGACAGATTCAGAAGAAACTTAGAACTCAAACAAATTCTGAACAAAATATGCATTCATCTGTCTCTATTATAGGAAATATATGGTTGAAAAGAAGTTCTATTGTAGCATATGCTCCCTTCTAGTCTCGGATTTGGCTCGAGTCCCTTCCAAATATGAATCGCTTTCCCCAGTCAGATATAACCGAAATCCTTGCCCTCCAACTGGCTAGCTTGCTGCAGTATGTTGAGAGAAAAATCAGACAGAAATTATAGTAACACTAACAACTGAGCTGAAATCTGTATCAATTAATTACCTGGTATATACAGAATACCAGATCCACCTAGTGCTATGACCAATCCAGACCCAATCTCCAGGAAATTGAATTGCCACTTGTTTTCCTCCCAGTGGGGCGAATTTCCCCAAGTGATTATACCTTAAATTGAATGCATTGATGTAAGTAAGTTTAGTAGAAATGTCCTTGTACCATCAGAACCAGAATTTACTGCTCTGCATTTTATATTCAGAACCCCTATTTCATTTGATCTAGTCAATACCACATTTATTGGCATGTTATATATAGCTTGCAAAGTAAATCTTGTACCTAAAGGGATGAAACCGATGGCGTCCAGATCCCCTAAACCTGAGAGGACCTTCAGGATACTTTTCACACTCCTCCATGCGATTGAAACAGTCAGCAAGATATTCTCCTTGTTGACCTGCTACCTAGAATACACCAAGCACACAAGAAGGTAAAAAGTAAGTATTAGTCAGAGGTCAAATAGATTGTTATGCAAAAGAATTTAATCCGGTACCTGAGCTGTTGCAGGAAGATTTATTATCTGAGAATCCACTTCAGAAAGAGCTGATTCAAAGTTTTCAATTTCAATGGCCTGGTTTTGGGCATTCTCTTGAGAATTCTTCAGTAAGGCAGAAAAGTTTCTCATTTTTCTCCTCTTAATATGAAGCTTCACTTGAGGGTACCTCTCCAGGATGTCATCAACAATTTCTTCAAAGTCCTTCAGATTTAGAGTACCAGATTTATTCGTGTCTGCCTTATTGAATATGAAGGCAATATCTTCCTGATAACAAGTTGGAAATTAAAAAAAAAAAAAAAAGGTCTGAGAAACAGAAAATTATAACTAATAGAATCAAAGCTAGATAAACACACGTCTTCTCTCTGTGGATAATAAGCCATTAGTTCTTGAAAACCTGTGCGTAAACACGAAATGATATAGACAAAATGCATGTAAAAGTGTAAATATTTTATGTACGAACTTATTGCAAGGCCTGAATCAACTGGTTTGACACAGTTATAATAATTGTTTAGAAACTAGGCCGAACAACATGTTTCAACATTCTCTGAACAGAAGGATTTTTCCTAGACGAAGTCAAGTATCGAGAATTGCACACTGCTGAGTACTTTCTCTGGAAAAATTTGACAAGGGAAAACGCAAAATTTCAAGTGCTTTGTATTAAAACACAGACAGATAAATCAGTCTGCGGGTGTCGATACCATACCATGACTTGGCGTTGATTTACTGTAGCACAGTCACCCAAGGCATAGACATTCTCACATCCTCCCACCCTCAGCCATTCATCAGTAGCTAAAGCATGCCTGTTAGCCTGTCCTCAAATGAACAGAAATTTGAAAACACTTTTTGAGTAGTGGATCCCACACAGTTACCAGAACGCTGTGGTTGAAACTAGTGTCGTTTACCTGACCAATCTGCTTCTTGAAAGCCATGATTTCAGGGCGGGTCCCATTGCCAGTTGCCCAGACAACCATTCCATAAGGTATATTTGAAACTTCACCAGTTTTTCTTTCTTTAGCAGAGATCTCTTTATCAGTAACTTCTACAACCATTGATCCTGTTTTCACATGAATACCATCTCTTTGGAACTTCTCTTCAGCAAAAGTAGTAGTTTTCTTGTCATACCTGTAGTAACATTAGAGGCATCTGAAAACAATGCAACACAATCAAACATGCTGAAACATGTTTAAACAGTGCCTCCTTACGTGTTTAAAATATGATCTGCTGCTTCGATGAGTGTGATTTTCACGTAGTTCTTGATGTGAGGGTACAACTTGAGTAAATCTTCGTGGACGAAGTCATGAAGCTCTGCAGCAAACTCTACACCTGCAGGACCACCACCGACCACTACAAAATGCAGAATCCTTTTCCTCTCTTCTTCACTTAGGCTAGGAAGGCTTGCCCTTTCAAAACTATTAATCACTGATTTATGGATTCTCTGAGCATCTTCTACTTCCTAAAGAGAGAGAGAGAAAAAAAACCATTGTTTTCGTTATAATAACAGCAGATTTAGAAGAACTTTTATGTAATGCAAATAATTACCTTCAAGAAGTGGGCGTACTCCACAACCCCAGGGGTGTTGAATGTGTTTACACGAGCTCCCATGGCTATCACCAGGTAGTCGTAGTCTAAAGCAAATTCTTCCTTCTCATCCCCGGCCGCATTTGTGTTCTTGCTAGATTTACAATAGACTTTCTTTTTCTCTGGATCAATCTCGTAACAATTAGCTTCTTCGAAGTGGACATCATAGCTTTTCTGCAGCCGTGTGAGAGAGTAAAAGAATTGAGTAGTCTAAAGTCTCTTCATTTATGAATCTGGAAGATGAAGTTGGCATGCATGATAGTTTTTCTTATTCTAGATCATACGTAAGCGTGGTGCTTTGAGCACTGAAGAGTAACGATACAGACACTACTTTTCACAACACTTTATATAAAATGAGACTATTTTTGTAAAGTGGTGTTACTTTTATATGTTATTTTACAATAATACCCCTCATTTTAAGACATGATTGTGAAATATGTTATGAAAAATATTGTGTGTTTATTATTTTTCATTATTAAAATTATTTAGCATTAATTTTTAATGATATGTCGTCTTATATATATGTATGTCTGTATCAAAGAAAGTCTGATAAAATAGAACAGGAAAACATGAAGCAAGCATGTTCATATATAATATCATCTGATTTGTGAATTAAGATTACCTTTTGAGTAAATAGTGCGAATGGGATCAATAATGCTGCGGGCTTCAACTGTGCCACACTTAAGACTAGGCAATAAAGGAGAGAAGACAAAATAATTCCGGGGGGAGACCACATGAACATCATACGAGGGGTTTCTCAAATTCCTCAGAAAACTGGTTCCTGCGCAGCCAGTTCCAAGCACAACCACCTTCTTTTTCTTGCCTTCATCACTACTACTGTGGATAGACTTCATGTACCTTATATTATATGGTCTGGCATCCGAAAATGTCACTAGATAACCTCCACCACTGCAGTAAAAATAAGATTAATCCAGGTCACTGACAACTCACAATTAATTATAAGATTTTCTTAATCAAAAGGACAAAATCGACCAATATCTATCTATCTATCTATATATATATATATATATGACACTAAATAATATGTATAACACAGATCATCATGATACAGATAAAGAATCAGCAAAAAATGCCACCAACAACGGCAACAGCAGAAGCAACAATAACAATGAAGACAACGACAACATGGTAACGATGAAAAGAATGTAATAACACAATCCTTCATCCCATTGTCATAAGAAAAAGAGGAAAAAACTTACAAAAAACAAGTTAAACGTCATGATGAATAGTAGACTAAGTTTTAAAACCTGACAGTGGAGACAAGAAGAAGCTTAGAGAGCGTAGGGTGATTGTTGAAAGCCCTAGATGCTCTCTCAAATAAAGAGTATCCGCTTTTGATCATTGTCGCAGTTTTGGTACCCTATCATGCAGTAAGAGTGTGCTTAAATATTTGGAGCCCGGTGGGGTCTGAAGAACATGAAGAGTAACCGTCACGCAATACTAAAATTAATATGTTGTTTTTTTTTTCTTTCTTTCTTTTCTATTTTCATTTTTGGTGTACGATTCTGTCAATATTGGTATCTTAATTTGATAGTCATTAGTGCACGCAATTACTTACCCACGTCAAAGCCATTAATGAATACATTAAATAATGAACATATACGCGTGTGAGGTGCACAGAGACAGAGACAGAGACAGAGACACACATATATATATAGAGAGAGAGAGAGCATTAGTTTCCAACTTGTACAACTCTGGACAATTAACTTTACAGGGGCCTTCTAAAATATAGGTTGTCTCGACTCTCAAATTCTGCTTGAAAAATCTTTCCCTGTATAAAATGAATCTTCTTGTCCAAACAGATGCTACTAGAAATGTTGTACGCCAGCTTGCTTGCTAAATATACGTACCTAAGACAGAATATTCCTAACTGGATGCAATAATAATGATATACACACCCTGTTAATATCTGTACAACAGAACAAAGTAAGCATGTGTAATTCCTTGGGAGTGACTGGTTGATGATGATCAAGGCTATTCAAGATGAAACAGTTGCTTCTTTTTCAATTTTATTTCATATGCTGCAGGAAACCAAGAATCTTACGAGAAGATTTAACTTATGTTCTGTCCAGCATGTACATAGATTAGGTAATGAGGCCGCCCATGGGTTGGCTCGTTATGTTTGGCATGTAGATAATGTAGTTATGTGGGAGGATGTGATTCCCATGCCTATATCCCAAATTGTTTGGGTTGATAAGGCTTCTTTGTAACTATTGATTCTATAGTGAAATTTCTTACTAAAAAAAATCCTCAGATGGATGTCTTAAATCACCACGTGCAAGACAGCAAAGTGGATAAAAATAAAAAATAGGGCTGTGCAAGAATCAAAAATCCGATTTGGGTACAACTTTGCAACGTCAGAGTCAGAGTTTTAATAAAACGGAGCTGGAGTCGGAGCTATTTTCAGTTGACATACTCCGATATTAGTGCACACAGGTTATGAAAATATGCATTATTTATATATTGATGATCATATATATTCATATATAAAAAGTCTAGAACATATATAGTTAAATTAAATACGACACTAGTATGTTTTAATTATTATAAAATAACATCCTTATACTATAATATTGTAGATGTAAACATTATGGTATTACTATCATATATAGTCAAGTATAGAAATAATATACTTTTTTAGCTAACAGTGAGTAATATGTAATAGTTTAGTATAATAACATGTAATAGTCTAGTACAATAAGTTAATAGCATGTAATACTATAGTTTAATTACATTTAATTAGATACTAGTGAATTAATAATTTTTAATAATCAATACTAACAATTAAATTTAGTGTTGAAAGAAATTATAAAATCCATAAATAAATAAAGAACTTATGTTTAAAAAAAGATTAAAAAGGTAAATTTAGAGTTTAAAAAACAGGATTTGGTTTAGGGTTTAGAGAAATAAAATGCCCAAAACAGAGTCTAGGAAAAAAAGGAGAGGGTTTAAAAGCCCAAAATCGTAGCAACCCAGGGGAAGCCCAACCGCTACCCAATCTCAAGGTTAAAATGGCGCCGCTTGGATCAATATATCCACTTCCCAACCCATTTCAAGTAAAAAAATGCTAAATCTCTTGGTGGCCCAGTCTGTTTCATGTAAAACGAAGTCATTTTCTCCCATTCAAACGACGTCGTTTAGAGTATTAGCCCCAAAATGTAACCCTAACTTCTAAGCCCCCCCCCCAAAAAAAGACCTCAAACCCTTGTCTCCTATGTCCTCTCTCTCTCTCTCCCTACCCTTTACCAGCCACCACTGCCCCTTGCCATCGGTTCCTTCTCATCATTACCCTTGCTATTTTGAGCTTTTGATTATGTTTGTGAAACTTAGATATGTTTCTATTGACTCTATTCTACGACACCCAACCTAATGACTACACACATGATTTGAAAACACGACCATGGATTGCATTGGGCTCAAGCGGTTTGGTACCATTGGGTGTGAATTGTACATTATACAAGTATTGAGTTTTGGTCCTTGACCTCTTTGTTTCTTGACAACTCGGTTGGATCAGTTCGAAGATAAGCCCAAATCTGACTATGCACCGACTCCGATCCATTTTAACAGAGTCACAGTTGGATTTCTTGGATATCAACTCCAACTCAATTGGTTCTCAACCCTAAAAATTTGAAGAAAATGAAAGGAACTTGCTTTACAAGTCCCTAAAGAAAATTGTGGCAAAGATACGAGAGATCTAGGAAGAGAGAAAAAAGAGAAAATTTCTATTTATCATCATTTTTATTGTTAGCCTCTTAATATTTATTGATGTGACATTAAATTACTGATCAACAAGTGAAGTATATCAAAATTCAAACAATCTCCAATAATTTAATTCTATATCATTGGATGATAAAAAAAATAAATGATGAGTAGCATTACTCAAAGAAAAAAAAATCATTTTTCTCTAATGCAATTTTTACCACATTTTTCAATAATACAAGGAAGTTTTTTGCAGGTTGTTTTACCCACTCTTACACGGGACAAATCATCAAGCGCATACACTTTTATCTAATACGTATTAACCAAAGTCCACAAATCATAACTCGAGTAAAAAACTAACTACACTAAAGTAATCTTTCATGAAAATTTAGATATGAGCTTCCCAAAATGTTGACAGCATCATCATAGTCAGTAACACCTTTCTAACAATATTTGTAATTTGGTATGTTTTCGTATATCAATCTGCACGTGCTATTTTTTTAAAGTATTGTTAATTGGTGGAGAAACCTCTAGAACTTGGTACTTTACTTTTTTAGCATGAGTTTTCTTTGTCGTTCCTTGGTGACTCAACATGATAGCCCACTCGATGCTATGCTTATGAATGCTTTGTCTAACTCTTGTTTGTCTGAGTTTTATTATTGTGAGAAATAGACACGATGAGGTATGTACTTGGATTCATAGTGAAAGATGGGAAGGAAAACCCCTCCCGTCATCCTACATCCATTGCTCAAGCAAATATATAGAATACAATTTTACCTAGTTCTAGAACAAAATAAAAATAGAAGAATCGTGATAATAAAGATCTAACACAACGTCAACAAAAAAAAAAAAAACTAGAATTAGATCAAAGAAAAATTCTTTGTTAATAGATAATAACTTAACCGATTTTGAAACAAAAACTCATATCTGGACCATTTGACCAAAAATTTTACAAACTGAAGTGATCAGTCAGTGTGAACATCAACCAAAATGAAAAAAATAAATTCAACAATATCAACAAAATAACCAATTTGAGAAGAGAAAGAAGAAAAGCAGAGGAATAAGATACATACGAGTGAAGAATAGGAGGAAATAAAGATTGAATGAAAAGGACAATGAAAATGTTCATTTTCATGAATTGTGATAGAATATTTCTAAATATAATTATATATGGAATTAAGAATATAACAACATTTAACACAAATTGTTAATAATAGTAAGAAGTCACTTAGTAGCAAGCCAAGCAAGTCATCCTTCATTTTGTCACACCAAAATCTTTTTGTTTGACATATTTCGCATAATACAATATAAATTCTTCTATAGAGTTGAACGATTGATCATTTTAACCTTTGACATACTTCACATAATACGATATAACTTCTTCTATAGAGTTCTCATTATTATCGACATACATCTGGCTAGCCTAGATTTTCTCATTGTCCAAAAGCTTAATATTCGAGTCCATATGGTGGATAAATATATAAATTCATTTTTCTATATTGAAGACAAATGAATCATAATTAGATAATGCTAAATAAAATATATATAGACATGGAATTTTTTAGCCATATTGCTACTTATATTTTATCAACTTAAAATCAGGTGCCAAGATGTCCAAAAGATAGCATTCAAAACATGATATGGCCATCATGGATTTCTGGTCATGTAGTTTTATTGGTTCGGTAATGCTCTAGCTTTTATAATAGATCTAATGAAGCGGTTATTTCAAAATTATCTAGATTGGTTTGTGTTTGTGTTTATTGACGACAATTTGATATACTAAAAGAAAATTTGTACTCCGAACTTAAAAAATGAAAATCTTAGGTAGAAAAAATCACTACAAGAGAAACAAGCATTTATGATGAGTTAATTTGTGACAAGAATGACTATTTGTGACTAGAATAGACTAATTTTAACAAGAAATAACTGGTCACAACTAAGCAATTTTCTTGTTGTGAGTACTGGTGTCAATCCTTAGGCATATGGTTTTGAAGGAATGAGTCTCATTTGATTTGAGCAAGATCGAAGCAATGGTAAAGTGGGAAAGGCAGACCAATGATAATGTACTTATGCAAAATGGAAAAGTGAGAGTGTATGCATTCCAACAATTGAAAGACTAATAGAAGAACTATCCAACACATAAAGATTTGAAGGCATTACCTCTACGAAGAGAAGTGCAAGATTTACACTATCCATAAAAGTCTAAAGTACTTCTTCACTCAGGAGTTGAATATGGGATAAAGGAGATGAATGGAACTCATCAAGAACTATGATTGCACCATTCAATATTTATCTAAGGAATGATAATGTAGTGGCAGATGGATTAAGTCAAAAATTAATGGAGTGAAGTTTTTACAACTCGGTTCTATGAGAATTTGAATGCTATCCACATAGCATCCAAATAGATTTTATATAAGAAAACAAAGCATGCAGAAGTCGCCTTAATCATTAAGGCATTTTCTTTTGTCATCTTGCAATTGGAAGAACTCAATCTTGATGTGAGGATGGAAAAAGAGAATACTTTTTGTGGTTAAGTAATTCAAGCTATTATAGTTATCAGTGGGGGAAGAGAACACCAATAATCTGAGCCAATTGTTCTACATAAGGTGTTGCAATGGAAATGTAAACAATTCACTATGGTCTTCATGTTGGAAATTCCTAGGGTAGAGATCCTATATGGGTAGTAATACATAGATTAAAAAAAGTGCTTATTTTGTTAATTGATGTAGAAGTTCTCTAAGTTATACATCAAGAAATTGTTAGCTTACCGACACCTTAGCTGCTATTATTTTAGATTGGGATCTTAATTTCATCTTGAAATTTTGTGTAGTAATAGGAGCAGCAGTAGCAACAACAGTAGTAGTAGTAGTAGTAGTAGTAGTAGTAGTAATAATAATAATAATAATAATAATAATAATAATAATAATAATAATAATAATAATAATAATAACAACAACAACAATAACAACAACAATAACAATAACAACAAGAATATTAAGTAAATAAGAATACCAGACAATAATACATTATGCTTGTGCATTGTGTAAAGCAATAATGCACGCTGTCATGTATGAAGTGCAACCACCTCAAGTGAGATGTTGTTGATAAGAGAAAAAGAGGGTTGCAGCGCCATATCATACTTGATGAGTATGGTCTATCACGTCTTTGTAGATTTTTCAAAAGAAATCTGAAATATCTAAAAAATTAAAGGTTTAAGTGCTTACAGCTTTCTACTACCTAGGCTCCTCCTACTTGCAGTTTCTAAGTTATGGCTCAAACTCGACTTGAGGGAGAGCCTGTAGCTTGCAGATTCATTGTGATAGATCATATGGTATAACTGTTTTATCACAGAAGGCATATGTCAAGAGAATACTCAGTAGCTTCTGGATGCAAAATTGTGCATTTAGTAATGCGCCGCCCATGCAAAAGGTGACAGATTAAGTTTGATCCATTACCTAAAGAACAATATTGAAAAAAAAAATTTGAGGACATCCCTTATGCATCAACTGTAGGGAGCCTCATATATGCTTAGGTCTGCACACGCCTAGATAGTGTCTATGCAGTTAGAATGCTTGGCAGACATTTGAGAAATCCAGATATGGATCACTGGAAAGCTGCTAAAAGGGTAATGTGGTACTCACAAAAAATAAAAGATTATATGCTCATGTATCGGAGGTCAAAATGTAAATAGATTATTGGGTTCTTAAAATCCAATTTTGTAGTTGCCTCGATAGTAGGAGATTTACTTCAGGTTATGCTTTTATGTTAGTTGGAGGAGCTGTGTCATGAAATAACGTCAAACAAATATTTACTACTTCTTCTACCATGGAAGAAAAATTTATTGCTTGCTATGAGGTATCCAATAAAATAATATTGTGATGTCTCTAAACTTCGCTTGGAATTTGACAGAGATTGCAGAGTCAGGACATGCAAAACAAGATTACATATCCTATTTCATGATAGATAAGATGCAATGCACATAATATGTTTCTAATGATATGTAGTACACATAGTGGATTATTATTATTATTTTGATCAACATACATCATACCAGAATAACAAATCCCAAAATAAACTTATGTTTCATTCATACATATCCAAAAGTATCATCATTCATCCAACAAGTCTTCAAAACAAACTAAACATTGTACTGGAGTTGGAACTCCTTAGTTACAGATATAAGGAAATCTAATATATACGCCAAGCCGTTCACGTAGCTCAACTATCAGTGCCAAAATAATATCCAAAAATTAGAGTATCATCTCCAGCATTTCTTCGAGGCTCATCCTTGATCTGCTCGACATTATCCAACTTAGGACTTGATGCTCCATTGGGTTCTAACAAAACTTCTACCATTCTTAGGGGAAATGGTAATTGGAACTACCATGGTGAGATTTATAAATCTCAGCAAGTTATACTCCTATGCTACTAACAATATACAAGCACGCACGACAATAAACGTGACATGTATGCATGACATACATGGACTTGCTTTTGTGAAAGCATAACTTAATGACATCAGAGTTTTTCATAATTCATGAAATGCTTGTTTTCGTAAACATATTTCATTTATTCTTATTCTTGTTCTTACATGAAATGGACGCTCCACGGTTTCCCATAAACTGTGTGCTTTTGCTGGTACCATATCACATCACAGGTCCTTGCACTAGTTGTGAATATGTCATGAAAGTTTTACCTCATGATAATCCCTTACCATGAGTCATGTTCGGCACCCATTAGCATTTGGTGCTTTTATGACTTTACTTCGAAAAACTTAGGTCTCATACAAAGCTCGTTGACTGCATTTCGTCAACTCAGGTGATTCCACTCCATTTTATTCACTCCAGAGTGGACATGGGATATACTAGGTAATCTAGTATCCTTATGCACAAAGATAATCAATTCCATTGTTGTGGTCGGACTTTATTATGTATTTCTGACCACATTTTCCATGGAGCCCTCTTATTTCTTCATTCTTCAAGCTTAACAGTTCTTGCTTGACTTAGGAAAATATTTTATGATGGACTTGCATGCTTCCTGACATAATGATTGTGACATGTGATAGATATTCATGATTGACACATATAACAACATGGCATAAACATTTCGAATAAAATAAACATATGATTATAACATGGATTTACTTACATGAATCTTACCATCCTACATACTATAATACACTCAAATAAGTTAGAAACTAACTTACAGTTATCCATGCGTAATAACATATAACGGGCTGAAATGAGAGATATTCTAAGGTTAGAAATTCTCATCCATCCATATAAAATAGAACTTACAATCCTAGAACATTATTTATAAAAATGTCCCTTAACTCTTGGAAATTTACAAATAAGTCCCTAAACTTTTAAAAATTAAAAACAAGCCCCAAACTTTACCAAAATTTACACACTTCATGTATTTTCCATTCTATGTTCATGGACTTAGAATTTAAAAAAACTCACATCTAGTATAAAAGCCTCACATGGCCAAAACATCTAGCCCTAGTTTCTCACTTGGCTTTCATTTGGTTTATTTTTGGCCCTCATTGCACACTACTTATGCCAAGATCCGAAATGAACAACAAACTAGCATTAAATTATTAGTTTAGTAATATGCCAATACACCAATCATACATTTATTAAGGCCATAAACTTGTCATTTGGATAAATCTGTACAATACAACAATAATAGGTCAAACTGCACCTTAACATGGTATTTTTGGCCTTTCACTTGTAATTGGACAATAAGGAAACTCAAAGGATCATAAATCCTAATTCTTAAAATGCTAAATAATCGTCCTTAGTTGATAATATGCATCACTAAGTAACAAATTCATTTTGTTCAAGAGTTGAAACTCGGCTTGCACACCAACCCTAGAACCTGAAACATGATCATGCTTGGTTTTGAATAAAGTGACTAAATCCATAAGTTGCATGCATATTCTTTTTGAAATAATTCATCCATACACCTCATATTCAAATCCTATCTTGGTCATAGTACCATTCTAAACATAACAAAACTAATCACAACACTAATAACAAATTTCCAAGACACACCAAGCATGCAAAACTAAGAACCTTAATACCATACTATCGACATTCAACAATCAAACTTTTAAGGAAAAAAAACTAACACACTATTAACAAGATCAAGACTCAAGGTATCATAAAATAAAAGAGGTGAAGTTAAAAATTAGATTTAGAAATTAGACAACCTCAAAGATAAGCGGCTAAGCAATCGAGAAGAGCTACTCGAGCAAAAGATGAGAGGAAGGGAGTGAAAAGGCACCAATCATCCTCAAACTCACACTCAGGTATTTTGAAAAAAACTAAGTGTGAAAGTCTTATGTGTGGAAAATGAAAAGAGTGGCATGGGGAGCTATAGAAGAAGGGAAAAAAGGGCTGATTTGCATGGTTAATTGTAGGTCATGTTGATGGATGAGCTTGCTTGCAAGCTTGTTAAGGCTTGATCGATTTGTGGCCTTGTGCTTGCCGATTGTGTGTGTGTGTGTGATTGAGTGTTGAAGCTTGAGTCCAAGTACACTATTTGGGTTGACCACAAGGTACAAATTTGGTCATGAGAGTGGTCAATCAAGAGAGAGTAACTTGTGGGAAAATCCAAGCGATTGGAGGCCATTCAGTTGAAGCAAATTCCCTATACCCGATTGCCTCACTTTGGGATCTAGTTAGGGTTTCATTTAGGGTTTCAAGTTCAAACCCAATTGGGGTTGGTTAATGGAGGGTAATATGGTGTAAGAGAGTGGATGAGGGTTTAAGAGAAGGTACTTGATGTGATGGTTGCTTGTAGGATGAACTTTAGTACAAGAAGGAAGCAAAAAGAGTCAAATCAAGTGGTTAGTATTTTGGGGTTTGAGGATTTTGGATTCATCAAGGATTTTGGAATTTCAAACCCTCTATGGGTGCTGACCAAGAGTGTACTTTGGTGGTTGGAATACTGTGATGGTGTAAGAAGTGTATGGTCTTACAATAAAGCATGTAGGTTGCTTAATTTTTACTAAATCCTCCTTACACAATTGTACCTCATTTGATATGTGTAAAGTGTGATCTAAATGGAGGGTTGTGATGGTGCCATGTGTCCAGTGAAATTCCCTAGTGATCATAGGCTGATATGGAAATCCTACATGGCGATGTGATGGCTGTTTGGTGACATGACACTTTGGGTGCCACGCGGTGCTCTCCGGTTGGCCCATTTTTCATCTAAAAATATTGAAACTTTTTATTACACCATAAATTCTAAAAATTCATACAAGTATAATGGTGCAATCTATTTCATCTAATTATGATCCTTAGTGCCTAAAAAAAAGGTGATCTATCCCTTTAGTCGATCATAATTCAACTATGCTAACGAACAAAAACCTAATTGATTGCTTGATCCATGAAATCCTCCTAGGTTTTCATGGCATACCTAGGGTTCAAAGGAATCTTTTCTATTGAATTTCTTTGGGGCGCGGGGGGGGGGGGAGGTTACAAATATAGTTACAAAATTTTATCACCGGGCTTCAAATAGTGGATAGTATTGAGAATCCACTAAAGGTTTATTGTGATAATAAAGCCACTGAGTTATATTCTAAGCGCGATAGGAGTTCGTCAAAATCTAAGCACATTGACATAAAGTTTCTTTTAGTGAGGGAAAGAGTTCAAATCATGTGTCAATTGAGTACATTAGTACAAATCTTATGGTTGCGGAGGTTGCGGATCTACGATCACCAAGGGTGTACCACCTAAAGTGTTTAAGGAGCATGTATTTAATTTATTTGACACTCATTACGAACGTGTTTTGGTTTATTCATGATTCTAAAATAAAACTGTATTTCTTTCAAATTGTGGTGATACATAAGGCTTGAAAGAATGATGCAGGGACTCATGTTTGAGTCATAAAGTTGGACCAGTTGGAAATGAGCATGTTAAAGGATCACATTATATGAGATTTCCATGCTACACATCCGTACTTGATCTATGTTGTTTATAATATTAGTGTTTGGACCATGGATGAGTCTAGTCATGATAAATGTGACATCAACTGCCATGATCCTATACCAATATTATTCAATGAACCAGATTTTTTTGAGATGACATCCATAAGTTACAATGTTTGATTTTTTTTCATAAACCTATGTGGTCCAAGTGGGAGATTGTTAGAAATATTTTAACTTGATGGACCTACATAGATCATAAATCATACATTGTATAATTGCCAAATATAAGGGTTGAGTAATGTCTATAAGACCCAATAAGTGTGATCAATAAAGTGACATAACCAAGCCATTGACACATCTCTAGAAGCCCTTGATTTTGGTCAGATCATGAACATTAAAGTGGTACCAACCCAATTCATGTGTAGAGGCTCATTAAAGTCCCATGTAATTCCATTATTTTATAATAGACAAAATTAGAACTTAGGTATTATATATAAGTTATGGTCCCCACTCCAGATTCATTATTGACTCTACACATGTCATTGCTGTGAGTTTTTTCAAAGAGTGAATTTTGGACATGGAAGACTATACCGTTGTGCTCTTCTCTTCATTGGCTATATGTATGCTCTCTTTATCAAATTTTTACATCAATTTGACGATTGATCTTGTTGTATTCGGATTCTTCAAATCCAACATTTTATACTTGGGGTATTATGATACAAAGTCTTATCTCGCTTAAGGCTATTGTTGTGAGACACTTGCTAGTCTAATATATTATCATAGGATTGCCAATGTGGTCGGTAAATTTTATCAATGAACAAAAATGATAATCTCTTAATTATTTTAGAACATATGTTAATGGTTGCCATTTGGATGCTAATTTACTACGATTCATTGATGATTTTGCATAACATGAATCAATTCAAGCAAGAGCCGACATTAGAAAAGGGAGCTAAGGCTCTCCCCCGAAACCTCTCTCTCTCGAAACCCTCCCCCAAAACTCCCATACCATCAAGATTGGCCAGAGGGGGTGGGAGCTAAGGCTCCTTCCCCCTCACCCCCCTTTCATTTTCCCTCTGTGTTTCTCTTCTAGGTAGTTTTTGTTTTATTTTCTATGTTTTTTCAGGCCATCCAAAGGGAGAAACGCCGTTCGAGACATTCCGACAACCGATAGACAACACGCGCCCCACCAGGAGATTGTCCTGCCGCCGATCTGCAAAACCTCCAAATGCGGCCTCCACTGGAGCGGTGGGTAGCCCGCACGAGCTGGTCGAAGACTCCGGAGCTCGCCTGCGCGTGACTCTCATGCGCCACCAAGGAACCCTCTGCCGTTGCAATGCGCGGCTATTCCCGAACTAGCACCTCTGGATCTTCCAAGCTCGAACGTTGGTTTTCCCTCCAAATGCCTTTTTGTGCACTATTTTTTCGCTTTACAGTGTTTTCACATTGTAATTTACTTTATGTATTTACTTTATGTCTTTCCTTTATCTTTTTAGAAAATAAAAACCAAAAAATGTAATGCCATTCGGACTTAGTCCAAGTGGATTTTGTGTCTCCCTCCGCTTAGGCGGGCTTGGTGGGGTTTCCAACTCCATATTCCGATTAGTCGGGTATGGAGGTTTGTTTGTTGGGTACTGTTACCTCTATCGTAGATAGAGGGGTGCTTTCTTTTAGACTTCGGTCTGTAGAGATTGCCCCTAGACTAGACCATGCCAGTCACGGTAGTGTGCTGGGAAGCTATTAACGTTTGTAATTGATTTATTTTTAAGTCAACTTTGTACGTCCTTTTTCATGAATGGAACGAGATCCACTTTTATAAATAAAAAAAAAAATTCAAGCAAGAGCCTTTTCATCCAAGTAAGTGGTACTCTAAAAATTAGTAGTACATTTTGAGCATTCAAATTATAATTAGTTTTTTTATTTTTAATTTGCGCTCTAAACTATCACTTATTCTAAATCAATGGTGCAAGTTGGAAAAAAGTGACAGTTTAAATTGATGGTTTTAGTAGTTTGTAATGCAAATTAGATAATATTGACAGAGAAAATTATAGTATGTTGACTGTATAATTTTTAGATATATTTCTCTCTTAAAATATTATAAAAAAGGGAAATTATCTTTGGAGATGGCCATAAGGATAGATTTCACAGAATTATTGTTCAAAGTTCTAGGGTTTAAATTGATAGAGAGAAAAATATAGTAATAGACTATATAATTTTTATTACTTCCTTTATAAATATTTCAAGCAGTATGAAATGTTTATTTGAATAACGTAAAATGTTCAATATGACATACATTGCTAGTTACAAACGTGTTTTAATATTTCAAAGTGTGTTTTGGAGCCTTTGGACCAGAGGTTTTAATACCTTTAACCACCTCTTTCCTTTTTTTCCCCACCCTTGAGCTATAAACCAACTGGTTAGAATATCAAGAATAATTCTCCTAGAATAAAAATAATTCTCATTGTTTTTCTCATTTTTGTTAAATGATTACCAAGGGGAAGATTAGTTAATGCTATCTTTTCTGTTAGGACAATTGGTCAAGCATCTCCTTTGCAAAAGACCATATGAGGTTTAGTTGATGATTACTATATTGGATCATCCCCATTTAATGGAGAGCCTTTTTTGGTCCAAATGGAGAGTTTTGGTTGGGTTGGACATTTGGAGTATTTTAAAATTTTATAAATAATAGTAAAATTATTGAAATTAAGAAATTTTATTGAATTTTGAAAAATAAGAGAATAAAAGTTAAATACAAATATTATAAAGTTAAAAAAAATTGAATATAACTTTTGAATATAATTTTTATTTTAAATTTAATAAAAGTTGCATTGATTTTTGTGCTTTGTTTTAAAATTTATAAAATTTGTATTGGTTTTTGTATTTGGATAATAATTAGAAAATAATTAGATAAAAATGTTAAATATTTGAAATTAAAAAGTATTTTTTGTTTAAGTGATATTTAAAAATGAAATGACGAGAAGTTTTAAAAATTTTAATAATTTTGTATCTCATATCCATGTCCAAATCCTTCAACCTACATTTTCTTTTGAAAATATAAAATGAAAAAGGTTAAAGATTCAATTTTGTAGGCATCTCATAGTCAGAGCATAAGATGTTGAATGAACTATTCTATTTACAAGCCAGCATAAATAACATACTATTATAAATATAATTCTTCATGTTGAATACAAAGGTGAAAACTCATCTTATATTTGATCTAAACTAATATCGTTGAAAAAAAATCATTTTGATTAAAAATTTATAAAAACTATTATATTATCAAGCAAGTATGTAGAGCACCATTAATAAAAATTTTCAATTTATAACGGAAGCAAGTTCACACAATTGAATTAGAACACTGGAATTAGATTAGTCAAATGTTAGTAAAATCTAAAATATAGCTAAGTTTTATATAAATAACTTGCATTGGACTAGTTAAAAACCTTTAGCTTAGACTTTAAGCTACAGTAACTCTAAAGGGATTTTCAAAGTTGGAGAATCACTATTCATTTATCAAATCTATATTTTATTCACAAATAATCAACAAGTCTATATTAAATTCTTTTTAAAACTTTTAGTAGCAAACAAGGCTATATTATGTCTAGATTTTTTAGGAAATATTTTTTTTTAACAAGGTTATATTATGTTGGATAATTAGGTTGATATAAAAAATAGTTGGGAAACAATAATTTCAAATAAAAATTTAATTATTAATTAATATATAGAGTGTATTTACAAAATATAATAAAAAATTATTATTAAAATATATAATATTATATTATTATTTTGATTTTGAGAATGATAGTTCAATATGTATTAATATCTTCAACGGCTAAACTATTGTCAATGCTCTTATAGAGCTCTGAGTGAAACAAATATGTGAAAGATCTTTTAATATTTATTTTAAAATAATTCTATTTATCATCCTCACATATTATACATTATATTTATTTTTTTTATTTTTTTTATAACAAATATGTAGTGTATGAATGATAAGTAGAACAAATCAATTAATTTAACAAAAATTAAAAATTAAAAAAAATTAATATTAAAATATATAAAATATGTATTATAAAATGATCAATAGCATATCTCTTTATTATGAGATCCATATATATATAAATATATATATTATATATTAAATATATATATTATTATTATTATTGAAGAGAGAGGAGTTTTTTCTTTGGAAAAGCTAGCTCTTCTAATAATCCAGATTCCAGATAGAACCCAACTTGACAAAATCCAAACTGTTCTTGTCCATCACTGCCTCACTGGAGTGGAGAACCTCTTTCTGTCCTCATTCACTTCCCACAACAGTGACCACACAAGCTCTCTTCCGCCACAAAATTCAATCCGCAGAAAGACCCCTTTAGTTTTTACGGATTGTGAAAAAAAAGCCCAATATTCTGACACAGAACCCCCACTTCCGTTATAGATCTCATTTGCCACCTCGCGATCTTTTACGGATGCCCCGACAGTCAACCCCAAAATCGTGATCATTTTCCCCACTTTTTTTTTTTTGGTCAAGATTATATTGGGATACAGATTCCCATCAAAATTTTCTGGAGTGGGGGAAAACGGGGTGATTGATCGAGTATGAGACGGAGGCCGGTGGATTTTCGGAGGCCGGTGAGGAGGCGAGTTTCAAATGTACTGTGGTGGGTATTGTGTGGAATAGCGGTTTTGCTTTTCATTTTCGTTCTGAGCAGAGGAAGTCAAATTGAGTCGAGGCCGGCGATATCCAAGGTAAAGTAAAGATCTTGGCTTTGTTTGCTTTTATTCATCAGCTTGGACCTTGGAGTTTACTCTGTTCGGTTGCTGGTAAAATGCTAGAACGCTACGGAATTTAAATGTTGAATGTATTGGAACTTGGTTTCTAAAACAATATGAGACTCGAGTGTACTACTAAATTCTTGATTGGATTGCGGGTACTGCTTCTTTTTAGGCTAATGGAGCCGAGGTTTTCAATTTCAGATTATGTGGATGTTAATCTGACAAATCCCGGTTTCTCCTTTAGGCATCTAGAGATTCGGATCTAATGTTCCTACTAGTCTGTCTTACTGTTATTTCAAATCCTTTCTATACTTCCTTTTGCCCCCTCTGCAAAAGTAGTATTAACTTTGCAGCATTTTGCAAGTTGGGTTTGGGTTCTTCTGTCCAGGACTCTATTCCACATGCTATAGCATTGTTCTTCCACTTCCCTCTAGGATGACTTGTAACCAAAGGCAATGCCGATTCTAAATTTTGGATGCGTACAAATAAACAGATAAATCATTTTCGGCACAGCTACTTTTGGATGCACTCATTGCTTTATTTTCAATATATGGGACGAATTCTAGAGCTCCACTGTTCTACCAAGACGGTGAAAAGCAGATGCTGAACTCCTTCTGCATGAAATTTGCTAGGCATTAATATGGAGTGTGGCATGAATGAATATTTTATATGAGTAATGTTACATACAGTTGTAGAGTATGCAAGCGCCGCGTAGTCGCTTTGAAAAAGAGTAGGGTCTACTATTAAAAAATTAATTTTTTTTTATGTGGATTCTATATTTACTCAATTTTTTCAAAGAGATTGCATGGCGCTTGAGCACTCCACGACTGCATATATCATTTCTCATTTTATATTTACCTTCAACTCTTTGTTTTGTGGCATCTGCTTACTTGATGGGTCTAAAATTTATTAGGTCTCATTTCAGTTGTAACTTGTCTTACAGTTGAACACTCGGAAATAAAGATAAGTATTTTAGTCATTAGGATTGCTAGATCTTTAAGATCTGGAGTGGAAATGCATCACCATACAAATTATCTGGTCCTGATACCGGTTGTCAGGATGCTACTGTTTTGTGGTGACACCATTATCATTCTTCTGGGCTCTGAACACAAGTATTCTAAAATTTTACGACCACCTCCTCCCCCCCTCCCCACAAGCCTCCATGGCTTCTCCTTTTCTTCTTAAAAGAAGTGAAAATGGTGTTATATATTCTTTGATTTTCCAATTTCCATTTGTGAATTAAGAAAACATGTGCATTTTATCTTGTTCTGCAGAGACCTTACAGGCATGATAGAATTATGGAAGGCCTTAACATTACTGAAGAAATGTTGAGCCCTGACTCAGTCGCCAGGCAACTAAGTGACCAAGTTTCTCTTGCAAAAGCTTTTGTTGTAATTGCTAAAGAAAGCAACAACCTTCAATTTGCTTGGGAATTAAGTGCCCAGATTCGCAATTCACAGATCCTCCTCTCAAATGCTGCAATAAGGCGAACACCTCTGACAACCAGAGAATCAGGAACTGCAATCCGTGATATGGCAATTCTACTCTACCAAGCTCAGCAACTTCATTATGACAGTGCAACCATGATAATGAGACTGAAAGCCAAAATCCAAACTCTCGATGAACAAATGAGTTCTGTGAGTGAAAAGAGTTCAAAATATGGACAAATAGCTGCAGAAGAAGTTCCAAAAAGTTTATATTGCCTTGGTGTCTGCTTAACAACCGAATGGTTCAAAAACTTAAACTTACAGAGGAAGCTTGTTGAAAGGAAGCAATTAGACATGAAACTTAGGGATAACAATCTCTATCATTTCTGCGTCTTCTCCGACAACATACTTGCAACTTCAGTCGTGGTCAATTCAACTGCCTTAAATTCCAAAGATCCAGATATGGTTGTGTTCCATCTTGTTACAGATGAAATAAATTATGCTGCAATGAAGGCTTGGTTTTCCATGAACGATTTTCAAGGAGTGACTGTTGAGGTTCAAAAGTTTGAAGACTTCAGTTGGCTAAATGCTTCTTATGTTCCTGTTCTTAAGCAGCTCCAAGACACCGAAACACAGAGCTATTATTTTTCGGGCAATAATGATGATGGCCGAACTCCAATAAAGTTTCGAAACCCAAAGTATTTATCCATGCTTAACCACCTCAGATTTTATATCCCTGAGGTCTTTCCGGCACTGAAGAAGGTGGTATTTCTTGATGATGATGTTGTGGTTCAAAAGGATCTCTCTGCTCTTTTCTCCATGGATTTGAATGGCAACGTCAATGGAGCTGTTGAGACATGCATGGAGACATTTCATAGATACCATAAGTACTTGAATTACTCTCACCCTCTTATAAGAGCACACTTTGATCCTGATGCATGTGGATGGGCTTTTGGGATGAATGTTTTCGATCTGGTTGAGTGGAGGAAAAGGAACGTTACTGGTATCTACCACTACTGGCAGGAAAGGAATGTAGACCGAACATTATGGAAACTTGGTACACTTCCGCCTGGATTGTTGACATTCTATGGATTGACGGAGCCTTTGGATTCCTCATGGCACGTTCTGGGATTGGGCTATACAAATGTTGATCCGCAGTTGATAGAGAAGGGTGCTGTGCTGCACTTCAATGGAAACTCAAAGCCATGGTTGAAGATTGGGATTGAAAAATACAAGCCCCTTTGGGAGAAATATGTTGATTATTCGCATTATTTATTGCAACAGTGCAATTTCCATTGATTTTGGACGCGAACATTTTATCTTCTCCGCCTTAATTAATTTGGTGCATAACGAGATTTGAGTTTTGATGCCCAGGATTTGCCTTGTACAATGTTTTAGTATATGGAGCATGGGTGGTGACTGTAACATGGCTATTTATTGATTCTCTAATTGCCTATTGTAGTCAAGGCTGTTGTTTTTATAGTGAAATTTGAGGATGTCGACGCTTAGTTTTGCACCTTGAGCTTTTCCACTTTGTCATGTAAACTGAACTGTGAACCTTTATAAAGCCATTGCCTAAAGCAATCCATTAGATTTCTTTACTCATTTTCCACTCCGTCCCCGGCTCTGCCTTGAGCCATTGTCCATTCGTCCTTGTCTACATACAGGCGGGCCCGTATTTCGCACTCCAAAATCAAGATATACAAAGATCCAATTCCAAAAATTTCAAATCCATGCCCAAATGTGTAGATCTAACTAAAAAAAAAAAAGAAGTTAAGCGATGAAGATTCAAGAACATTTTATCCAGTGCCCACGATCACGTCTTGATTGGGGGTCTCGCAAAAGGACAAATGACCAAACTGTGGCCGTGGGTAACGAAAACCCACGGTCATGGCTTGTCCGCATGGGTTTCTACTAGGTAGTAGGCACGACCATGACTTTGAAGCGTGAAGATCTATAATGCCACCCACAGCCAAGTCGTGGCTATGGGCTGTATGTAGGGACAAATGCTCACGGCCGTGGATCTCTTTGCCACATCTGGTTCGAGTGGTCCGCAGTCATGTACTAGCGAGAGGAAAATTGGAAGAAGATGAGAAGGAAGAGTAGAAGAACGAGAGAAGGCTATAAAGGAGACCAAGAGAAGGACAGGAGCTAAGTGGTAACAGTTGGAAGAGATGAAGAGGGGGAGAGGAAACTGAGCTTGCAGAGAAGGAGGAGAAAAAAGATGAGGGATAAGTATTTAAGTTTTCTTTGTAGTTTAAATAGGGGGTGAGTGGGTGGGTATCCATGCCTACCCCTGCCCGCTTTTTTTGCTTCTAGTTTTAATCTGCCCACCCTCTCGATACCCTGTAAGTGTCAGTTGATGGGTCGGGGGCCCACCCAACCAGGCCTAGTATGAACTCTTTAGGTTTCATAGTTGAAAGAGTTTCTTTTAATTATTGAGAAAGTGCTAGTTGCACCAATTGGCTTGTGCAACTCTACTACCTTGCACTGTCTTTGGAAGGTGGGAATTGTTAATGTCGAAAAATAGCACAATGGGCCAAAAATAGGAAAAAGAATTATTCTCGGCCTGCGATGACGATTCAAGCCTCGATCGGTATGGTTTGGAGTCCCTAGAGGTAGTTTGAAGCTGTTGTACGGTGTCTGTATGTACATCCATAGTAGTGAATAGAAAATAAATATAAGAAATGTAAAAAGAGATAGACACATATTTACATGGTTCGGCATAGTGTCTACGTCTACAGGTCGTTTGGAGGGCAAATCCACTATAATAATAGCATTTTTACAGTCTCTTATTTTTCACTGTATAACGGAGGTCGAAGACCCATTTTCTGGAGAAAATCTTCTCTCTGGGGCCCTTGTTGTGAGGTTGAAGAAGTTGAAGGAGTCCACTTCTCGTCCGATCAAATCCCTCTTTATTCTGGCCCTTAGGAGTGGTGATGAAGGGTTGCTTTACGTCTCCTCTTCTTTCTCCTTTTTTCTCCCTTTTTCCTTGACACTTGCCTTCTCATCTTCTGTCATTTGCTTTCCTTGTCCCATCTTTATCTCCACACTTGCCTTCTAATGATGACCCTTTAATGGACTGAGCTGGTATGGGAGAGACTGTTATTGCTCGTTGGTTCACGGTGAGCCCAATGGCTCGACTTTTATGTGCACGAGAGAGGTCGGGCAGTCAAGTGATTTGTCCCCCCTATTGAGCGCGAGATAGGTCAGGAAATCAAGTCACTTGTCCTGCCTGTTGAGCCTTGGAGAGGTTAGGCAGTCAAGTGGCTTGTCCCACCTGTTAGTTTGTAATGAGTCCAGCGACTCAATTTTGCTTGCGCGATGGCTAGGCAATCAAGAAACTGTCACTGCCTGTTGTTCGCAGCGAGTTTAGTGACTCGGATTTGAGTTCTTTTGCATAAACGTTTATCGTTAGCAAATAGTATTTATTCTTCAAATGTTTTTGTTTATGATAGTGTTAGTGGATTTTTACCTCTTGATGTGAATTTTTGTTGGTATTTCCATTTTGCTTTTCAGAGTTTGTTTGTAGTAACCCATACTAAGTGGCTAGGGAGCCTGTCGACCCCTGGGTCCATTTTAGATAGTTGTCGAGCTTGTCAACTCGTTTTTGAAGGTAGCTTATGAGAGACAGTTATGGAGCTTGGAGGCTCGTTCCCGAAGGTAACCCGCTAGCGGCAGGTGACTCGTTCGAAAATGAGTAGCCCAAAGGCTATCCCAAGTGTAGGAACGTGTCGCGTAGTAATTAGGAATAAATTTCTAGATCGTCTCCACAGGGAAAGTGCTAAAAATAAACTCGTGTAAAATGGTGAAAATATTTACAATGAGAAAATAAAAATAAAAAGTGATGATATGTACAATGGATGAAAGAGTGCAATGAAAAAGAAAATTTACTGGTCATGAACCAGATTCATTTTTGGTTGGCTTTGAGTGTTTGAGAAGCAGTGATGAAAAGTAAAGAAATTAAAGTGCAAGACAGTGAATTTAAATTGCTGAAAATTAAATGACTGAAATTTAAATGAGCAAGAAAATTAAATGACATAAAAATAAATTGCAGGAAATAAAAATACAGAAAAATAAATGACAGAAATTTAAATGACAATAAATTAAAGTGCAGAAAAATAAATGACATAAATTTAAAGTGCAGAAATTAAAAGTGCAAAAAAATAATTGACAATAATTTAAAGTGCAAGAAAATAAATCATCATAAATTAAAATGAAAAAAATAAAATTAAAAGTGGAGACTACAGATGAAGGAGGACAGCTCGGTAACAACAGTTGGTCCATTAGGCTCTCAACTGCATCACCGAACTCCCTCACTTCATCTGCGCTTTCTCCAAAACTGAAAAACTACAGACTAATCCTAAGCTATTCTACTGCGTGTCTAACATCGACCACCATTTCTCCGTCTACTTACAAGCCTTATATAGGCATCAAAAAGGACTCTAATAAACACTACTTAGCTGCCATGTTCCCCACTCAAGCCAAAAGCTTATTCCATTTGTCCCTGCATGTGCGTCTGTCTTTGTTTGTTGCTCTTCATTTATTTCATTTTCAGTGTTTCGTCCCAGAGTATGCGTTTCGTCCGTGATTCTCCTTTTGGCATCACTGCGTTTCACTAGCCCCGCGTGCATGCGTTTCGTCCGTGATTCTTCTTTCCGCATATTTTTTTTCTTCTTCTTCTTTTCTTTCTTCCACGGCTTTCCAGCCGAAACCCACTCATTCTTTTCTTTTCTTTTTTTTTCTTTCCAGCTTGCACCAAAACCGACCGAGCGGACCTGTTTATTTTTTCTTTCTCTTCTTCTCTATCCTTTCGGCATGTGCATGTTTGCTTCTTGTTCCCCACCGAACTCCAGCTAGCTCTGAACCGATTATTCTCCACTTTGTTTCTCTCCCAGCTTTTTATCCCACGTCGTGTCTTTGTTTATTATCTTGTGTTTGTCAACTAGCTGGCTTCGGAATGAGGAACTCAGAGAGAGAGATGGAGGTGGAGCCGTGGGCATCATGCAATGTGGTGGAGCTTGGAATGCTCTGTTTCGGACGTATGAAAACAGAGGAGATGAGCTGGGCATGCACACGTGTTGTGCAGGAGTTTAGGTGGTGCAGGCGAGGCCGAAGTGGCTGGGCACAGATGGGGCAGCTCAGTGGCGGTGTTGTTGTCTGAAACACTGCGGTGTTTGGATGCGTTGGTGCTAGGCAACGGGTGGAAGCCGTGCGGAGGAAGTTGCTCCGTGGTGATGGAGTGCTCTCGGACTGGTAGTTGCAGGTGGAACAGGATGGTGGTTCACGGTGGACTGCGTGATGGAAGAGCACGGTGGCGTGGAGGATCCGCATGCATGGTTCGAAACTCTGCACGTCGAGAGGTTGAAGACGAGTGAAAACGACGTGTCGTTTTTGTCCTTCGACGAAACGGCACGTCGTTCAGCTCAGACGTTAAAAACAAATCGAGTGAAAAACGACATGTCGTTTGTTTTGCAGACCAAACGACATGTCGTTTAGCCTGAGCAGAAAAATAAGAAAAGTAAATAAATTAAAAATAAATTAAATTAAATTAAATTAAATTAAACTAAACTAAAACCAACAGAATAATAAAAAAAGAAAATTAGAAAAAGAAAATAATTAATTAAATAAAAATTAAACAAAAACTAAACTAAAATATTAAAGTGTGTTGTGCATGTGAGGAAATAAAATCAAATAAAATCATAAGTTATAAAAATAAGCATAAACTATGCTTTTAATCAACTTAAATCACAACTTGGATTTATTGCCTCTTGATCATTTTTCCATCTAAAATCAATGATAAAATAATAAAATAATTAAAAATAGATTGATTTTAAATGTATAAAATATGCAATAATGCAGCTCAATCAGCGGGTGAGCGCAAATGTAAACACTCAGAGTTTGTTAGAGAAGATGATGTGCTGATAATGTTGTCCTGGTGAGAGAGGTCGAGCAGTCAAGTGACATGTCCCACCTGTTGACTCGTCACGAGGGAGGTTAGGCAGTCGAGTGACTTGTCCCGCCTGTTGGCAAGCTCTTAGATAGGTATGAGTGAGGTCGGGCAATTTAATGACTTGTCCAACCTGTTGACTCATCATGAGGGAGGTCAGGCAATCAAATGGCTTGTCCCACCTATTAGTCCACGAGGAGTCCAGTGAATCGGTTTTGCTTGCGCGGGGGCTGGGCAATCAAGAGACTGTTATCACCTGTTGTTCGCAGCGACTCTAGTGACTTGGGTTTAAGTTCATTTACATGAATGTTTATCGTTAGCAAAGAGCATTTATTCTTCCAATGTTTTTTTTTTTTGATAGCGTTAGTGGATTTTTGTCTCTTGATGTGAATTTTTGTTGATGTTTCCATTTTTCTTTTTAGAGTTTGTTTGTAGTAACCTGTACTAAATAGTCAGGGAGCTCATCGACCCACTGGGTCCATCTTAGGTAGTTGCCGAGCCCGTCTACTCTTTTCCAAAGGTAGCCTGCGCGAGGCAGTTGTGGAGCTTGGAGGCTCGTTTCCGAAGTTAACCTACTAGCGGTGGGTGTGGTGCAAATCTAAACATTCGCCGCTTGTTGGAGAAGATGATGTGCTGATATTGTTGTCCAGGTGAGAGAGGTTAGGTAATCAAGTGACAAGTCCCACCTATTGACTCGCTACGATGGAGGTCGGGCAATCCAGTGACTTGTCTCACCTGTTGACTCTTAGTGAGGTATGAGTGAGGTCGGGCAATCTGATGACTTGTCCCCCTCCTGTTGACTCATCACTAGGGAGGTCGAGCAGTCAAGTGACTTGTCCTGCCTATTGACTTGTCACAATGGAGGTCGGGAAGTCAAGTGACTTGTTCCGCCTATTGACTCTTTGTGAGTTATGAGTGAGGTAGGGTAGTCTGATGACCTGTCCCGCCTATTGACTCGTCACGAGTAAGGTCGGGCACTTTGGTTATTGCTTGTTGACTTGTCATGAGGGATGTCAGACAATCGAGTGACTTGTCCTGCTTGTTGACTCTCGGAGAGGTATGAGTGAGGTCGGGCAATCTAATGACCTGTCCCACCTGTTGACTCGTCACTAGGGAGATCGGGCAGTTAAGTGACTTGTCTCGCCTGTTGACTCTCGGCGAGGTATGGGTTAGGTTTGGCAATCTGACAATCTCTATCCCACCTGTTGGCTCATCACGAGGGAGGTTGAGCAGTTTGATGACTTGTCCCACCTATTGGCTCGTTACGAGTAAGGTTGGGCAATTGAGTGATTTGTCCCACCTATTCCCTCTTGGCAAGGTATGAGTGAGGTCGGGCTGTCTGATGACCTGTCCCACCTGTTGACTCCTCATAAGGGAGGTCAAGCAATCAAGTGACTTGTACTGCCTATAGTGAGTGAGTGAGTTTGGTGAGATGTGAGTGAGTGAGTTTGGTGAGATGTGAGTGAGTTCACACTAAAAATGTGAAACTACTTTGTTAAAATCAATTGGGATGTTGCTATCAACAAAGATTATAGTAGGATTGGTATTGGAGTTATTGTTAGAGACTATGATGGTAAGTTCTGGCTAGTTTGATGGAGCCATTGATTTTTTGTTTAAATCTCTCAATAGCTGAAGTTCGTGGACTACTTGAAGTTGCTTTGTTCTGCAAGGATCTTGGGCTACAATTTTGTCTTTTTGAGGGTGACTCTTTCCAAGTTGTTGATGCTATTAAAGCTAAGGATTCTAATTCTTGTTGTTTTAGTCCTCTTGTATCAGATATCAAGCCTATATTTGCTGGCACTTTTTAGAAAATTAGACATGTTAAGAGGAAGGCTAATATGGTGGGTCATAGACTAGCTCAAAAAGTTGTGATGCTTATTTTTGAATTGATAGGCATAGATGCCACTACTCCTTATATTTCTTCACTTGTAATGGTTAATTGCCAACATTCTTTTTGATCTAATGAACCTTGTTTCTGTTAAAAAAAGAGAGAAAAAAAAAACATAGAAATGCCCAAATGGGTAGAGAAGATGGGGCACTAGCATTGGCAGCCAATGCTAGTGGAATCCATTAAATCGTTTAAGAAAACCAATATTGACTTGCATTAGATTAGGCAAAATTAAATTATCCTAACTTTTAGCTATAGTAATTGAAAGAGAGGTTCAATAAATTTGTCTTCAACAGTACAAACTTCATCTTAATTTTTTATTCTTATTTCACCTAGTCGAACAATACAGCTTACAACTTATAATAATAATTTGTACAATATTAAATTAACAATTTCATAGAATTTTAGATATTTACCGTTACATTCTCACTTGCAAATAATAATAATTGAAAAAATAAGTAAAAAATAATATTTCAATTAGAATGAACGTTATAACCATTATGTTTCGAAAGAATAAGTTATTAGAAAAGTACATGCCTTTTCTATAAGTTTAGTTTAGTGGGTAAAGCATGTACAGGAATGCCATATGAAAACCTTGACTGCATTAGTTGTAGGCAGAGCAAATTTTCTTCCAAATCATTTCAGAGTCCTTCTGATTGATGATTCCCCTTTATTGACTGATTGGAGATGCATATGCAAATGATATGCACTTTTCACATAAAAAAGGTCATTGTTAGTACCCCTCTACACCAATTTATCTGAACTATATGACAAACTCATTGGTGAGTTTTAGAATATAAGAGATGTCATCCTCATTAAACACAACCTGTAACACATCCAAGTTCCACTAATCATTATGCTTATCAATCAATTCTTCCACTGGAGCATCTTTTGATAGTAATTTTACTAGGATTGAACTTTACAGGAACTTTCTCTCGATATCCATTTATCTTCCCAAATGTGGATCTATTGTGATGCCCCCTGATTTTTGCTTGAAATCAGATAGACATCTGAAGTGTTAGAACATGCAACACAAAGTTACCTGCCTCAGTTCATGACAAATAAAAATGCAATGCACCTAGCATGCATTTAACAGTTTGTAATATTTGGAGCGGATAATTTTTTTTTTTTTCCTTTCTTGAGCAATACTATGCACCGAACTAAAGATATCTCAAATACTTAAAACATAATCCATAAATATTAAAGTAGTAGACCTATTTTATTATATCATGAGTCCAAAAGGTTTGTAATTATAAGACCGAGCTCCTTAAATACAAGTAAGAACTAAAGTAACTACTAGGCTAATCCAATGAGTAACTTGCGCAACTTAGTCGATGATGCCAAAATACTAACAATAAATCAGAGCATTGAGACCATGAGCTCCGCGATGTACTGTTGCTTTAATTGACCATCTCTAGTCAGTCAACCTCTGGTGCGCCTCCTAATCCTGACACATAGTCTACCATTCTAGGAGGAATGGAAGTTGGGACTACCACGGTGAGATTTGATTACAAATCTCAACAAGTTAACAAATAACTTAACATACAGGTCAAAGATGCATGCATGATAGTAAAAGCAGGGATGCATATATGATCATAAATAAGTTTGACGTGACTTGACATTTAACATGACATGAACTGATATGACTCGAACTTGGGCATAGACTGAACTAAAACTAAACTTGACATGACATGGACTTAACTGAAACTTGACTTGACATGTCATGAACATGAACATAAATTGACTTGGACATGAACTTAGACATGATTGTGAACATAAACTGAACTTGAATTGAAACTGAATATGAACTTAACGTGAATTAAAACATGAACTGATCGTGAACTTGAAACATGACTGAACGTAAACTTGAAACATGAATTGAATGTGTGCTTGAGCTTGAATAACATGAACTTGAACTTGAATAACATGAGCTTGAACATGAAATATATGAATTTGGAATCTTGTTCAACAAACTAAACTTGAGCATGAGCTTAAACATGAACGTGCACATGAACTCTGACAATCAAAATGATTTCGCCAGTTGTTTCCTCAAGAATAGTGAACAATCAAAATGATTTTGCCCAACATATTTTGTGAAAGATACTTAGACAATCAGATGATTATACCATGAGTATTTTAAATTAGATACCTTAACCATTAGAATGATTATGCTAGGAGTACCTAATAATATTCTGACAATCAAAATGATTACACCAAGAACAGTTGGGTAAATGTATTCTAACAATCAAAATGATTATGTCGAAAGTACCTCGTGTTAATTATAAATAAAGATGATCGGACAATCATAGTGATTACATTATGAGTATCCTAGGCATGACTGACGAAGAAAATACCGTTTTAGAGACACACTCTGTACTCGAGATATGACGTGACATGAAGCGAAATGACAGATGACATGACATACATAACGCGACATATACATGAGATCCATGACTTGACGTGACATGAAACAGATAAATAATACGTAACATGGCATAACATGTAATATATAACATTACGTGACATGACATAATGTGTAACCGACAACATTACATGACATGGCATAATGTGTAATAGATAGCATTACATCACATGGAATAACGTGTAACAAATAGCATTACGTGACATGGCATAATGTGTAACAGATAACTATTTCATGACAGAATATAATATGTGTAACAAATGAATATTTCATAACAGAATATAATATGTATAACAAATAAATGTGTAGTGACAAAGCATGCATGACATACATGATAACGTAAGTATATAACCAATAGTTCTTTTCCCAATACACATACACAATAATCTGAAAGTAAGTCAGAAGCTAACTAATAGTGATTGTCACATTATGGGGATTAAGCACGAAACACAGGTAACTATAAGTTTAAAAGTTATAAATTTTATCACTAACAATTAGAAACATGAAAAATGCTAACTTAGAGTAAAATTACCATTTTACACTCTACGTGTGAGAAAATGACTACTTTACTCATAATTTAAGGATTTCACATTCTATTTTAAAAAATTAGAATGTAAATTTTGTCCTAAACTCAAATATCAACTTAGAAAAATTAAAACCAAACCCAACTATGAAAAATATCATAGGGCTAGAACTTCCAAAGGCCATATCTCTTTATTTTTGTTACAATTTCTTCCAACTCCAAACTTATGATCAAACGAAATATTGCAACAAAGATCTTTATATCCTAAATTTAAAAACATGCTTAAAACATCCAACAAAAATATACTTCTCATAGACACAAAACGTTTTAGTAAAAAGATCCAAACGTTTTAACTAAAATACAAACGCTTGAATCTCAAGATTTAACCTATTTCAAAACATCTCCAAGAATTTCAAAAATATAAAATTTTCTTCTAACATGTTCATAATACATTCCTAAAAACTAAAATGCTTTGAATCAACACATAAAAGTCACCAAAAATCACAAAATCTCACTTGAAGTACTAGGCTCCAACACTTAGTCAAAAATAGAATTTGTTTCTCAACTATTTTTTATCAAACCCTTGATCCAACGCATATCATGATGAGATCTTCAAACCAAAATATCATATGGTTTAAAAATGTGTCCTAAAGTATATCCAAACATTAAACTTAAAATCACATGACTAAAAATAAACCAAAAATGTGGATTTAGCCGAAATCATCAAACTTATAACCCAACCGAGTATTCTCTTACATAAAAATTCATATCTTTGAAACTATCACAAAAAATCTTCAAAATAATATCCTAAAATGTAGTTAAAAGGTTTAAGATCATCAAATAAAAATATCAAAGCTATTGGAGTAAGATTAAACTACAAAAGCTCCAAACTTTCTTAAAACATAAACTGTTTTTCCTCTTCCAGTTTCTAAGTTTCTAGATCTGAGAAAATTTTTCATCAAAAGCTTTAATCATGCAACTAATCTCCAAAAAAAATCATATAAATATGTTGAAAACCCTCCATGAAAATTTCGGACCAAGATTTATCCATTAACTTAGTCAAAAAGTCCAAAATACACACTATCTATATTACAGCCTAGATTGACCTTTTCACGGTTAAAATAACGTTTTACCAAATAAATGACTATGAAATAAATCCAAAATGATGCAAACGGAAACTAGAATCAAAGAAGAACAACTTTGAGGAGCAATAGTCAAATGAAGATACTTAAAAGGGTTCCAAAAATGGCACACCAAAAGCCTCTGGAATCTACCCGAGGAGCTTCCAATGGTTTTTTTTTTATAAGTAAAAATATTATATATATATATATATATCAAAAGGAGTAACCAAGTACACTGAATATATACGAGAGAACATCTTGCCCATAATAGAAAACTCCTAATAACCCAAAAAAGCCCGTGAAAAACAACCCAATATATACCAAGCCCGACCCCAACCTCTTGCTTCTCGTAGAACTAAAACTCTACCCAACAACCCACCCCAACCCTTTGTTTTCCAGTCTTCACAATGCTCTCCCTTTAAAATTCCCTTTAGTTAAGCTACCACCCTTAATGTAGTAGTTGATTGCCAAAAAAAGATATTGTAATTTCTTGCTTTTCTTAAAACTTGATTTGATTTCAAGCGTGTAACTTGCCTCGATCGCAGCAATTAGTTCTTTAAATTAGTCTTCATATCCTCCATGTGAAATTCCCACGAACTGTTGAATCTTGTTAACTTTAAGCAGAATCCAATCCGTTATTGGAGGAAAAGATACCAGGGGAGCCACAATATCCAACTGCACCTCTGACTCTAGGCATTCCTTTACACAAGGCACCAATGCCAAATCCATATTCAAATTTCGTACCTCCTCAGCAACTCCATTGGTTCTCTCTAATGGTATGACATCAAGTCCCTTCACCTCTGGTGACCCTTTTTGTGCAACTTCAGCGGGTCCCTTCACCTCTAGTGACCTATTTTCCTTCAACTCTGACGAAGGAGCCATAGTTTTTCAGGTACAGAAGTCAACTGAAGTGAATGACATTCCATTGCAGATGTCTCTACGTCGATACTCGACGTAGAACCCACTTCAAATAACCCAAACTTCCTTTTGACCCGCCATACTCTTCTAGATCTGGGTATAGGAACAAGGCTAAATCCGATTTTTCATTTTTCTTTTATCTGAGTTTAAAGGATTCGAGCCTATCTTAGTCTTGTTCCTTACAATCTTGTTGCCTCCAACTGAAAGCAGATATATTTTTGTAGACAAAAAAGTTATCGCTACCTTCAATTCAACAAGTTGGGTTTTCATCTCCTTTAAAGAATTATGCATCGCGACAAGTTGGTTTTGAGGTGTGATATGCAAACTACTTTCATTGATCCCCTCACTATGAACCCCCGAAGCATGACCAGTCTTCAAAGCTACCGCATATGATTGCCTCGCCACTGTGGATGTACTTAGGTCTTTATGATTCACCTCCAAGTGGATGTTCTCATTCTTCTTTTGGTTTTCCTTCTTTGACCCATCAGCAAAAAGCATATCCGCAGTTTTGCATAATTCCACAGCAAATTTCTTCCAACCCAAACCTTCATACCCTTCGGGAATGACTACAACACTCCGCCAACCTCCTCCACCATATTCGGTGACTGTTAGAAACCTACCATGTTCGTTGGAGCATCGTTGAGCCATGAATGTTTTGTTTCCTTCACGCAAGTGTTTTAGGAAATCCAAATTTCTCTCCACTTGTAATACTGCTTCCATCGTAGCCATCAACCATTCTATACCTCTACGACCCACCACTACAAATCTCCAAACTCTTCTACTCTTCTCCACAATTTTTAAGGAAGACCTCTATGTTTTTAGCAAAAGCTCAAAAGCCTTCTATTCAACACAAAAGCGCACCAGCTAACCCATACTAACATCAAACCTACGACTTCAGTTGCAGGGGCATCCTAAGTTGCACGTATTCATTCTGTTGAGAAGAAACACTACATGAAAGAGGAACAAATACCCCTAACTTGAGTTAATGGAGAAAACAGAGTCGCCGAAGAAGAATCGACGTTGGGGGGCCCAAACTGGAGTCGCCTATCTTGTCTGAGATGGTGGAGTTTGGGGGTGAAAAGTGGCAAAGTGAGAGAAGTGGTGATCGGAATGCCTCAAGTACTTCTGAAAAAGGAGGTATGGCCTCATATGTCATCTTGAGGTATGGTGGTTATGTCACAAAAAGGTAAAAATAGTGAAGGGAAATGGTTGTTGCTGCTGTAGTGTGGAAGGAGGGTGATGAGGTGGATTTTCCTCTCACATCAAGGGACTATTTGGGGTTGTTAAGGGCAGAGGTTGATCTGCTATACATGGGTGGAAAATTTCTCAAGAAGACTTGCCTAGGTGGCCAAAATTCATGGGCCTTAAACAAGTGGGTCATTTGGGGTTTAAAGAGGGCTTGATTAGAGTTTGAGATAATATTAAGCTCAAATCCAACTTTTCTTGGCCCAATAAAATTTTCAAGGTTTAAAGAATTGAATAATAATGTCATAACATGAATTTGAGGAATTAATAACTTGTGGAAGTGATTTAATCAAGTAATTAAACACAATACTTGAAATTGGATCAAATAGGGTTTGGAGGCCAACTTTAGGGTTTGGGGAAACCGTTTAGAGTTTTGGTTTCAACCAAGCTTTTGGAATTTGAAATGGATTCCAACCATTTAGGGTTTTATTAGGGTTGAAACCCTCTTTGGTTTGGCACAAAATGGATGATTGGATGTAATAGGGTTTTGCTTAAGTGGGATGATCTCACACCTTAATTTCTTTCACAATCCATCTCTTGATTCTTCTTGGTACCAAGTGCCCAATACTATTCACCAAGTGTGGCTCAGATCTTGCCAAGTGTCTAAATAAAACTATTCTAACCTAATTTGGACATTCAACACTGTGATTTTAGAAACATTGCACTTGGTGCTATTATTGAGGTTACTATTCACTCCGAAAATAGTTAAAATAAACTTTACACTGTAAAATCATAAATCTACACACTAACCTAACTGTACAATTTTTTTAGTGAAATTCAACCCCAAAGTGTCTCGAAATAAATAAAATACGTTTTCGAACAAGTGTTTCATTTGAAAAGTGAAAATGAAATTATTGCACCATAAAATCCTAAATATTCCTTTGAGTCTAATGGCGCAGATCTTATCGCATTCTGACACTTCTAACTATCTCAAATAAATAAAATCATACTTCTGGCATCATAGTTAGTGGTAACACTGACTATGCTGACAAATTAAAACTTATACGATTGGTCGATTCTTGACAGAGTTTTTAAGAGGTTCCTAAAGCCTATAGAAATTTCACTATTGAATTTCTAGCAAGCTGTTACATTTGTCTTCCATTGCCAACTCTCCACATAACTCCTTCACTCAGTAGTTTAGTAGCCTACCAAATGCTTCTCCAAAGGAAGGTTCATAACCCATATCAGATTGTAAAACTAAAGAGTTTGCATAGTATTTAGCTTTGAAAAGCCTACTGGGGAGGGAGTTCAAAGATGTAAGGAATCTTCATGCTTGCTTAGCCAGAAGAGCTAAATTAAAGCGTGCTAAATCTCTAAAACCACATCTCCCTTGATGCTTTCAAGTACATAAAACAATCCAATGAATCTTAGAATAATTATCTTGATGGCCCCACTAGAAGTTAGAGATCAATGAATTAAGTTTTTGACAAAGTGATTTGGGCAATAAGAAAACACTCATGCAGTAAGTAGAAACAGCTTGAAGAACAGTTTTTATAAGTATTTATTTTCCTATTTGGGAGAGAAACTTGGTTTTCCAGTTTTCCAACTTACATCGAACCCTATCTATAATACCATTGAAAGCAGTTACTTGAGATCTACCAATCAATGAGGGAAGCCCAAGATACTTATCAAGACTGGAAGGGCTCTCAAATCTGGTATCTCCATAAGGAAGCTTCTAGTTGAGTTCTTGGTATTTTTACTAGAAAAATAAAGTTTTTTTTCCTTATTGAGTAACTGACTAGAAGCTTCCACGTACATTCCGAGGATATGGTCTAGTTTTTCCAATTTAAGCATATTGGCTTGACAAAACAAGAGAATTTCATTAGCAAAGACTAAGTGGTTCATTTTGATTGCTCCTTTAGCTATATGAACACCTTATATAAAACCTTGTTGCTCAACAGCATAAAGTTGGGAACTTAGAGCTTCAGCATATAGGATGAGTAAATATGATGATAAAGGACAACCTTATCTTAAGGGGAGGTTTGAAAGATGAGATGAAAATTTTGTGTTTTGTTTTAAAGTTTAAAATATTATTTTTTAGTTTTGGAATTTGAAAAGGTTGAATTGGGATTTGAAAAAATTGTATTGGGATTTGAAAAAATTGTATTGGGATTTGAAAAAGTTGAATTGCTTATTATATTTTGTATGAGAATTTGCAAAAAAGTATAATGATGAGTTGAGATAAGATGAAAATTTTAGAGAATTTCTCACTTCCAAACCTGCCCTAAGGATATGTTTGGAAAAAGTGTTTTACTTAAAATTCTCATCTTCATCTCATCTCATCTCTACACTTTTTCAAATCCCCATACAAAATATAATAAATAATTCAACTTTTTCAAATTCCAATATAACTTTTTCAAATTCCAATTCAACTTTTTCAAATCTCAAAATTAAAAAATAATATTTTAAACTTTAAAACAAAACACAAAATTCTCATCTCACCCCCAAGCATAACCTAAGTCTCTTTGTGGTTTAAATTTTTGATGAGGAGAACCATTCACCAGTATTGAAATTGAAGAGGAATTAATGCATTGTAAAATCAAAGTAATCCATCTTGTTGCAAAGCCTAACTTACTCAACACAGTTTCAATAAAAACACATTCAACACGATCAGATGCCATGTTCATATCTAACTTTAAAGCCATATATCCCTTCTTTCCATAAAGCTGACTATTCATTATATGAAGGGTTTCATATACAGCCAAGATATTATCATAGATTAAACGACCAGGGACAAAAGCACAATGATTTAGAGATATAATTGAAGGCAAGATCCCTTTAAGCCTATTTGCTAGCATTTTTGTAATAAGTTTACATAAAACATTACCAAGGCTAATAGGTCGATATTGATTGATACATTTTGGGTTACTCTTCTTAGAAAAGACTCCCTATTCAAGTACCTTTAGAATTATGTTCCTTTTTCTTCTCTCACTAGCACAGAAATGAAAATATTTAGTGTTCTTGTCCCCTGTTGAAGCCAATTAATCTTTGCACTTTGTTTTCACTTCAAGTTTAGCCTCTCAAGTAGTTTATCAATTTCCTTTTGAAGTTGTTGAACTTTCTCAACTAAGTCAGCATTCATGGATTGTTGTAGGGGCCAAAACGCTAATTTTAGAAATGGGATCTTTGCTCTTGCTCCACCTCTTCAATTGGGTCATACAACTACCCAATTTGCTTGTGAGAGTTGAAAACCCCCCACTGAGAGAATTATAAATTGTCCAAATCTCCTTAACAAAATCCTTACAATAATCATAATTAGATCATTTTGCTTCATATCTACATATTTTGTGCAAATAACCTAGCTGCATATCCTATGTAGAATAGACAGTAAAAGTGGACAATGATTAGAAGAAGTAGCCAACACTTGAACCTCCCCATCACCAAAGGCCTCACACCATGTCTTTGAAGCAACAACTCAATCTTGTTTCTCCTTTGTAAAAGTAACATCTTTTCTGTTATTAGACTAAGTGAATTGGCCTTTAGAGAAACCCAAATCACTAAGATGACAATCTTGTAGAATATCTTGAAATAACTTCACTTGCTTGGCACACCTGCAAGGCCCTCCCATATTCTCATTTTGATAAAGAAACTCCTTAAAATCACCCAGACAATGCCACATTTGAGGCTACAACTAATACAAGGATCTCAAGACATTATAACCTTCAAATCTCTTTTTAGCCTCAGAGTTACCATAAAAACATGTTAACATCCAAGTTAAATTACAATCTTGTATTGTAACCCATGAGTTATTATGTCTCTAATAATAACTATGAATGTGAAGAGGTAATTCCTCTTTCCACAACAGAGCCAATCCCCCACCCTGGCCTACACCATCTACTGTAATTAGACATTGAAACCCCAAATGAAACTTTATCCTATCCAACTTAGTCTTATGTATTTTAGTTTCTATTAAAAATATAATAATGGGCTTCTTAACCTTGACCATATGATCAAAGTCACGAATTGTCCGAAAGTTGCCAAACTCTTGACAGTTCTAACTTAGAAGTCTCATTTCTTCAAGTGAGGTTGAGCAATAGCCACAGCCGAGAACAGGAAGAGATAGTTTTCCTTGAGGCTTGTGGGGTAACCTTAGAATCCACCATAGTATTGCTTACACAAGTTTTCCTTTTACAAATATCAACAGGTTTGGAGGGAATATAATCTGGATCCATCCCTTGATCCCTTTTTTTTAAAGAACCAATAGGGGGCTCATCAGAAACTGTCATATAGAAATATGCTCACCTTCTGGAGAAGCCACATTACTTAGGAATAGTAGAGACAACATCCACAATAGAACCACCAAGTTTCACCCGAGTAATAGTGCCCTTGTTTAAGGAATGAATAATGTTACTCATCATCTTAATTCTCATCATCTTATGATGTGACATTAGATGATTGGAGACTATCTATTATATTTTGCTTGTAAACTTATCATCTAATGCCATATCATAGGATGATAAAAGGATGATGAGAGTTGGGATGATAAATAGATGATGAGAGTTGGGATGATAAATAGATTTTTTCTTAAGGCGAGATTTAGGAAGAGTACCATGAAAATTATTGGTTGTCACAGTACTGGAAGAGACAAGAGAGACAGTTTTGTTAGTTACATAAGCACCAGTTTCAGGCGATGGATAACTACCCACCTTAGAGGTATGTGGCTTGTCAATAGCAATACACGTGGAAAACTTCAACATTTTCAACCAATGCCTGCTTTCCAAACTCATAACTGCCAAATACTTGACCATAACGGTTACTACTATAAGAGTGAAGTTCAGAAACCACCAACTGGTCACTAGAGGAAGGCGGAGAGAACCCTTTAGTATGAACACCAACAAATTTACCAATATCAACATTCTGGAAAGGACTAGACGTCCTCAACCAGGACCCATATTGATGTGTAGAAGATGAGCCAACAGATGCAGAGTTAATCTTCCATGGACAACCCATAGCAGAATGTGTAATCATCCCACAAGCAAAACAAAAACGAGGCAAACGTTCATATTTAAAATGTACAAAGACTCTGACCAAGTATGAACATCATTTTACCCCTCACAAGTGACTTTGAAATATCAAGTTTAACAAGGACACGAAGAAACTTACCTCAGCCATTCCCATTAGCATCAATTTCCACATGAATTACCTTACCAACAGAGGCACCAAGCCGTGTCCCAACTTCATAATTCATACATCCAAGGGGTAAAGTATGCATTTGAACCCAAAGGAATGTATGTGTGAATACAAGATCAGTAGGTGAAGTAAGGCCATCAAATTACTTCAAACAGAGAAGACTCTTATCAAATAATCAAGGCTGACCATCCCAAATATGTTGTAAATCAGAGGTCCGACATCAAAAAAGTTTTTGGTGGAGTCAATTTTCCAGATTTTCAGCATTGTGGACTTAAAAGCCCCACGATTGACCCTCTTGTTAGCCACAATTTTGTCAATCAAACAACATTTGCCCTGTTCGAGAGTGGTATGGATATCGCCCCCCACCACCACAACATCCTGTTTCTCTTCTTCTATTAGACACAGTTTATCCCATAAATGTGTAATATCTTTAACCATTAGATCACCCCGTAGAACAACAACGATGTAAAGAAAATAAAAAACTAAAATCACTGCTACTAATCTTGCCCAAGGCAAACTGCACCTTTCACTTGAAATATGAAAGAAACATATTTCGGCTTTTAAATGTGTTTTGTGAAAAAAAAATGCCAAATATCTTTAGAAGAATAAGTTTGGCCGTGACAAGATATGTACTTCTTTAGATAAACCTTAGACCATTGTCAATCATATTAAGAAGTTTTAAACACCAAAATTTGCATTCTTTGAGGTTGTAAAGCTCATGCCTCTTCGTACGTTAAAGTGCTCGTGTCCATAAATACAAAACCAAAAATAAAAATAAAAATAAAAATAAAAATAATGATACTCCACCAACTGGTTTACAGTCCGTCCACAACTTAAGTAATACATAATAAGAAGAAAATAAAAAGAATGACAAAATAGTTAAATAAAAATCATTTTATAATTCTAAAATATATTTTTTATTTCGAAGTAGTAAACCAATTGGAAAGTTTTCATTATCCCTTTCCAAAAGGAAAAAAAAAAAAGAATGGAGAGGGTCCATAGAAAGATGCAATTATTTAGGTCAAGCATGAACTTATAAATTATGATGACCATTTAGTAATGCAATTATAGTGAGATCTTTTATAATTTCAAAAAAAAAATTTTAAATACCTATAATTTTTTAGTAAGTCTTACTCACCCGAGTTTTACTACGTATAAGTCGGTAGGTTAATACATCACTTATAATTAGATATATTATAATTTTAAAAAAATTAAAACATCAATATTTTTTAATATAACTGATGTCATCAAAAGCTTCCACATCAGCATCAGCAATGTCATACCGTTAATAAGTTAAAAATAAAACTTATAAATAGATTTTGTCCACCATAAACAAAAGAAACACTTTCAGTGAAGAAGTAGTAGATTGGGCCAATTTTTTTCTGGCATTCAACCGTCATTAAAAACATTTTGTTCACCCTTCCCTGCTTGCTGCCTAATCATGGTGATAAAATGGTGATATCCTGAAAATGAATGAATAGGTAAATAGTCTTTTTCAGAGTTGATCTTTTTGGTCCCGTTTGGATGTTAAAATGAAATGAAAAATTTGTAAATAATAGTAAAATAATTTGTAAATAATAACGAAATAGTTTTAGTTAAAATATTTTATAGAATTTTTAGAATAGGAGAAAGAAAAATTAAATAAAAATATTATAAAGTTAAAATATTGTTAGAATATCATTTTTTAGTATAATTTTTGTTTTGAGATTTAAAAAAGTTTTTTTTTGTGTTTTATTTGAAAGATTGAGAAAATTTTAATGATTAACTAATGATTATATGAAAAAGTTAAATATTTGCAATTAAAAAATATTTGTGTTTTCAATGTTTGGATGTTCAGATGAGATTGGATGTGCTAAAACCATTTTGCAATCCAAACATAGCCTTAATTAAAATGCAACCAATTTTATAAATCTTTTTACCCTTGGTCAAAAGCCACTACAAATATTTATGAAAAATTCTCTCAACAGACTATAAAAAGTAATTTTTAATCATTTAATTTCACATCGTGGAATGATGAGATGACAACAATAAAATGGATTATGAGTAACATTAACATAATAAAAGCCATGATAAATAAATATATATATATATATATATATATATATATATTTTATAAAAGAGGTGGGAGGTATCGAATCGGGGTTTTCTATTTGAAGAACTGGATCATATGTCATTAGACCATCAAATTCTTCGCTACCATGATAAATATTTAAATAAAGAAAAAACGTGATCGATTTAAAACTATTTGTCATTAATTCATATATATATATATATACATATATAATGGCGAGGTGCAAAAATGGTAGTATCATGAAAATGAGAAAAACTGAAAACAAGATGAGCTTGAAAATTTATTACGAAACTAATAACTCCATTACTTGGAAGGCAATGAAAGTGAGCTATTGAAATGAAAATTGCGAGAAAACAATGGGAATGAACCTCGTTCCACTCAAAAAAATCACATGTAAATGTGGCACAAGATACACGTGCCTTTTGTCCACTCAAGATTTTCTGAAAATCGGTTGCCGTGTACGTAAAAAAATATAATGGAATAATGTTGTTGTTTTTTTTAAAATTTGATCATTCTAATCCTATATGTGATGAGTAAGAGTGTAAACGAATCAATTTCAAATTAGTAGGTGGTCAAGTCTTGTTTATTTAATTTTTATTTAAATATGAATCCAGCTCGAGGTTTTCCCTGAGTTATATTTTAGTACGAACAACTTATTTAATATTTAAATGTGTATATATACATATATCAATAACTATATTGGTAAGACTTCAAGTGATATCTTTAGTATTGTGAGCATTCTTTTCTCTCATTTCTTTAAAGAGAAGTGTTAATATCACAAAAAGATCCGGCTACAAAAGTAAATTTAAAAATTGATATGATTTTATATAATATATTAAATCTACTTTACAATCTAATTACTACGTTAAGTTAAATCAATTTATAGATTTATTTTTATGAAATCTCTTTGTAGTTAAATATTTATCTTTTTTAAATATTAAAATATATATATGTTTTAAATAGAAACTTCCTCTTTCATTCATAGAACAATGTCTACAATGCATTCCTTGTCTTTCTGTAAACAAGTTGAAATAAAAACAGGTGCCTCTTCTATCCATATTTTCTCTACATCTGATTGTATATCTACCTTAGCTAAGTTATGAGTTACCGTGTTAGTGTTTCTATTTATGGGTTGTGCTGTCACTAGAGAAGTTGTTAAGGTCATAGTGAAAGGAAGGTGAGGAAGAAGGAGTTTGAGTTTTAGCAAAGGAAATGAATGATTTAAAAGAGAAATGGGAGATGCTCTGTCTGACTGAGGAAGAGGGTGAATGTGACGCCCCGACTTCCACGTACGGAAACGTGAGAATTGTGACGTCGGGATGATGACAACATGGGTTATGCATCCCAACGATGAGTGATCAAGTGTGTACAACATGCAAAATGTGCATAACAAAACGCAGCGCATAATATAAATAAGTAAACTAAATACCAGAATATTAAATACAGATATTCAAAATAAATTGTCTTTAAAAAGTTATACAGTTATCCGTGAAATAAAGTAAAAAGTTAAATACATTGACAAAAGAGAAACAAAACCCATAATCCAAAAAGCAATCACAAGTCACTCCCTCTGCAGAGCCGATCCCTAAGGCTCGTCGTCCTCATCTGCATCAAAATCTATAGTACCATAAAACGGTATTCAGGTAAGTAATAATCCAAATAACCTACGAGATAAAAATACATTAATACGACCAACCATCATGTATGCATATGATGAAATATGCATTAAACCTAAAAAACATCTTTTTCTCCGAAAATGAATATTTTTCAACACACACCAAAATCTCATTTTGGCCCAAAATAATAATCCATCCTTTTCCCAAAAAATGATACACATAACACATTTATCGGACACTGTAGGCGGGAATCACAGACGGGACTCTACCACCATCCCTGCTTACTAGCATCCATACCGCATGCACCGTAGGCGGGAATCACAGGCAGGACTACACCACCATCCCTACCGCGTCCACCGTAGGCGAGAATCACAGGTGAGACTATACCACCGTCCCTACAGTTCCTTTCCACACAAAGGGTACCCATCAGAACACTGTAAGTGGGACTCTACCACCATCCCTGCTTACCACCATCCATACCGAATGCATCGTAGGCGGGAATCACAGGCGGGACTCTACCACCATCCCTGCTTACCACCATCCATACTGAATGCACCGTAGGTGGGAATTGTAGGCGGGACTATACCACCATCCCTACAATCTCTTTTCCTTTCTTTCGAAACGATCAATCCAAACATTTCAAAACATACTCAAAATCATCTTTCACATGAAAATCCAGTTTTCAAATATACACATGAACATGTATGCAATTATGCAAAAATTCAGTTTTCATTTACAAACATGAATATGAGTGCAAATATGTAATATACAATACACGATACAAATATCCAACAACCAACAAAACCCAGCACAATCCATACACACAACTCCATCCTCCAATCCAACCGACCCCCTTACTCCTCGGACTCAGTCCGACATAACCAACCAGTTCACAGCAAATATGAGTTAGTGCATAAATACATTTAAATCTAAAAAATTATTTGAGAAAATACTTACAGCGTTATAATATAATTTTCAAAGGATCACCGAGATGCTAGAAGTAACGGCACAGCAACAGAATAGTGCAAAATGTACTATAGCTATGGGTCTCAAAAATCCAATTTCGAATGGTGACAAACTAAGATTTGAGATTACTAGAGAATAACTTAGAAGTGTTGGTGAAGTTTATGGTGGTGGTGGTTGGCCGTGGGTGGCGGTGTGGGAAGCGTTTGGAGACCAAAATACCCAAATAAAAAATGTAGATGGTGGAGTTTCATCAGTGGCTGATAGGGGCTGAGGAAGGGTGGGTTAGGTACCTGGGAGGTCGAGGGTGGTATGGTGAAAAGTTGGTGACCAACGGAGGAGCGACGGCGGCGCTGGAAAGCAAAGAAGGTTGCGGCTTGGAGCTACATGTGGAGGCTCACAGCGGCGCAAGAGAGGCTGGAGACAAAAGGGTGAGGTTGCCGGCCAGAGGGGAAGAGAAGGAGAGGGGCGGTGATGGTCACAGCGGCGCGCGGCGACGCAGGGTGGAGGAAGAAGAAAAACGCACGGGGAGAGAGGGAGAGTTCGTGCGGGCGGGAGAAAGCTGGGGAGGAAGAATAAAAAAAAAAAAAGAGAGAAAAAGGAAAAAGTGCAGGGGAAAAAGAAAAAGTGAGGGAAAGAAATAAAATTCAATCCTCACAACATTGGACACAAGATTGATCTAACGAAAATGATTTCAAAATGGTAATTTGAATAAAATTAATTTAAACACAATGACTAAGTAAAATAAAATAATAAAATCCAACAACACAAAAATTTTAAATCCCATAAACAAACTTATTTAAATTACATAGAAATTTAAATAATAAACAATAATTAATAACAAGAAAGACACACAAAAAATAATTTCACAATTTAAAAATATTATAAAATAATATAACAAAGCTCCCATAATTTTAAAAAAAGAAGACCAATATTTAAATTAATTAAAATAATCTTTCAATTAAAATACACATAAATACGGGGTATCACAGTGAAGCCATAGTTATTAATGAGTTAGTTACAGAGGAAATTTTGTATAAAGGAGAATGCAGTTTGGTAGGGAAGGTCTGTATGGAAATGAGTATTAGTAAGGAAGTTTTAGGGCATGTTTGGATAGTGAGATGATAAATTTTAGTTTTAGATGAAAGCAAAAAAGTATAGTCAACAATCCAGAATTTATTTGTAAGAAACTTTTGCACCAATGGTTCAGCTTATACAATTAGAGTTCTTGTTGCTTTGGTTGCTTAAAAATGTTGGTTTTTGCATCAACTTGATGTAAAATCAACTTTCTTAAATGGAGCTTTAAAAGTGAAAGTTTATGTAGAGCAAGTACAACTACAAGACTTTATAGCAAAAAGAGAAGAGAAGAAGGTGTACAAGTTGAAGAAGGATTTGTATGACCATAAACAAGCATCTCGAGCATGATATAGTGAAATTGATGCTTACTTCAATGAAAGAAGTTTTGAAAGAAGTAAAAGTGAGCTAATCTTGTATGTCAAGACATAAGGTACAACCGGTATTTTTAATGTCTCTCTTTATATTGATGATTTGGTATTTACTGATAGTAATGAAAAAATGATTAATGATTTTGCATTGGAGATGATGAAAAAAATATGAAATGATTTGAGTTTATTGCATTATTTTTTGAACATTAAAAATTTATCAAAAAGAAGATGTTGTTTATATATGCCAAAATAAATATACAAAAACTCTTCTTGAAAAATTTAAAATGATGAATTGCAAATTGATTGTAACGCCTTTGGTTGTGAATGAAAAAATGATAAAAGAAGATGAAAGCAAAGAAGTAGATGAATCTATATATAGAATCTTGGTTGAAAGCTTATTGTATTTGACGGCTACATGATCGGATATTATGTATGCTACAAGCTTATTGTCATGGTTCATGCACAAACCAAGCCAAATGCATCTTGAGGGAGCCAAAATGGTGTTGAGATATGTTTAAGGTATACCTGAGTAATTTCTATGAGAAGAATGTTGATGCAAAGTTGATTGGATTTTGTGATAGTGATTAGGCTTTGTGCATTGATGATATGAGAAGCACTTTCGGATATGCATTTTCACTTGATTCCAGTATATTTTCATGGACATCTAAGAAGTAATACAGTGTGGTACAATCATCCGCAGAGGCCGAGTATATTTCGACATCATTGGCAACTTCACAATTAGTATGATTAAGGAGAATCTTAAAAAATGTTTGTAAAAGGCAATGAGAAGCTACTCCACTCTTTTGCTATAACAAATCCGCCATTGTTATGACAAGGGATCCTATCTACTATAGCCGGACAAAGTCTATTGTAATCGAGCATCACTTTATTAGAGTGACTGTTGAAGATGAAGAGAATCAACTCAAATATTACAAAACCAAATACCAAGTAACGAATATTTTCACCAAGGCTCTTCTAAGTGATAAATTTCATTATTTTGAGAGAAATGTTGAGTGTCACATTAAGGAGAAGTATTAAAATAAATTAATTTCATTATTATTATGTCAATTTTAATCATTTTGATGCATGTTTACGTAGTAAGATTAATTCTAGAGAAGTGTAATATTATTGTGGACTCATTTTAATTACTAATTAACCGGGGGGCTCATTCCAAGTGGTGGGTTGTTTGGTTCAAGATAGCCAGAGTATTATCTCAATCTCTTCCTTTGCAGTCCGTGGCAGGCAGTGAGGAGAAAAATATGTCAAAGCTAATGCTTGCTTGCTCCAAGGTATACATATCTGAAAGCCGGAACAGGGCTGCGTTGGAGACAATTGAACAAGCAGCCAAGCTATTCCCGGAAGCTGCCATTATCAATAAGTTCGAAGATGAGACTTACAATAGAGTTGGTTACACCCTTGCCTCCAAGTTGCATCCAAAGCCATCTTACGAACCATGTCCCTTGAGAAGCGCTGTGCTTGCCATGGTTAAGGCAGCATTTGAGACAATTGACCTTGAGTTGCATTGTGGAAGTCATCCTCGACTTGGAGTTGTGGATCACATATGCTTTCACCCCCTGGCATATGCTTCATTGGACCAAACGGCTGGGGTTGCAAAGTCTTTGGCTGCAGAGATTGGCTCTAGGATGCAAGGTTTCTGCCCTTTGTCTTTGGCCGTATCACACCGTAGCTAGCGGCAAACTCTTTAATTGATGTTATAATTGATAAATTAGGGTTACTCTGCTACTGATTGTAAGTATATCATGCAGTCCCCACTTTTCTATATGGAGCTGCCCATGAGGAGGGGAGAACGCTTGATTCAATCAGAAGAGAGCTGGGTTATTTCAAGCCGAACTCCAGTGGAACTCAATGGGCTGGGGGGCCAAGGTCAGAGTCCCTGTTGCTAAAGCCAGATGGGGGTCCAGCTCACATGAGTGGAGCACAAGGTGTAGTGGTAATTGGAGCAACCCGGTGGGTTGATAACTACAATGTCCCTGTCTTCTCTGCCGACATTCCTGCTCTTCGAGGAATTGCAAAACGGGTAAGTGAAAGAGGAGGTGGGCTTCCTTCAGTACAAGCCATGGCACTAGCACATGGTGAAGACGTCACTGAGGTAGCTTGCAATTTGTTGGAACCAAGTAAAGTTGGAGGAGATAGGGTTCAGCAAGAAGTCGAGAGGCTTGCAAGGGAAGAGGGCATGGTTGTGGGGAAGGGTTACTTCACTGATCTATCACAGGAAGAAATAGTTGAAGCTTTCTTAAAGTTGAGTCCTTGCATGTAAGCGAAAATGAAATGATAAAGAAGCTATTTTTTGGTTTGAACTTATATTAAAGGGTTTATAATGAAAGGTGATTTTCTGTCTTCGATTATTTATACATCGATCATTTGATTTCTGCAATTTTTCATGTGCATGGCATTTTGCTGTTTTTTTTATTCATATTATATGAACTCAATGCTGCCATTTCTTCTCTAGATGTATTCTTTGTTCTTTGTTCAACTAATTGTTGCTTCATGTCAAACATCATCACTCCCAGTCTACATTGAGAGAAATGTTTAGCAGAATGGAAAATCCATATGCCTGGTGATTGTCTGCAGTGGCACATAGCAGTAAACAGAAAAACAGAAAATTATATGTACTTGACCTTGAAAACTACCTGGCAAAAAGTTATGGACAGAGGTTCTAGTGAGGCCTTTGATATGTGCTTGTTGACCAAGTACCCGTGGTTTCATCTGTGCTCGTATCTTTTCATTTCTAGTTCCAGTGTCCTTCATTTATCCCTGAAGTGGATTGAAGTGTCAGTATGTATACTTGGATGAGGACCAAAAACTAGTTTTCAGGGAGTTTCAGCAGAAAATGCGTTAATCTTGGTGAACACACATTGTTCCATATTGGTGAAGCAACTTGAATATTTTTGGATAGCATTGAGCAGCAGTCCATTAAAGTTACAGCCCCCCATATGTGGCTGACACTAAATTTCAATGGTTGCTCCTTATTATCTACCAATTTTAAACTGGGGCAGCAATCTATTGCATGTGGAGAGAGAGGAATGCTAGACTAAGTGCTATTCCTAGGAAACCTGTTCGTATCTATTCTGATATTGTCTATAATATGTACAAGAAAGAATAAATTCCATGAAGGGCTTCCATTGTTCTCCTCCAATTGGAGATCTCCTTCTAGCTGGGAATTTCAAGACTGCATTCTTTCCACGCTTAGATACCTTCCTGGCTCGGACTGGTCTGTTTTTCCTCTATCAACTTGTATTTGTAGTTTTTGTGGCTCAGCCTTGGGTTGCAGTTGAGTTATTGGTTGAGTATCTTTTGCAGGTTGCAGCTTTGTGCTTTGCTGGTGGGCTTCATACTGTTATTAACATGTAGAAGGAATCTGCTATGAGTTGCAGCTAGTTGTGTCTTTGGATTTGCAGTTTCATTGAAGAAAAAATAGTTCCATATTCTGAAACTTCTAGTTTCACAAGATGGAGGAGGTACCTCTATTGAAATATCTCAAAATAAAAAATAAAAATAAAAATTATTGAGTCCAGAAGCCGTCATCTCAGGGCTCATGGGCGTGGAGAAGGATTTTTACATGGTTTACAGATTTACTTGAAAGATTTTGTTGGCAGGTAGGACTAATAATAGAACTGATGTTTTAGATGCCCCTTTGCTCCTTCAAAGAAAAGACTTACGGAGTCAGCTCTGCTGTACCCAATGTCAACTTTAGACAGGTACCAGAACAATAAATCCTTGTTCTGAAGTTGGAACCCGTGGCTGATTATCTTAATTACCATACTCTCACAAAATTATATGCGCAGACTTCATTGCATGGCAGTATGGAAGGCAGGAACCTAGTTGAAATTGCTATTTCTACTGGAAGCATGCTAAGATGAAAAATAGTTTGGTAAAAGGTAAGGAATCCACCCCTTCATCTCTACTTCGGAATTTCAAGAAGCATATGTAAGTCTTTCAAGTCCATTGCCAGTATATTAATTAAGCAGTTGAAACTTTTTGTAGGATTGTATATCATCTATGTGCTCTCGTTTTGATCTGTAGGCATTCTAATGGTGTCTTCCGATGATTTCAATGCCAGTATAGACATCTATGTTCTGCAATGTACAGCTTGCCTGAACAAGATGACACCCTTCTAACCTATTTTGTCAATGTTAAATTGTTGTTCGCTTTTAGTCCCGAAGTTGTCACCCTTTTTTCCCCTCCTGCAGGCCACACACCACCCAAACAAATTGATGGAAATTTAAAGTGGAATAAATTTGAATGTTAGAGAAAGGGCTAAACAAGGGACAACTGGTAGTAGAAAACTAGATTAGGGTTCTCAAGGCTGCTGGTATTGTACTTGAGTTTACAAACTATGCTTGTATACAATTCTGATCATTTTAGAGCTTGCCAAGTTATAGTTGGTACTAGGATCATTGAATTAGAATGTCTACACCTAGGGATGCTGAAAATCTTTTCAAGTGCTCTATTAAAAGCCACAATCTTTAACTTTGGAACTTGATTATTTTCTTGACTCATAGAAGAGCATGATGAATCTTATATTACGTAAGTCGTGGTTTTTTTCCACTAACTAACTTGGTAAAGTAAATATAGAGGAAAGAAGACAGAGTTATGGATATTAAATAATAATATTTAAGATAGTAAAAGAATAAAATTGATTAAGTAAATGCTGAGGTGGGTCAATAGAAGCAAAAAAGCATGCTTAAAAAATTATGTAGGCAATAGATTCATGAATCTTATCATAGCCACCCAAAGATTCATTATGAACTTTGAAAGGAGCTTCTCTTGAAACAACGACAGATTGATCTGAATGCCACCAAAGCCATAAAGGACTATCTAATTCGGACAATGAGTTCCAATTGCATCATGTGTTCAGAAAATTAACTTTTTCTTTTCTATTCAAGTCTTTTTTTGGTTCTTCTTGGATTCAAATCCCATCACCGTTTTTATTTTTGAAGTTTCATCTAGTTCAGACCTCATCCAACAAAACACAGTGAATCTTATCCAACTAATATTGGTACACAATTACCTCCTCCCCACTCCCCCCACCCCCTAATCCCTGCTTCACATTTGATCTGGATCTATGAAAGTTAGATGACAATGCCACATAGAGATGTTATTTGAGGGAAGCTCAAGAACTTCAACTCATGCAAAGAGTTATTTGTCCGTGAATGGTCCACAATATTATGAGAAACAAATAGTACGTCCAAGTACCAAGACTTCACCATGTCACCTTTACCTTTTCTTACCAGTAGAAGGATATCATGTATGCTTGGCAAGTAAGTTTAGCAGTTTAAAGTAGTTAATTATGGAAAACAGTCTGCAACCTGCACGCAGAGCTGATTTTGCAATAGAATCAGCAGGCTGAATCTGTGCATAGCAGTTTAGTTGACCAGGTTTTGTTGTTACCACGGAATATATTTAGTTCATTAGTTCCTTGCATCTGCTGACTAGCTAGTGTTAGGTAGTGATTTTGTTTAAAAATTAGATAAGTCTTCACTACAGAGTAAAATAAAGAATTGCTTTCATGGTTTATCTTCCCTTTTGTGAAATTAATATTATCTAGCTATCATCACCATTGTCATTGCACTGCCATGCCACCAGACAACTATCTTAATCAGCTACATTTGTACCCCAATATGGCTAAATTAAACATGTTCTTGTCTGACAATATGATATCTCTATATCTGTCTTATGCTTTTGCAAAAGGTTAAGCAAATACAATAAACAATATAAAATCAATCTGAATTTGTGAATAGGAACATCTTTAACGTTATATACCGGTGAGCTCAATGCTTAGCTTGTGCTGATATATATTATAAAAAATTCTATTTATAGGCCGGTGTGGATAACATACCTAGTAAAGTGCTTACAAGGCATAATTTGATTTGGAAGAGAAATTTTAAAATTTTAATCTTACAAATCAAATCGTACCATTTAAGTGATATGAATTGTGTGTTTTACACACTAGCTTGAGAATAAAATATCTCATATATTGTTGTGGTAAGGAATTTCATTAGTGTCAGCTCACTGTATTTTCAAATTGGAAAAAGTCCAATATTGTGGACTTGAGGTTATCAATGAGTTCTGTAATGCCCTTATGGTCAGGATATGGGATAAAAGAGCTAAGAAGAAGGGTAGAAACTGGCTCTTAAACCATGGAAAATCAAGAGGTCCTCCAATAATTTGAGAAAAAGAATATGGGCTTTTGAGTTTTGTGTTAAATTTGAATTTAAGGGTCCTTTTGATTATTTTATTAAACCTCCCCTCCAAAAGATATATATATATATATATATATATAATTATATATATAATTCAACTGCCCCCCTCCCCCCTCCCAAAAAAACAAAAACAAGAGCTTCATCCCTGTTTTTTAACCTTCTCTTATTGTGGCTGTGGCCTCCTTTCACCACAAATAGTTATGGTAAAAGTCAGTTTTCAAATGCATTCTATTACCATCAAGTAGAGATGATAAACAAAGCTTGCTTTGTTCAGCAGCATACAGCTCTGAAGTACCATTTATCCATGCATTTCGCTTTGTAATTTCCTATATGCACATAAGCACAAACCAAAGACCATCCTTGGTCGACAGGTCATCTCATAGTAGACTATATCAATTTCTTCGATTTGTTGATTGAAGGAGATCAGGGTCAATCATACTACATAATAGCAGGTTCCAGCAGATGTTCCTCTCGTTATTGTAATTGAGCATTGAGACATCAAGCTGTCAGTATATTGGTTAAATCCAGTTGTTGTACCAACGCTGACTCACAGAAGCATAATTCTTTTCTATCGCTTTTATATGCATATAAACATCCAACTTCTTAATTCTAGTGAAACAAAGTAGGTGCAGCAGCAAAGATTCAGCAAAGCAGAGGAAGGAATAGCAAGTTGCAAGGTATGGACTCTAGTTCATTTTCTTCTTCTTCTTGTTCTTTAACTGGGTGATAAGATAGGATTACTGCACTATCACTAAAACGGTCATTCAATCTTAACTTATCCATGCCTATGGTTTTACCAATATGGCTATCTTCCTTACGATGTGATGTTTAATAGGGGAGGGACAAGAGGTGATCAAATTTGGAGTTTTACTTATGCGAAAACATAATATTTGTTCAAAAGTTACTCCACTCAAGGTGGGAGTTAAACCACTAGAAAAGAGTTCTGAAAACAAATGATACGCCACTGCTGTGATACACGAATTGATAATGAGCGTGGGTGGGGTATGGGATCTCACATTGCTTGAGAGGAAGAAGTTTTTGCTCTTATAATGATTTCAATGGTGCTACAATTGTACCATTAACTATTCATTTTGGACTATAGCCGAAATGTGGCTTGGACCTCCCTTGTAGCATTACGACTACATGACTAAATTCTACTATTTAAAATACAGAATACTGAGGGCTTTTTTGGATAAAGAAACGATTTCATCTCATCTCATTATTATAATTTTTTCAAATTCTCACACAAAATATAATAAACAATTCAACTTTTTCAAATCTTAAAACAATAATAATATTAAAAAAATAATATTCTAACAAGATTTTATTCAATTTATCTAAAATCATATCATCTCATCTCATTTCATTATCCAAACAAGAATTGAATCTAACAACTCTAACAAGGGTAAGGGATAAGAGAATTCTTTAGGACCGGTTGGGCTAATATTAACTAAATAATAGCCTGCCAATAGTTAAGTGACACCTATTACTTCCACCACAGTTACCTTGAACCCCACCACATCAGAAACAAGTTTGCCCCTTCAATCCCTAAGCCCCACGCAGCCCCTTACCCCCCTCGCACCCCCTGGAAGCTCAGCCCCCTAGAACAATGTCGGCCCCCCTTCGCGATCTCAACCCCTTATCGAAGCTCAGCCCCCTTGCGTCGGCGTCGCGTCGCATCGTAGCCCTCTCACACCGCCCTCAAAGCTTAGCCCCCTTCGCACTGGCGATAAAGCTCAGCCCTTCAGTCGTAACCCTTGAACTAAATAAATAGCCTTTGCAGGTGAAGAAAGTGATGAAACTATATCAAGCACCAATTTTTTTTACGAGTCATGATTGAATATATTTGGGGCACATGTTTTCATCTTTAAGTTCCAACTCCTCATTCTTGTTCAAATCATATCTACTTTTCCTTTTTCTTTTTGTTCTACAGTTATCTATATGCTGCATAATTCTTTATATATATATATATTGCAACCATTGGGGTTTATGCAAATTTGGTGGCTATTTATGTGAGGTTTTCTATTTTCAATGGACTTCTACCTGTTGGGAGTTCGCCAGTAATCCGACCACCATTTTTTTTAATATATAGATAATTATAAATTTTATTAAGAAATTTATATTTTGTTCTATTGCTGTTGTTTTCTTCATGCAGTCTGGCTGCCTTTGAATCCCAAACATGTCTGCAACACTTTGTTGTTTCTATAAAGGAGACAAAGCTATGCTTTTCATTTTGTAGGTTATGTTTCGAATTCCCGCAATTTCTATTTTTGCTTGGAATGTAAATATGTCAGTGTCAAACTTAGATGGTTGGCATCGGACTGAGATTGGGGTGGTGCAAAGAGAGGCATCAAGGAAGAGAGAGGCAGAGAGGGGCGGTGCAAAGTGAAGGAAGAGATGGGCAGCGAGGAAGAGGAAGATGGAAGAGATGAAGGCTCTGTCTTGTCGACGTCAGACTGAGATGCTTGCATCAGCATTGGACTGAGATTGGGGCGGTGCAAACAGATGGAAGTTAGGGGCAGACTCGAAAGGGAAGACGGAAGAGAGGACTACGAAATCAGAGTGTATTTCCTCTTGATTTTCTGTTGTGGAGCCTATTCAAATTACATTGTATTTTCTTACGTGTCAACAGTTGAATAGAGGGTTGATTTTGTGCTATTTACAGCCCGACCGCTTAGAAGCGATTCTCGAGGGATAATGCCCATAACCAACGAAAAGAGTAATAACAGGCTAACAATTTACTAAATAGGCTACTAATGATAGGGTCTCCTCCTTTAGTTCCCTTAGACACGGCTTGGCTTTTTTATCCTTATCTGCTCTCTCTTACTGCATGTTCCTCTCTAATTTTCTGTGCGTGGATGAGGGTGGCATCCGTATCTTCTCCATTAGGCACATATCATTTACCCATTATGTTCACTCCCAATTGAACCTTATTTTGCCAATTGAATATTTGGTTTATTAATGATTTCAAATGGGAGTTGTGAATAAAAGGTCTGTCCTATAGTTTTTATTGTGAGATGTCCTACAAAGTTGGGCTTACTCATCCCTAAAATAAATGATCAAGTTCAAAAAATTGCATAAAATTTAGTTAATGGATGCACTAGTTTCTAATTTGTCGTTCAGTTTTTGTGATAATCATCGAGGTTTATACTATGTGATTTCTATCTTTAGTTCTATACCTTTTGTCTTTCGTATTTATCCACACTGATTTCGTTTATCTGTAAGAAGACAGACCTTTTGAGCTGGTAGCTAAGCATTTGAAGCTAAGGCAAGAAAAAATAAACAGCTATCAAACAATCTCTACTAAGGAGATTGCTGAAAGTTTGAGAAAACATGTATTAGCCTTAACTGATAACCCTTATCCAACTATTAGGCATTAAAGGCAATAAGTCAAAAAATCAAACAAATCAAGAGTGGAGATGAAAAGTAAAATAGTACAATCATGAATGAATGAAAGATATATTCTAATTAAGTTGGTTCATGGCTAGCTGAGTTTTTACACTTAAGGTGTGCAACATGATTTGTGGGATAGGAGCTCTACTTTCCATTTCTATGTTGACATGCCATGACTTTCTCACCTTCTTTACTTGCGTTCGAGATTAATACATGGTTAAAAGCCCTCCTCAAGCTAATGGAGGGAGTAAAAACCATTAGTTGCAACTTAATGATATATCTACTACTTGAATATAGTTGCAACTTGATGATATATCTGCAACTTGATGATATATTGTGCAACTTGAGTAACCTGAGAAGAAGGCCTTGTTAAAATATATCTGCAACTTGATCAACTGATTATATATATTGAAGACAAACATCTTACTAGTTGGCAACTTTTCTGTATAAAAATTGAAGTCAACATCAATGTGCTTGGTGCATGCATGAAAGACTATACTGGATGTGAGAGTTAAAGCATCAATATTGTCACACCAAACCTTGGGTGGCATGTGTAGGGGAATTCCCTAGTCCTTAAGAGTATCCAGAACAAATATAGCACTGCAACAGTGAAGACTAAGGCATGGTATTTAGCCTCTGCACTTTATCCGATGATCATGGGTTGCTTCTCAGCACACCAAGAAATAAGACCAAGACCCAAAAAGATTCCATAACCAGTTACATATCGACAATCATCTGGATTACCTACCCAGTCTAAATCGCACTATGCTTGAAGAATAAGGGAACCATGTGTAAAATAAAGACCATGATGATCAGGAGAGCCTTTAGATAATGCAGCACCCGTTTGGCAGCAGTCCAATGGGTCGTGGTTGGTGTATGGAGGTGTTGATACAATTAATTAACTGAGTAGGTAATTTCAGGACATGAAGTGAAAGTGCAGAACTGGAGAGCGCCAACAATTTGGTGATACTCGGTAGCATCTATGAGTGGTGTTCCAGATGAAGAAACTAATTTGGAAAGGGAAACACATGGGGCAGCATATGGTTTGGCCCTTAAAATACATGCACAATGGAGGACATAAAAATATACTAGCTTTATAGCCTTTATTGAAGATGAAGATCATTGGTATCACGTGGCTAGAACTCCAAGAAAGTAAGCATGCGAATCAAGATCCTTCAAGGCAAATCCGGTATTTAACTTGACAATTAAGAACGATATCTCCATGAATACTTGTTATTAGAAGATCATCCACATAGATTAAAATAAACATATAAATATCATTGTGATGATATGTGAATATAGAACTACCAACTTGGGATCAAAAAAGCCAAGGTCAAGGAGGCACTAAGACAAATGGGTAAACAAGCTCTAGGGGACACTAGGACACTCAAGTGTTGACTTCTCCAGTTGATACAAAGAAGAAACAATCTTTTTTGGTTGAATCGGAAATAAGAAGCTAAGCTTGTAAAAGTTGATGTGATTCGTTTGGGGGGCATGAAGAGAAGGGTGTCCAAGCCTTGAGTGCCAAGTATCGAGGAGTTTAACACCAAAGAGGGCAACATGCAAGTGCTCTGCACTTATTGATTCAATTTTATGAACATGAACGGGATACAAACCACCTTCACTCGTACCTTCCAACAACATTGCTCCCATGTTGTTGTCCTTCACAAAAATAGTGAGAACACGTTAGGATGAAGAAACAATTATATATTGTCGACACAAAATTGATTTATTGAAAGCAAGTTGGTCATAACATTTGGACAATGAAGCACACGGTTAAAGGATAATTGAGAGTGAGTTTCAAGAGTGACAACACTTGTGTTCGGAAAAGGGAGACTTGAACTATTACCTTCTGCTATAGTATCCACACCCCTATAAGTTTCTTGGATTGAGAGATTGGCACCACTAGAATGGTCTTCATTGGATTGAGCAACCATCGCAACCACATGAGTAGGAGGATGATGATCTTTATAACTATAATCCATTCGATGAAAAAAATAAAGAGCTTGTTCGTTAATTTTCTCACAAATTTGGCAAGGAGGATGATTAGATGAATAAGGTGCTTGTGGGCTGTTGGAAGACGAATGTGGGGTGGGTTTATCTGGATTAGCTTTGGCTGGTGAATTGTGGGAATGAAACTAAGGGAGAGTGGCTAGAATTGAACCTTTTGAGACCACGGTGTTGTGGTTTATTACCCAACATGGCAAAGTTGCATGGATCAGCAAGGACAAATTGCTTTTGATACTACTTTTAAAAAATCTCATGGGAAATGAGTTCGAATTGAATTTTTTTAAAACTTATATAAGTGTTTTCCTTTAGCACAAACAAGCGAGTAGTCACAAAGGTGTTTAAGCCACCAATGATGTAGGAGATGATCAAATCATGATTTTCATCCACAGGCTTACCAACAACTAACTGGTTAGCCGATAATATAGTACTACAAAGATACTCCATATAGGAGTTGCTTCCTGATTGTAAATTCTACAATTATTGTTTGACATAAAGCATGTGAGATTGAGATTATGAGGCACAGAACTTGGCAAAGCACTATAAGAAATATGGTCTTTTCCTACGAATTTTTTTTTTTCCATTATAGCAAATAACTAGCTAATGACAAAAAAGTTGTTAGTGGAAAAAAAAATTAAAAAAAAAAGCCTTTTACTACGAGATCACGTGAACAAGTAAAACTTTGTGAAAAAAATATTTTTACGACAGAAAAAACATTTTTTGCGGAGACTTTTTGTCGCCGTAAATTTAAATACCCTGAATTTTTTTCATGGGTTATTAGTTTTGCAGTGAGCTAGGTTATTATCTTTTGCAACGATAATAATTCACCACAAAATCTAATAAAATTAAAACCATAGGAAAATGTCTTCTTTTCCTTTTACTCATTTCTTCCCCTTCGATACTTTTGTCTCTCTCTCTCCCTATGACTGCGAGTCCCTCCTCAGTCATGCTCTGCCGCCACGGCCACCATGCTTCTCCTCGTCAGTAAGCCATCTCTCTTCCACCGTCTCTCTCTCTCTCTCTCACACACACACTCTCTCTCTCTCTCATATCTTTGTTTTGTACTACACCAAATACCGAGTTCCATGCCACCAATAGATCAACAGATGCTCCTCATCTCTCTATTGGTGTTTGATGTTGGTGTTACATTGGCAATTTTAGGGTTTTGTTAGCTTATGAATTTTTTTATATTGGGTTTTGTTTGCTTATAGATTTTCTTTTGGGTTTTTTTGGCTTATGGATTTTTGGAACTCCATAACCATAGCAAGAAGAGTCTATCATTCATATTCTCATAACCACCAGCTTAGTTGTTGACTTTCATGATATGTATAAAAAAAACTAGCATTAGTAAAATTGGATTCAGTAGATCTTTTATTAAAAAAAATCAAAATATCCCTTACTAAAGTTTTCAGAACAGTCGATCATTTAGCTGTACAAATTATCATTATTGCCCACTATTAGAGAGGTGTTATTTGTTCTTTCATTGAGTTAGCTAAACAAATCCTATCCCATCAGTTCATTACATTAAAAAGTGTATCGAAATTGAACATGTATACAAATTGATAATTCATCTACAAGAAATGAAAGCACTATATATCTGTGGTAATCTTATTACTCTTCTAGATATTATATATTTTATATTTTATATTTTATATTTTTGCTGTTGATTATTTCAACTGGTTCATAATTAGTTATATTATATAAGGAGAGCACAAATGAAGCCACCCAAACCATAGATCGACAAAAGTGCAGGGAAGTAAATATGCAATGGAAAACAAAAGATTGGCAAAAGTAACTCACCAATTTCATATCAACATGTTTTATCTCGTCTCACCATCGATCGACTTGAATTCTTAAAAGAAACATTTCTACCAAATTCTTGAACAATCCACCAATCTTAACTATAATTGGCACTAGAATAATCATTGGCAACTGATGTTCTATTTAATGTTGGTAGATGCCCACTCAGAATAAAATGCATGTTCCAAGCATTTTTTTTATAAATTTTACTGCAATAGGACTTCCAAGCTTCTGAGACTTTAGAGATACGTAAAGTTGCTTCTCATTAAATAGAACGTAATTGTTATCATGTCTATCACATGGACAACGATGTAACAAGTGGTGACTACTGTCCGAGTTATCGCTGTTTTCTTCCAGTGAACAAATATCATCCTTCTGATTTAGATTGTCAAATTTTCTACAAAATTTTGAGTCTTCATTTTCTAATCATAGATGTTGCATTTATAAATATCACTACTAATATAATAATTATTTATTTATTTATTTAAAGATCACTGACAAAGAATATTATGATGTCTCCTTATTTGTACAAATTAGTTAGATACCTTGTTCTGTTAATAGTTTATTTATGCTGATATGGTAGATAAGTTATTAATGCTATCTCTTCTGTTAGTAGAATGGATACATTGAAGAGGAATCTACCCATATCTCTTATGTTGGTAGAATAAATAAATTATGAATGCCAGGTTTAGTAGTCTAATCATATGGTTCTATTTGCATTGCTATTTCTAATGTTAAACATATACGGTAAGCAAAATATTACTTTTTCAACAAATCTGGACAGTTTTGCCTAAGATAAGGAGACAAAATTCATAATGTTTGGTTTTTGTCTTGTTTTTCTTAAAATATTTTCTACTTGGTAAGTGTATTTTTTACATTGCTCCACTAGCTCCTATGTATATATGCAGTAAATTAATTGTTGTTCATTGCCTAAATTGTATATTGCTTTCAAGTATTTGTATCAATAACTAATTTATATGATACTGGAAGTAAGGATATATGTTTCTAGTTGCCAAACTATGGGTGATTGGGTTTTGCTACAAAATAAAGCAATTTTCAGAGCAATGTAAGTCATTATCCTTTTTATTACTTATAATAAATATTTATAAGTTTTACATATCAATTGTGACTTAAGCATATGTCATATCAACCTATTCTAGGCAGCCAGCGAAAGAGATATATATGTTTTGCACCTGAGTTTTGTCCCTACTTGCACAAAGTATATGAGTTTTGTTAATTTGCTAGAATGATGTTGTGTATATTTAGGAATCACTTCAATACTTTTTTTGATTCCTTGAATTATTTTGATATATCTGACCTTGGATATCAATTCTCCACTAACTAGACACTACCAAGATTTTTATGTATGGCATTCATATTGTTTGTTTTACCTTCATAAAACAATGAGGCATATTATATGTTAATGCTATAACTGGGATGAAACTAAAAACCTAGTTTGTCATAGTTCTCTCTCTCTCTCCACCATTTAGTAGTTATCTTATATGAAATGATACACCCATAATATGTCATATTCAAAAGATGATGTATTTTATTATCTTTTAAGACCTACTTGTGTCTCATTAGTCATAGTTGTATTCCACAAATAAAAGTAAGTATTCTAAAGTTCTACTATAATGATTCTAATTATTCATGGAAGACATATTTATGACTTATCCTAGTACATGAATCTCTATTAAGCAAGTTTTAGTTTGAAGTCTCAATTAGTGTTTGTTCAATAGCTCTTAATTAGAGGTTGTAACCCACGTAATATTGGATAGTGGGAAATATGTTGATCATCAGCAATATTTAAATGTGACTTGGGAGGTATTAAACTGGTGGGATTGATTTAATGATAACTTAAATAATGAAATCAAAATGGTTGAATATGAGGAAGTTTTAACTAGAAATCATAATGTCCCAGATTCAGTGCTTGTATCATCTTTTTGTACTGATTTGCTAAGCAAATATGTTCTGGTGGCTAGGTAATTATTTTTTACCATATGTCTCATTTGTATCATCTTTCCCTACTAATTACTAAGCATATGTCCCTACTTCCCTATAACAAATGTGACACAAAAATAATTAATACAGATCACTACATGATTTATTCAAGTAATTATGAGCTCATAATATTTTTTGACTAAGAGGCTTTGCAACCAAGTATGAATGCAGATTATCAACAACCAATTCATAGATCACTACATGAATTGGAGCACACGAGCAACAACATTTTGTGTTTTAGGTAATGTGTCTAGAACCGAAAATATGTATACATGTAGTTAGGCACAAGGATTTTGTTTTAAACATTATTAACTTTGTTGGCTTCCTTCATGTACTCCCCTACTGGTAAATATTAAGGTAAAGCAGCAGGCCTTAATTGACTAGCCAGTGGAAAAATGTGTAAAATTGTTCTGATATATATAATTTACATTTCTGATTTTTTTCTTAAAGTTTTTCAGGTGTTGGTTTAATTAAGTGAATCGATTTTGTTTTTTAGTTGAGCATTTTCCTATATTTGATATTCTTCTGATGGTCAGTTGGTATTTTGTACCTTCAATACAGTGATACTATAGTAGTTTGATTATAAAGTTTTGTTGGAAAACTAAAATTTTCTGTAAGCAGGTTTTGTCAAAAAATACATTTTAAAAAGAGTGTAGCTAATGGGAAATACTTATTTAGCAACTTTTGGTTAATTCCCACGAAACACAGACATGGAAACAAATATAATTGTCACAATTATTGTTCATGTGCCAAACGATAGTTTATAAGCATTACCCACGACATTGATCATGGTTAGAGCTATATTCCACCACTTTTGATTGTAGGAAATAATATTATTTCCCTCCATAGAAATTTTTGGTCAAGAAATTTCTTGATTGTAAGCATTACCCACTATTTGTCAAGAAATTTTTGGTGTTTTATTCGTCAATGTTATCGTAGGTAAAAGTATTTTTTTCATGAATAATTTTTTTGGTAGACAAAAAAAAACTCTTTTCTCACCAGTTATATTCCACGAAACAAATTGGTAAGAAAAAACATTTTTTTTGGTTTTGAATTTTCTTTTAGGTTTGGCTTGCTTATTATTTTTAGAACTCCACAATCATAGTAAGAAGAGTCTACCATTTCTGTTCTCATAACCACCAATTTAGTTGCTGACTTTCATGATACATATAAAAAAAACTAGCACTAGTAAAATTGGATCCAATAGATCTTTTATTGAAAAAAATCAAACTAACACTTACTAAAATTTTCAGAATAGTCGGTTATGCAGCTGTACAAATTATCATTGCTGCCCACAATTGAGAAAGCTTTATTTGTTCTTTGATTGAGTTGGCTGCACAAATTCTACCCATCAATCCATGTCAATTAAGAGATGTATCAAAATTGAACATGTACATAAATTGATAAATCATCTGTAAGAAATGAAGGAACTATATATCTGTGGTAATCTTATCACTGTTCTGGATATTATATATATATTTTATATATATTGGTATTAGTGCAAGGTAGTGAACATGTAATGGGAAAAAAAATATTAGCGAAAGTAACTCACTAATTTCATATCAATATGTTTTAACTCGTCTCCTCATTGACAGATTTGAATTATTGAAAGAAACATTTTCTACCAAACTCTCGAACAATCCATCAATCTTAACCATAATTGGCACTAGAATAATCATTGACAACTGATGTTATATTTAATGTTGATAGATGCCCACATAGAATAAAATGCATGTTCCAGGCATTTTCTATAGATTTTATTCCAGCAAAACTTCCAAGCTTCTGAGACTTTAGAGGCAGAAAAAGTTGCTTCTCATTGGATAGAATACCATTATTATCATGTTTGTCACATAGACAATGATATAACAAGTGGTGACTATTGTCAGAGTCATCTCTGTTTTCTTCTAGTGAACAAACACCATCCTTCTAATTTAGATTGTCAAATTTTTTAAAAATTTTTAGTCTTTATTTTCTAATGATAGATGGTGTATTTATAAATACCACTACTAATATTATTAGTATTATTGTTATTTACATAAAGATCACTGACAAAAAAAATTATGTTGGCTCCCTATTTGTACGGTTTCAATTGGATGTGTTGTTCTATTAATAGCTTATTTATGTCGGTATGGCAAATAACTTATTAAGGATATCTCTTATGTTGGTAAAATGCATACGTTGAATAGGAATTTACTCATATCTCTTATGTTGATAGAATTGATAAATTATAGATGCCAAGTTTTGCAATGCAATTATATGGTTATATTTGTAATTCTATTTCTAGTGTCAAACATATACGGTAAACTAAATACTACTTATTATCAACAAATCTGTACAGCTTTTCCTAAGATAAGAAGACAAAATTAATAATGTTAGGCTTTTGTCTTATTTTCCTAATATATTTTCTACTTGGTAAGTGTATTTTTTACATTTCTTCACTAGCTCTTGTGTATATATGCAGTAAATTAGTTGTTGTTTCTTGCCTAAATTATGTATTGCTTTCAAGCATTTGTGTTAATAAATAATTTATATGTTGTTAGAAGTAAAAGTATGTTTCTAGCTTCCTAATCATGGGTGACTGTTTTTGCTACAAAAAAGAACAAATTTCAAAGTAATATAATTCATTATCATTTGTATTACTTCTAATAAATATTTATAAGTTTTACTTATCAATTGTGGCTCAAACATATGTCATATCAACCTATTTTTGACAATCAGTTAAAGAGATATATGTATGTTTTGCACCTGAGTTTTGTCCCTACTTGCACAAAGTATATTGGTTTTGTTAATTTCCTTGAATGATCTTGTGTATATATGGGAATCACTTCAATACTTTTTTTGGTTCCTTGAATTGTTTTGATTTAGCTGATCTTAAATATCAATTCTCCACTAACTAGACACTACCAAGATTTTTATGTGTGACATTCGTATTGTATGCATTACCTTCATAAAATAATGAGGCATATTATATGTTAATGCTATAACTGAGATGAAACTGAAAACCTAATTTGTTATAGTTCTCTTTCTCTCTCTCCACCCTTTTGTTGTTATCTTATATGAAATAATACACCCATGATATGTCATATTCAAAAGAGTATGTATATGATTATCTTTTGGTACCTACTTGTGTTTCATTAGTCATAGTTGTATTCCACAAACAGAAGTATTTTAAAGTTCTATTATAATGATTCTAATTATTCATAGAAGACATATTTATAACTTATTCTAATACATGCATTTCTGTTAAGCAAGTTTTAGTTCGAGGACTCCATTAGTGTTTGTTCAATGACTCTTAATTAGAGGTTCTAAACAATGTAATATTGGTCAGTGAGAAATATGTTGATCACCAGTAATATTTAAATGTGTTTTGGGAGGTATGAAACTGGTGGGATTGATTTAATGATAACTTGAGTAATGAAATCAAAATAGTTGGATATGTGGAAGTTTTATCTAGCAATCATAATCATAATGTCCCAGATTCAGTGTTTGTATCATCTTTCCCTACTCATTTGCTAAGCAAATATGTTCTGGTAATTAGGTAATTATATTTTTTCATATGTCTAATTTGTATCATCTTTCCTTACTAATTGTTAAGCATATATCCCTACTGCCCTATAAAAAATGTGACACAAAAATGGCTAATGCAAATCACTTCATGATTTATTCAAGTAATTATGAGCTCCTAATATTTCTTGACTAAGAGGCTTTGCAACCAAGTATGAATGGAGATTATCAGCAACCAATTCATGGAACACTACATGAATTGGAGCACACAAGAGTTGTAGTAATTTATGTTTTAAGTAATGTGTGTAGAACCAAAAATATGTATACATGTAGTTAGGTACAAGGATTTTATTATGAACATTATTGACATTATTGGTTTCCCTCCTGTACTCCCCTATTTGCAAACATTACAGTAAATATTCTAAAGTTCTACTATAATGATTCTAATTATTTATGGAATACAAAGTTATGACTTATCCTGTACATGCATCACTATTGGGCAAGTTTTAGTTTGAGGCCCCCATTAATGTTTGTTCAATGGCTCTTAGTTAGAGTTTGTAAACCGCATAATATTGGTCAATGGGAAATATGTTGATCACCAATAATATTTAATTGTGTCTTGAAAGGTATAAATCTGGTGGGATTGATTTAACGTTAACTTGAGTAAAGAAATCAAAGTAGTTGGATATGGGGAAGTCTTAACAAGCAATCATAATATCTCAGATTCATAATTTATATCATTAATTTTTACTAATTTGCTAAGCAAATATGTTCTAGTAGCTAGGTAATTATTTTTTTTCATATGTCTCATTTATATCATCTTTCCCTACGAATTGCTAAGAATATGTCATTATTGTCCTATAAGAAATGTGACATAAAAATCGCTAATACAGATCACTACATGATTTTTTCAGATAATTATGACCTCTTAATATTTCCAGACTAAGAGTCTTTCCAACCAACTATAAATGGAGATTATCAACAACCAATTCAAGGTTCATGAATTAGAGCATACAAGAGTAATAATAATTTGTGTTTTAAGTAATGTGTCTACAACCGAAAATATGCATACATGTAGTTTGACACAATGATTTTTTTATGAACATTATTGATTTTGTTGGCTACCCTTCTGTATTCCCCTATTTGCAAACATTGCAGTAAAGTAGTTAGTTTTAATTGAATGGCTAGAGGAAAGATGTGTAAAAGTGTTCTGATATATATAATTTACATTTTTGATTTTTTTGCTAAAGTTCTTCAAGTACATGTTTAATTAAGTGAATGAGATTTTGTTGTTTAGTTGAGCATTTTCGTATACCTGATATTCTTCTGATGGTCAGTTAGTATTTTATATCTTTAATCTAGTGATATTATAGTAATTTGATTGTAAAATTTTGTAGCAAAATTAGCAATTTTTATAAGCAATTTTGAGGGAAAAGAGTTTTAAAAAAAGTGTAGCTAGTTGGAAATACTTATTTAGTGACTTTTGGTTAATACCGACGAAATACAGACTTGGAAATAAGTATAATTGCCACAATTATTGTTCATGTGCCAAACGATTGTTTGCAAGCATTTCCCTCGACACTGATCATGGATAGAGCTATATTCTACCCCACTTTTGATTGTGAAAATTAATGTTATTTCCCACCATAGAAGGCAATGTTTATATCCATTTGTCACGAAATTTTGGGTGTTTTATCCATCAATATTGTTGTAGGTAAAAACATTTTTTCTCATGGTTAATATTTTTTGTGAAAAAAAACTCTTTCTTCACATATTATATTTCATAAGTCTACCACGGAACAAATTGGTGGGAAAAAAATTCTGTCACTAAGTCCATACTTTTTCCAACCACAATCCCATTCAAGAAAAAGTGATATTTTTTTTTTGGATTTTTTTTTTTTTTTTTTTGGTTTTGTTTTGTTATGGATTTTTAGAACTCCATAACCATGGTAAGAAAAGCTTACCATTCCTATTCTCATAACAACCAGCTTTGTTGCTGACTTTCATGATACATATAAAAATGACTAGTACTAGTAAAATTGGATCCAGTAGGTCTTTTATTGAAAAAAATCAAAATATCTCTTACTAAAGTTTTTAGAATAGTCAGTCATGTAGATGTACAAATTATCATTGTTGCCCACTATTAGGGAGGTGATACTTTTTCTTTCATTGAGTTGGCTGCACAAATCCTATCCCATCAATCCATGCCATTAAGAGCTGTACTGATATTGAACATGTACACAAATTGATATTTCATCTGCAAGAAATGAAGGCACCATATGTATGTGGTAATCTTATCATAGTTCTTGATATTATATATATATATATATATATATATATATATATTATATTTTACTTTTTTACTATTGACTATTTTCAACTGGCTCATAATTAGTTATATTATATAGAGAGAGCACAATTGAAGCCACCCAAACCACAGATCGGCAAAAGTACAGAGAAATAAACATGCAATGGGAAATAAAAGATTGGCGAAAGTAACTTATTAATTTCATATCAACATGTTTTAACTTTTCTCCTCATCGACCAACTTAAATTCTTGAAAGAAACCTTTTTACCAGACTCTCGAACAATCGACCAATCTTAACCATAATTGGCACTAGAATAATCATTGGCAACTGATAGTCTATTTGATATTGGTAGATGCCCACTTAGAATAAAATGTATGTTCCCGACATTTTTCTATAAATTTTACAGCAGCAGAACTTCGAAGTTTCTGAGACTTTAGAGGCAAGAAAAATTGCGTCTCATTGAAAAGAACATCAATTGTAATGACTTATGTCACATAGACAACAATATAACAAATAGTGACTATCGTCCGAGTTATTGATGTTTTCTTCTAGTGAACAAACATCAGCCTTCTGATTTCGATTATCAAATTTCTTCAAAATCTTGAGTCTTCAATTTCTAATCATAGATGACGTATTTATAAATACCACTACTAATATTATTAGTATTATTGTTATTTATTTAAAGATCACTGACAAAAAATATTCTTCTGACTCCCTATTTGTATGGGTTCAATTGGATGTTTTGTTCTGTTAATAACTTTTTTTTGCTAGTAGAGCTGGTAACTTATTAAGGATATCTCTTCTATTGATAGAATGGATAAATTATGGGTGCCAAGTTTTGTAGTCCAATCATAAGATTTTATTTGCGATGTTATTCCTACTGTCAAACATATACGGTAAGCTAAATACTACTTTTTGTCAATAAATTTGGACAGTTTTGCCTAAGATAAGAAGACAAAATTCATAATGTTTGGCTTTTGTCTTTTTTATCCTAAGATATTTTATACTTGGTAAGTGTATTTTTTACATTTCTCCACTAACTCCTATATATATATGCAGCAAATTAGTTGTTGTTCCTTACCTAAATTGTGTATTACTTTCAAACATTTGTGTCAATAACTAATTTATATGTTGCTAGAAGTAAGGGTATGTTTCTAGCTTCCTGACCATTTGTGACTGGTTTTTGTTACAAAAAAGAATAACATTCAAAGCAATATGATTCATTATCTTTTTTATTACTTAATAATAAATATTTATAAGTTTTACTTATCAATTGTGGCTCAAACATATGTCATATCAACCTATTTTAAGGAGTTAGTTAAAGAGATATATCTATTTTTTGCGTCTGAGTTTTGTCTATACTTGCACAAAGTATATAAGTTTTGTTAATTTGCTTGAATGATCTTGTGCATATTTGGCAATCACTTCAATACTGTTTTTTTTTCCTTGAATTGCTTTGATATATCTGACCTTGGATATCAATTCTCTACTAACTAGACAGTACCAAGATTTTTATGTATAACATTCGTATTGTAAGCTTTACTTTCATAAAATAGTAAGGCATATTATATGTTAATGTTATAACTGGGATGAAACTGAAAACCTAATTTGTTATAGTTTTCTTTCTCTCTCTCTCCACCTTTTTGTTGTTATCTTATATGAAATTATACACGCATGATATGTCATATTCAAAAAAGTATGTATGTGATTATCTTTTAAGACCTACTTGTGTCTCATTAGTCGTAGTTGTATTCTACAAACATGAGTTATTATTCTAAAGTTCTACTATTATGATTCTAATTATTCATGGAAGATATAGTTATGACTTATCATAGTACATGCATCTTTGTTGGGCAAGTTTTAGTTTGAGGTCTCCATTATTGTTTGTTCAATGACTCTTAATTAGAGATTGTAAACCGCGTAATATTCGTAAGTGGGAAATATGTTGATCACAAATAATACTTTAATGTATCTTACGAGGTATTAAATTGGTGGGATTGATTGAATAATAACTTTAATAATGAAATCAAAGTAGTTGGATATGGGGAAATTTTAACTACCAATCATAATGCCCTAGATTCAATATTTGTATCATTTTTTTCTACTGATTTGCTAAGTAAATATGTTCTACTAGCTAGGTAATTGTTTTTCCCATATGTCTCATTTATATCATCTTTCCCTACTAATTGCTAAGCATATGTCTCTATTGTCCTATACGAAATATGACACTAAAATGGCTAATATAAATTACTACATGGTTTTTTCTGGTAATTATGATCCCTTAATATTTCTTAACTAAGGGGTTTTATAACTGTAATACCAGCATCCTACTATATAGGTTCTTACGTCATTTCTTTAATTTAATTCATATCTTTAATTTAATTTCTTAAGTCAAATATTTTTGAGATAAAAATTTTTATGATTTTAAGATATGTGTGCTTTTATTTTTATGAGAGTCATTAAAATAACTTAAGAGTATATTTTCAGATCTTCAAAATATATTTTTTTTTCCTATAGCCCCTACCTTTCTATTTAATTGAAGAGTGGCCCAAATCTTTTCCACAGTAGGATAAGCATCTAAGAAAAAATATCTTCCCATGACTTAATCTCCACCGTCCGTTCCTTATCTTCCAATGGAAGCTTTGGCTCACTTTTCTTAAGTGATAACCGACTTCTCCATTAACCTATTCGGAACTTCTCTTCTTCTCTCACATGCAGACTTCAACTTTCAGAGAAAGCCAAGAAAGTCTCCTTCAAGTCTAAGTGCAGCCTTGTTCTTTCACTATAAATACCTTTCGGGTTCCTCAGTACCGAATGATTTCTCCTTCATTTCCTCAAGCCGATTCTCTACTCTCTCTCAACTTGAGTTTCGGTTGAAGCTCCTTTCAAGAGGACAAAATTCGTGGTTTGGATCTTCGAATTTCTTCTCCTCCTTTCCGTTCGTGGTTGCCGAGATAGGTAATATTCTATTTTTTCTGATTTCTTGTGAGTTGAAACCATGCTAAGTGGGTTATATTTTGTATTTGGGGGTTTCGGGTTCTATGTGCAGACCGATTTTCTGTGTAGTGATTTTCTAAGTTGATTTCTTCTTTCGTTCTTTCTATTTCATGTCTTAGCTAAGTGGTAATTGGATGGAGGGATAATAGTGTTGTGTGTGTGTCGAACCATGCTCTATTTTTTTTGGGTTAAAGTCGTGCATATACTCTGTGATTTACAGCCGTGCATTACATCTTGTTTGGTTCCAGCCATGGGTTATGTCCTGCCTTGATTTCCATTCGTGTATTTGCAAGGCACTTTGTGGTAGTGCTTTTCTTGTATTTTATCAAGTTAAGCCATGATTTAATTTTGTTAAAACCATGCATTTATGTGTTACATTGATAGAGTTAAAGTTACAATTTTAAATATATCCTTCCTTTGAATTTATGGTCTAAGTAAACCACTAAAAGTTTAATCTAAACTAGTAAATTTACCTTGGAAACCTTGAGTTTGCCTTGTGCTATACCCATGTTTTATGATCTATTTTTAGAAGATAAGAGATGTTTTCCTAAGCTTTTTACAACCTAAGCGTGATTTAATTATGTACTTGAAGTTGGATTAGGTAAAGAATGTTTTAAGAGCATGAAAGTGCAAAGGCTATTGGCTGTCCAAGGGTTCCTAAAATTTTCTGCTATGCTTTTGTTGGAACTTAAATCAGCTCAATCCATCCCTTTGTTCAATCTTTCCTTAGCTCAATTAAAGATGAATTTTAGCATAAAAAGCCCTTGAAGAGAAGTGACAAAAAATCAACCTTTGTAAGCATTGGTCCTTTTGTTGGATTTATCTCCCAAATGATATTGCAAAACCATCAAATACCCTTTTCAATAAAAAATTCCAGATTTGAAATACCTTCTAGTTCCTTGCTTCTTCAAGTAAATTTCCTACCATTTATATATTTTAATCTATGAATTCCATCCATTCCTTAAGTAGAAAACAATGGCCGTTAAGAGGAACAGATAATGAGTTATGTGCTTTCATGAGTCCCTCTAAATTGTATAGGATGAGGATTTTAATGCTTTGGTCTAACGTTACTCATGATAGGTAGACAAACGGGTTAAGGAAAACGCTAAATTCCAAAGTGAAATTTAAGTAAGCATGCAAGAGTATCGATTTGTAAAGTTTAAAGTAAGGTGGATGTTGATGTATCTATCTCATCTTATTGAATAGGAGTCTATTTTTAAGATCAAAAGAATTTACTAGTAAAGCTCACAGGTAAGCAGTTATAACCATGCTCTTTACACAAGTTCTATTTTTATAAAAGAATATCTCTCTCTTTTCAAATGCTCTCCTGAAGGTAAAGTATGTATGAAAGTATATTATGTATAAGCCCTTCTTGTTTGCCCCTGTTAAGCACCCTACTACTTATAATCATGTGTATGGTATATGGTAATGCATCATGAGATTTTATGCATGCTTTCTCTTAAGTAACTAATATCTTTCTTATATATATATATAGCATGACATGAAACCCTTTTTCGAAAATGCATATCCATCGGACTAAAGAAAGACAATAAAAATGAATGAATGCAAAGGAAAGGAAAGAATGAAAGGAATGTTCAATGTATGAAAATACGTAACGGGTACATGAATGAAAGAGGTACCCAAATGAATGAAGGGGCAGATTGTAATGCCGAGCAGTTGTATCTGGTACACCCTGACGGAATGAGATTCTAACCTATGGACACGGGCGAATCCATTGGCCATAAGGTTGCTAACCCTTGCACGCGAGGCGTAATAGTGTGCAATGGCCTATGAAAGTGAAAAGATGAAAAGCATGTTTATGCATGAAAAGCGCATTTAGCATGAAAGAATGAGTTATTACCCAAAGTGTTTATGCATGAAAGTATGGCATATTTCTCAAGAACGTTTATGCATGAAAGCATTTTCAAAAGGACTGCAAATGTTTATGTATGCATGTTTTCAAAAGAAAGTTATGTGAATAATATGTTAACGGCATGGTGTACTGCTTACTGAGTATTAGACTCACTTTTGTGTTTATGTGTTAAACGTCCAGGTAATGATGGAGAGGCTATGAAGCCAGGCATTGCAGAGGAGGGAGGGGCTGAAGCTTAGGATTCCCCAATTCGATGAATGATGAAGGTTTTAGTTTTTTTTTCGAGTTTTGGTATGGGTCCCATGTTGAGACATTTTGTGATAACTACCTTAAACAATGGGGTTTTGTTGGATATGTTGTAAATTTCTATGTGGGGCGATGGTAAAGGTATGACTCCTATGGAGGGGTGATGGTAATCCCTCATAGGATGGCTTGCCACCTTTTGGGTTTGTATCTAAGGAACTGAGTTCCTTCTTATTTTGAAAACCAATTATGTCGATGAATGAATGATGGACTCGGAGAGTCCTTTATGGATATGTTGAACTAAATGTCTACCAGATGCCCCCTTCCTTTTGGTCATGATTCTAAGGTGCATGCGTGGCATGTTCACGCAAACCCCACGTTACTTCCGCAGAAAAATAAAAGAAATCTGTAGTGATATTAATAATAGGGCCTATAAATATATATATATATATATATATATATATATATTTACTGAAAGGAAAGGAAAAAGGAAATGATTAGGTAAGTGTCCTTCCTCGTCCTGGGTGTATCTGGGGCGGGGTGGTGACAATAACCAAGTATGAATAAAGATTATCAGCAACCAATTCATATATCACTACATGAATTGGAGCACACAAGAGCATCAATAATTTGTGTTTTCAAGTAATGTGTCTATAACCAGAAATATATATACATATAGTTAGGCGCAAAGATTTTGTTATGAACATTATTGACCATGTAGGCTTCCCTCCTGTACTCCCCTATTTGCAAACATTGTAGTAAAGTAACTAGCCTTGATTAACTAGCCAATGGAAAGATATGTAAAACAGTTCTGATATATATAATTTACATTTTTTATTTTTTTGTTAAAGTTCTTTAAGTGTTGGTTTAATTAAGTGAATGTGATTTTATTGTTTAAATGATCATTTTTCGTATATCTGGTATTCTTCTGATGGTCAGTTGATATTTTGTACCTTCAATAGAGTGATATTATAATAGTTCGATTGTAAAGTTTTGTGGGAAAACTAACAGTTTCTATAAACAGGTTTTGTGGGAAAATGCATTTTAAGAAGAGAGTAGCTGGTGAGAAATACTTATAAAGCTACTTTTGGTTAATTCTCACGAGATGTAGATGTGGAAACAAGTATAATTGTCACGATTATTGTTTATGTGCCAAACGATAGTTTGCAAGCATATCCCACGACACTGATCATGGGTAAAGCTATGTTCCACCACTTTTGATCATGGGAAATAATGTTATTTCTCACAATAGAAAGCAATGTCTACATCTATTTGTCACGACGTTCTGGGTGTTTTGGTTAGGGACCTCGGTCAAGTCCCTAAACACTAGGATGTCCACGCCAAGGGCAACTTGGTGATGACCGAATCTCTGTTCCTCTCTTGCTTGATTCTCGAACAATGGTGGCTATGGTGGCAATGTGGACAATGTGAGGTTAAGTGTTTAGGCTAGGATGAGTGTATGGAATGTGGAAAATGGCTAAGTGTTTGGGTGACTAGGCTTGCATGGAGTGCATGGCAATAGTGGCTTGCATGTATGGCGTCATTTTGGTGATTAGGGTTAGGGTTTGGATGATGTGGCTAGGGTTATGGGTTGGAGGCAACTAGGGTTGCCGTGGACTATGGTGGGATTAGGTTTGACGTGGTTTTTGAAGATTGGCTTAGGATTATGGGTGTTTGATGCAAGGTGGATGGCTTGAGGGTTGCCCTTGATGTTTGGGCCACTTGGATGGTGATTAGGATTGTTATGGTGAAGTGTAGCTAGGGTTTTGTGAGGTGGCTAGGGTGGATTTCGAGATTTTGAAGAATTGGCTTAGGGTTGGAGTTTAGGATGATGCTAGGGTTTGGTTGATGGTTTAGGGTTTGGTTGATGGAAGATAGGTTTAGGGTTTGGTTGATGGTTTAGGGTTTAGGAGATGGAAGATAGGTTTAGGGTTTGGAGGTCGGCGGCTAGGGCTTGGCCGAATAGTGGTTGAGTAATCTTAGGAAGTTTCCTAAAATCTTGGAATTTGAATATGGGTTGGATGATGGCTGGCCAAAAGAGTTGATGGAGTCAACTAGGGTTTCCAAGTATGGAAACACTAATATAGAAAGAATGGTGGCAGCTAGGGTTAATTCAAATTAGGCAAGAGTGGCCAAATTTGAATTTGAATGAGGAGGGAATATGTGTTTGGTAAGTGGCTAAGTATGGAAAGTATGGGGATTTCAGTTTTGGCTTGTTTAGGCAAGTCAAAAGTTGGCTTGGCTGTTTTAGGAAAGGGAGATTTAAGGAATTGAATGTGATTGACAATTCCTTAAATCTAGGGATTTGATTTGGAAGAGGTTTGGGATGATGGGTAAGGTGGCTAGGGTTGATCTTAAATGGTAAGAGGCATGGGAGTTGTTGGGAATTGGGAGTTTGACTAGGCCAAAGGATGGATTTCAAGTTTGAAGGGATTGAAAGATTTGTGGGATTTGGCTAGGTCAAAAGGGGATTGGATGAAGGGTAAATATGGTAGATGGCCAAATAAGGAAAGTAGGGCAAGAGTGTTGGGCGGCTAGGGTTAATTCAAATAAGGCAAGAGTGCCAAAATTTGAATTCAAATTCAAATGAAAGTGAGAGTTCGGCTAGGGCTAGGTGGATGATGGGGCTAATTATGGTAAGTGACAAAGATGGGAAGATGGGAGATATGGCTAGGGTTATATGGAGGGGGCGGCAAGGTAATTTATGGTAAGTGGACTAGGACAAACACTATAGTGGGCGAGACTTAGTGGTTGGGTGGATCAAATGAGGCAATGCGTGGATGAAAGCAATGAACAATGGATGAACAAGATGATGAACAATATGAGCATTCAAGATTAATGAATGAACATAATATAAAAGTATGAACACTCAAGAATTTGAATGAACACAAGGATAAAAACAACTTTGATTCACGAATTTCACAAAGTTGCAAACAAATCAAGATAGATTGGATCACACCTATTCACGAGTTGCAAGGTGATGATCCTCTACTAAGGATTCACGAATTTCACCCAAGTAGCCCAAGTGCTAAGCACCGAAAAGTGATGTCAAGAACAATAGTCTACCCACTTAGGGAATTTGTCAAAAGATGTGAAAGAAATGACTAAGGGTCCTATTTATAAATGTTACAACTTGAAAACCTCCAAAAGGTCTCTTTGCAATAAAAGAAATAAAATAAATAAATAAAATAAATAAATAACATAAATAAGATAGTGGCATGGACCACATGGCCGTGGCATGCATGAGCCAATGGTTCGGCTAAGGGGTGCATGGGGGTCGAATTCTAGCTTGTTCTCATGCTGAAAATGTAATTTTTGAGGTCTGGCTTGACTGTGGCTCGACCCTGGCTCGAGCCAAGTTTCGCTCGACACTCCGCTCGACTCCGCTCGAGCGAATACAACCAGAGAGCTCCGCTCGAAACTCGCTCGACACTCCGCTCGACTCAGCTCGAGCGCCAACAACCAGAGAGCTCCGCTCGAGCGATATGTATGCGTATGGCCAAGGTGCAACTTTAGAGGCGATTTTACTTGGGGTCCTAACAGTTTTATCCGCAACATTGTTGTGGGTAAAAGTATTTTTTCCATAAATAATCATTTTGGTGGAAAAAAAAAAAACTCTTTCTTGGCTAATTTTATTCCATGAGTCTGCCATGAAACAATTTGGTAAGAAAAAAGTTTTTGTCACTGAGTCCATACTTTTTTAAACCACAATCCCTCCCAAGAAAAAGCGGTGCTTTTTTCTTTTTGGGTTTTGTTTGTTTCTGGATTTTCTTTTAGATTTTGTTTGCTTTTTTATTTTTAGAGCTCCATAACCATGGCAAGAAGAGTCTACCATTCCTATTCTCATAACCACCAGCTTAGTTGCTGACTTTCATGATATGTATAAAAAGACTAGTACTAGTAAAATTGGATCCAATAGATCTTTTATTGAAAAAACTCAAAATATCCCTTACTAAAATTTTCAGAACAGTCAGTCATGTAGCTGTACAAATTATCATTGATGCCCATTATTGGGAAGTGTTATTTGTTGTTTCATCGAGTTGGCTACACAAATCCTATCCCATTTGTCCATGCCATTAAAAGGTGTATCGAAATTGAGCATGTACACAAATTGATAATTCATCTACAAGAAATGAAGGAACTATTTATATGTGGTAATCTTATCATTGTTCTGGATATTATATATATTTTTTATATTTTACATTTTTACTGTTGATTATTTTTTCAACTGGCTCATAATTAATTATATTATATAGGGAGAGTACAAATGAAGCCACTCAAACCACAGATCAACAAAAGTGCAAGGAAGTGAACATGCAATGGGAAATAAAATATTGGAAAAAGTAACTCATCAATTTCATATCAACATGTTTTCACTCGTTTCCTTATCAACCGACTTGAATTCTTGAAAGAAACCTTTTTATAGACTCTCGAACAATCGATCAATCTTAACCATAATTTGTACTAGAATAATCCTTGGAAACTAATAGTCTATTTAATGTTGGTAGATGCCCACTCAGAATAAAATGCATGTTCCTGAAATTTTTTTATAAATTTTATAGTAACAGAACTTCCAAGCTTCTGAGACTTTAGAGGTATGAAAAGTTGCTTCTCATTGGATAGAACATCATTGTTATCACGTCTGTCACATGGACAATGATATAAAAATTAGTGACTATTGTCCAAGTTTTCTATGTTTTTTACCAGTAAACAAACACTATTATTTTGATTTATATTGGCAAATTTTCTAGAAATTTTGAGTCTTCATTTTCTAATGATAGATGGTGTATTTATAAATACACTACTAATATTATTAGTATTATTGTTAGTTATTTAAAGATCACTGACAAAAAAAATTTCTACTGGCTCCCTATTTGTACGGTTTCAATTGGATGCCTTATTCTGTTAATAGTTTATTTGTACTGGTATGGTTGATAATTTATTAAGGATATAAATTACATTGGTAAAATGGATACATTGAAGAGGAATCTACCCATATCTCTTATGTTGCTAGAATGGATAAATTATGGATGCTATGTTTTGCAGTCCAATCATATGATTCTATTTGCGGTGCTATTCCTAGTGTCAAACATATACTGTAAGCTAAATACTACTTTTTGTCAACAAAACTGAATAGTTTTTCCTAAGATAAGAAGACAAAATTAATAATGTTTGGCTTTTATCTTTTTTTTCTAAGATATTTTCTAGTTGGTAAGCGTATCTTTTACATTTCTCTACTAGCTTCTGTGTATATATACAGTAAATTAGTTATTGTTCCTTGCCTAAGTTGTGTATTGCTTTTAAGCATTTGTGTCAATAACTAATTTCTATGTTGCTGGAAGTAAGGGTATATATTTCTAGCTTCCTGACCATGGGTGGCTGGTTTTTACTACAAAAAAAAGTAACTTTCAGAGCAATGTAAGTCATTATCTTTTTTATTACTTATAATAAATAATTATAAGTTTTACTTATCGATTATGGTTCAAGCATATGTCATATCAACCTATTCTAGGCAGTCAATTAAAGTGATATATGTATGCCTTGCACTTAAATGTTGTCCATACTTGCACAAAGTATATGAGTTTTGTTAATTTGCTTGAATGATCTTGTGAATATTTTGGAATCACTTCAATACTTTTATAGTTCCTTGAATTGTTTTGATATCTGACCTTGGATATCAATTCTCCACTGACTAGACACTACCAAGATTTTTATGTATGACATTCATATTGTAAGATTTACCTTCATAAAATAATGAGACATATTATATATTTATGTTATAATTGAGATGAAACTGAAAACTTAGTTTGTTATAGTTCTGTCTCTTTCTCTCTCTCCACCTTTTTGTTGTTATCATATATGAAATCATACACTCATGATATGTCACATTCAAAAGAGTATGTATGTGATTATCTTTTGAGACCTACTTGCATCTCATTAGTCATAGTTGTATTCTACAAACAGAAGTTATGATTCTAACGTTCTACTATAATGATTCTAATTATTCATGGAAGACAAAGTTATGGCTTATCCTAGTATATGCATTTTTGTTGGGCAAGTTTTAATTTGAGGTCTCCATTAGTGTTTGTTCAATGGCTCTTAATTAGAGGTTGTAAACCGTGTAATATTGGTGATTAGTGGGAAATATGTTGATCGCAAATAATATTTAAATATGTCTTGGAATGTATTAAACTGGTCGGATTGATTGAATGATAATTTGAGTAATGAAATCAAAGTAATTAGATATGCGGAAGTTTTAACTACCAATCATAATGTTCCAGATTCAATATTTGTATCATCTTTTCCAACTGATTTGCTAAGCAAATATGTTTTGGTAGCTAGGTAATTTTTTTTCTCATGTCTCATTTGTATCATCTTTCCCTACTTATTGCTAAGCATATATCCCTATTGTCCTATAAGAAATGTGACACTAAAATGGCTAATACAAATCATTACATAGTTTCTTCAGGTATCATGAGCCCTAATATTTCTGGATTAAGAGGCTTTGCAATCAAGTATGAGTGGAAATTATCAGCAACCAATTCATGAATCACTACATGAATTGGAACACACAAAAGCAGCAATAATTTGTGTTTTAAGTAATGTATCTAGAACCGGAAATATGTGTACATGTAGTTAGGTACAAGGATTTTGTTATGAACATTATTGACCATGTTGGCTTCTCTCTTGTACTCCCCTATTTATAAACATTGCAGTAAAACAGTAGGCCTTGATTAACTAGCCAGTAGAAAGATGTGTAAAACTGTTCTAATATATATAATTTACATTTTTTATTTATTTGTTAAAGTTCTTCAGGTGTTAGTTTAATTAAGTGAATGAGATTTTGTTGTTTAGTTGAGTGTTTTCGTATATCTGATATTCTTATGATGGTTAGTTGATATTTTGTACCTTCAATACAGTGATATTATAGTTGTTTGATTGTAAAACTTTGTGGGAAAACTAGAAGTAGGTTTTGTGGGAAAAGACTTTTTAAGAAGAGTGAAGCTGGTGGAAAATACTTATTTAGTAATTTTTAGTTAATTCCCACAAAATACGGACCTGGAAAAAAGTATAATTGTCACAATTATTATTCATGTGCCTAACGATAGTTTACAAGCATTTCCCATGACACTGATTATGGGTAGAGCTATATTCCACTACTTTTGATGCAATGTCTATATCTACTTGTCATAAAGTTTTTGGTATTTTATCTACCAATGTTGTCAGAGGTAAAAACATTTCTTTTCATGCATAATTTTTTTTATGGAAAAAAACTCATTCCTTACCAGTCATATTCCACGAGTCTATCACGAAATAAATTGGTGAGAAAAAAGTTTTTGTCATTAACTCCATACTTTTTCCGACCACAGTCTCTCTAAAAAAAAAAACGGTATTTATTGTAGTAAAGGCTTTTCATACACTATTTTTAATCTCGTACCATACCGGCCACTGGTCCGGTACAGGTATTACATGTATTTCGTACCGGCCCAAATATCGGCTGTATCAGCCAATATTTCGGCTTGTACCGGCCTGTATTTTGGCCTTTACCAGACGATATTTTTTTTCATTTTTTTAAACTACAAACTTATTTTTTTACTCTCAATTCAAATTAGGCTATTTATAATTTATATATATATATATATTTATATATAATTTATTCATACATAGACTATTATTTTAGAATATAATTTTTATATATTTATATATATCAATTATTCCGAAACGGTACCGGTACCGAAATATTTCGTTTCAGTGTCTTGATCGGTATGACATCCGATACGATATTCAAAACATTATTTTCATACCTGCATACAGTGTTGAGACTATAAACTATGGACAACACAATTTTATCATTCTTTTGCTGAAGTAGATAATCCAGATTAATGTTAGGGAAACTTTTACCCTCTGAGATAGCAGAAAAAATTGTACTAGTATCCACAAAACCCATTTAATTAGTTATGGCTGCGAAGACATGAGGACATGAGTTTTGCAATAATATTGGGTGGATTGAAAGAAATTGGAGAAGCCATAAAAATGATGCATGATGAGCCAGTCGACTCGGATAGCATGAAAGTTTGAGAAAAACTATTTTGGCCTTCAATACTAAAACAAGTGTACATTCATTTAACTATATACATCAATACAAACATCTGAGTAAGGAGAGTTACGTTACAATCGACAACCCAGCTTGTACAACCATTATGCATTAATATGAAGATAAGTCAAAGAATATTACAATAACGATCGAATGAAAGAAAAATATATTCTAATTAAGTTGGTGTATGGTTGGCTGGATCGATCGTTACCATGAAGGTTGGCACTATGCAGCATGATTTGTGGGGTATGAACTATGCTTTCCATCTCTATGTTGACATGTCGTGACGTCCTCACTTTCTATACATGTGTTCGAGATTGATACATAGTTAACACTCATACCAAATGTGTAGGTAGAACATTCATGTTCTAGTTAGTTTTCAATTAGTACCAGATTTTTACTACGGAATAAACGTGACAAGCTATAATTAATCTTAACTTGTTAACGTCTAACACTTTAAGGCCCATATGGATAGTGAAAGTGTTTCATTTTATCTCATCTCATCATTATAATTTTTTCAAATTCTCACACAAAATATAATAAATAATTTAACTTTTTTAAATCTCATAATAATAATAACATTATAATAATATTTTATTCAAATTTTAATTTTCATCTAAAATTATTTCATCTCATCTCATTATCCAAACCGTACTAAGTGACAATCATATAGAATCATTACAGTGTTCATTCAAAGGATAAATTATACGAAATAGCCAAAATGCAATGGGGTCAGCCCTAGTTGGCCAAATCTAGTTTTTATTTTATTCTTTTTTTAAAAAATAAATCAACATAATAGTTGCACTGAGTGTTATGTCTTTTCAATTAATATTGATGAGCAAAAGAATTAACAGGGACTAATTTCTTACAATCTCATAGCACATAACGTTATTTCTTAAAAAACAAATAAAGGGGACAAATCTTAATTATCCTATAACATAATCTCTTACAAAATATAAATGAGGTTACTTTTTTTAGCCGATATATTTTATCAATAAATAAAAGAGAAATACATTAGAAAGGAGTGGGCTTCCTCAACTATCACCCGGCCCAAAGTAGTAGATACAAAAAAGAAAAAAAAAAAAGGAAATGGGGAAATGGTACTAAGTGATTGGCCCAATATTCCGGCCACCGCAATGGCATTTATTGGAGGAACCCATAAATTCATGTGTTTTTTTGAATAATTTATTGCGAGTTTTCTACGATAAAAGAGTAGAAAAATGATAGTCTGATTATCAAATATATATGTTTATTTATATATTTTATTTTATTATTTTTTTTAATGATTAAAGAATTAATTATTAGTGATTTTTTTTTCTTAATAATTAAATGATGACCTACACAAAAGAACCAATAAAAGAAAAGAAAAGAAAATAGTAAAAGAGAACCCAAATCTAATGCCTAAGCGAAGTAGGAGGTGTTTGGAGCGGCAGGTGGCCGTGAGTGATTGTTCTGGGAGGGGTTGACTACATTCATGTGAAAGTTACTAGACTCTTTTGAGGTTATTCGTTTGCTTTCAACAAACATATCATCTTATCTAATCGTTATAATTTTTTAAATTTTAATATAAAATAAAATAAATAATTTAATTTTTTTAAATCTTAAAATAAAAATAATATTAAAAAAATATTTTTTAATAATATTTTATTCAACTTTTTAACTTTAATCTCAACTAATCTCAACTCATCTTATCTCATCTGTGAAAACAAACGAAATTTTAGAATTAAATATTAAATTTTAGATATATTACTCTCCTAACTTTTAAAACGAATTTTTTCATCCTTGTAATTTCAATCTTGGTCGTTTTGATCCTTTCGATATAGTTAAATATTTCATGGATAAAAACTTAATGTTAATCATCCTAATTGTTCACAAACCAACAAAATAATTAGTAATGATCTTAAGATATTCTATTTCAGATGGTTCCAACTGACCAAGAATCCTCACGCAACGTACCACGATGTGTGTAATCAATCATCAGCTTCAAATGTTGCCAAAAGCTTATTTCACACGCGGTTGTGTGGCAAGATTTCCTTTATTTTTTTTTTACAATTTAAGAGGTTCAAGTAGGAGAAAGAGTGACACGTAAAGTGCATTGAATATTAGAAATAACATTACTAAATATTTTAAAATTTACTTTACTACGTGCCGTTTGTCTTTTTGTTTCACTTGAAGCACTCAAATTTGAACAAAAACTTAAATGACAGTACTACTAGGTCGATATTTAACCGATGGAAGTATATCCATCAGTGCAAATACATTTTTTTTTCTTTTTTTTTTAATCATTTTTTACATAATTTTAAATATTTTTAAAAAATAAAAATATATATCAATTTATTAATATTCACTTTCTTAAATATTAATAAAAAAAATTTTTAATTTAAAATTAAACAATAGATGGTTCAACTAACATTTTCCAAACAAAAGGATAGCTTTCCCCATTGTACATTTGTCCTCGCATACACCCAGAACACAAAGACATCGGTTTTTACGCTGCCCCGGGAGCAAGAGATTCCATACCGGCCTGAAGAAGCCATGACGACCTCAACAAATATACATATAGTTGGCATACCCACCATTTGTTGCGCAGAAACCAAATCCACCTTTTATTCTTACATTAAAGGATATATGTTGTCCCGTTCTGGGTCTGCTCAACTTCATCCCAGAAAGCTCCCTGATCAGAAAAAAGAAACTCAGAAAGCACTGTAGGGGAGGCATCAAAACCATAAAAAAAAAATGATTTGCTTAGATATTTACAACAACCTAACCTATGTTGTTTGAGGTGAGCCAGGAGACTGTAGAATTTCCGTGTCCTTCAACCAACTTATTTCAACTCGATTATTGTTGGGCTGAACTTAATAAAAAGTTATTATTCCAACTTATTTTTTTAATTTTTTATAAAAAAAATTAAATTCATTTTTATTTATTTAATACATTTCAACACAAAAAATTAAATTCATTTCAATTTAAAAGAATTAAAAATAAAACATACATAATATTATTATCCACGATTCAATTGAATGCATCAAACCCTCCGACACTAATTTCAAGCCGGAGGTACAGACGGTCAGTGGCATTTGAACCCCCCACAACAATCAAGCAAAGCTGGCATTTCTGAGACTTGCTTTCACCACTTTTAAAATTTTCTGACTTTGCATCAGATACTCGTACCATAAAAAAGGAACCGATTATTGTACGACAAAAAGAATGAATTGGCGGCCGCCCAGGAATTTGAATTCTGTTCCTCTTCATCATGAACTTGAAGAATTAACTACTTAATTAGTAAGCAGTAATTAAGCTACATATAAAAATGTCCAAAAACACTCTTAACAGTACCATATATGTATATATAATATTATATCTTACTCCATTTCAAATTGGTAGTCCAACTCTGTATCAAGCTAGTGGTAGACTGGTGGTTCTCCCAGTGGAATCCAAGTCAAGCGAATGGCTTTCTTCACTGTTTATCACACTATTGCCTATATGTATTATTGTTAAAAGAGAACCGCTACATATATAAAAAGATTATATAAAATAAATCTATAATTGATATAGTTTTATAAAATTTATTAGATCTACTTTACAATAAAATAATTTTAAAATCTGACGTACCATATCAAACCACATCAGTTTGTGAGTTTATTTTTTGTTTTTTATTTTATTTTTCTTAAACTAATTAAATTTTTTTACTCATCATCCATACACTATATATTTAATAAAATAAAAAATAAAAAATAAAATATGATGTGTGATGTATGAGAATAATGAATAGAATTTATATAGTAATTATACTGAGACCAGAACTGGGCTGTGTGCAGTGCATGCAGACTTTCTGTATGCAAAGGAAATAGCTAGCAAATCATCAATCGGTATATCTCAATATTCCACATTGGTAATTAAAGAGCTGTCTATCATTCTACCACCAAAGCGAGATAACCATCAACCATGCCACTGAATTCAACCCACTTTTCTTTTTTACACAAAAATGATGATGGCATCATTAGGGGATGACGAGCCAACAGAGAGCAATCCAGCTTCTTGCCCGAATCGGGCCTTTGTTGATAAAGAAAGCCAGCTAGCTAGCTACGACATATATAGTACTGTTCCAACAAGTTGATCAAATTAAAAATAATATACCAGCAAATGGCACTACTGCTTAGTGCTGCAGCTTATGCATTAATGCAATACAAACCTAGCTAGCTGCTGTTCAACTAACGACTAATATTTCTCTCAACTCACACCCGATAAAGCATTCATGATATCTGTTTAAATCTCACATCTCACAATGATACCCTAAAGAAAAACTATCCACTGGGTCCAAAAACCAAGAGGGTAAATACTAAATAGCTAGCTGCATGAGCTGTCCTAAAGACGAACTAGCATGCATGCTTTTTAATTTATTGTCTCCAAGGAAGACCCGACAAGCCCTAAGTACCTCAAAGTATATAAAAACCTGTTTTACCTAAATGCCAGCTGAGGATTAATGATGCTGCATGAACCCAAAAAGAAGAGGCAAATTTTGATGATTAGAGCAAGTAAGCTAGCACCAATCGACATGCCTCATGTAGAGGAGAAATCAAACTTGGTTCTTGCACCTATTGTACTACGTGGTCGTATTTCAAATGTAGTTTGTCTCCAAATTAAGCACAGGCCGGGTCAGTTTTCAAGTACTAGAGCAGTCTTTTCTAGAGAATAATCAAGAGGAGGAAACAAATTTCCAGACAGCCCTATCTATCAGATCAAGTTCCATGAAGTAATCTTCAAATGCTACAAGCTGTGCACATGTCTTACGCGATCTGTGCGCGTGCTCGGTCAATTACAATGTTCATTACTGCCTTGAACAAGATGGCCGGCCTGCTTTGAGCACAGTTTTGGAACAGCAACAAAAGCATGAGGGAATTTGCAATCATTTAGTTCATAATGTAATAAATTAAAAATGCCATGCATGCAAGCTAGCTGGCCGGTAGAAAAGCATCAGAAAATAAAATGTTTGTCGTTGGATACAATCTGACGGCCATGATCATTTTCTATCTAGATTCTGTATATTCTGGCTCTATATATGGACCAGGAGATACATGCAATATGCCGTCGACGTCGCCACGCATAAAGCATTAATAATGCATAAAACGGGCCAAAAAAAGGCAAAAGACTCGGACGCGCTAGCTTGTCAGGTATCTATAAAGAAAGCAAATAGGCATGCTTTCCAATAAATTAATTAATTAATCATGTAATTATAATGTTAGCGACGAAGTTGGAAAATATTCTCATCATTTGGGTGGATTTCATTTTAATTTTCTCGATGGCCTCCGATTCATGTTGATTTTCTTTGGTATGGTGAAATAAACAATTAATTAACTATTTTATTTTTTTTGATCCTACGCCATGCATGCATCTCGCCAACTCATGTGGTGTAAAGTTGTATTATTTTAATTTTGTATCTAAAGTCTAGTACTAGAAGTGATCATTTGTATTCCTAAACTAATAAAATTTGTTAACGCATATGAAGCTAATTTTTTTCACAAATATGCGCGTAATATAATAATAATAATAATAATAATAATAATAATAATAACACGCATTAACTTGAGTCGAGCCGCACAATGGAAAGTAAGTCCAACATTTTGAGGAACCAAAAAGGGGGAAAAATAAGAGTTTTGAAATATTAGATCATGGGTACCATGCATGCATGCATAATCCATAAAACTATATATTGTTCTATATATTTACCATTTACTTATCAATCCGCATCTAATCCTAATATATATTGACTTTATGCTTGCTTTTAAGTATTGAGATGATTTATAAATAGTAATATTTTGTGAGTCTTATTAAGACGTGATTGAATATAAATAAGTTAGATTTGCGTTTAAATGTATGAAGTAGGTTAAAATGAATTTATTTTTTAATAGAAAGTTGGAAAAGTAATGGATCATATTAATGATTGATTTGAGATGAATTGATTTGTATTTATGTTCAAAACATAGCCTAAAATGTTCAACGGCTTACAAATTAATTTTATAATTTTTATAAACTATAAAATTAAAAATTAAACATTTAAATATCTATTTATAAAAACGAAAAAAATCATATATTAATTTTACGATTAAACTATTATAAATGACAACCTATTCGTGAACAAAAACAGTTCAACCACCTATACAAACGTGGCCCAGTGAAAAAAAAACGAAGGAACTGACTCTACAAGAGTCTTTACTTGTCATAAAACCAAACCTCGTCTGCTCCCCATCCCAGGAGAGGGATTTTCGTTCCTCACAAAACCCAAGGCACTGATCGATCGATCGATCTCTCTCTCCCTCCCTCACTCTCTCTCATGTCATATCATGCAAATAGCACCAAGCGGAGCGTCCTTTAAGACCCCCCCTTCAGCCCACGACATTTGCTTCGCCCTTCGCCAGCTCATTCATTCCCAACCCCAAACCCAACCGGGTCTTCACTCTCTGATATCCTCTCTCCCTCTCTCTTTCTCTCTCTCAACGTTTTCTCCAACAGATCTCTTGGAGTGACCCTTTGGAGATGCGTGCTTTCTGAACATCGTCTCTTTACCCCTTTTATATATTCTTCTGGGTCTCTCTCTTATACCCGAGGCCTCGTTTTCGGTTTTTAAGGGCTTTTTTTTAACTTTGTCTGCGATTTCTCTCCAAAATATCTTGTAGGGTTTTCGGGGTTCGTTCTCTTTGTTGTTCAAGAACAGAGTGTTTTTCTTGTTTCTGCTTGAAGAGAGAGAGAAAGAGAGAGAATGGCTAATGGGGCCGAGAGAGAGTGTGAGTTGGTGGTGATGTTTAGCGATGAGGAGCTGAAAGAGATGAGTGGGGTGAAGAGAGGCTTCGACTATATAGAGGTCATGTGTGGGTGTACCAGCCACAGATATGGTGACGCCGTTGGGAGGCTTAGGGTTTTCCAAAATGGTGACCTTGAGATCACTTGTGAATGCACCCCTGGTTGTCAGGAAGGTCTCTCTCTCTCTCTCTCTCTCTCTCTCTCTCTCTCTGCCTAGTCATGCTCTTTTTGGGAAATGAGTTTTAATTTTTATGCATGTTGGATGCGTGTATGCGTGTGCATATACCGTTTGTGGTGAACTGGGGTTTGACGTTGATGTGTGCCACTTTCTGTTATTTAATCTGCTTCGTGAGTAGAGTTATTGGTGATGGAGAGCCTTGCAGGTTGTTCATTGTTTTTCTGTTCCACAGTTCAAGTGTATGTTGTTTTGTCTGAGTGAAGGAGTTATCTTCAATGTTCAACACAAAATAGTGCAGTTATGTATATGGCCAACAGGATATGGTCCGGTTCAGATTGAAACGTGGCTGTTTTGTTTAATACGGTGGTGTTCTTTGAGTACGTATCATTGAATGAAACCTGCATTGTAATTATGGTTGTTATTTCAATCTCTTCGGCTAGTTTGAGATTGGTTTTTTACCCTCCAAGTTCTGCTCTTTCTGTTCAGCAGAGTAATGTTGAGGGATGATGTAGCATTGGTTGTATATTTTATGGTTTTTTCCATGTTTTCCTCTTCTCGGTTTTGTTGGTATGTTACCACTGGTGTCACTGATGAAAGTTTTCTTTTCTTTTTGATAATCCTATGGTGATCCGTTTGTTCTTAGGCCTTGATCGTTTCGGGCAATGATCAAAGTATGAGCTTGAATTCTGATGAACAATCGTGGCCATGGTTTGTCAAGTTGGTATGCGGTTCATGCATCTCTTGGTATGCATGCATTTTCGTTTCCATGGTGCAAGTGTCTAGATTGAAGGTTTCATGGGTAGTATAGATGTCTGAGGATTTAATAAGGTGCTGCATTCCTCCTATATATAGCTTTAGGTATCCGGCTTGCAATGACAGCTTTTTGGATGAGCACCTAGAAAAATTCTTGAGGATTGCTTGAAGATTTCTTTGTGCAATGCCAAACTTGTATTCTGAAAGATTAATGTAAGCCCTGAACTCAGTTTGATGACCTAATTCATCGACCACTTGTGATGTGAATGTTCTAATAAAAATAATATATCTTTCTGATTGATTGAATAATTTGATTTCTGATCCCAATCATCGGAATTGAAAGAACCACCTGCCTACTATCAGTCCCTAACCATTCTTTCTTCTTCATACTGTCGGTCAGTTGTTGTTAAGGACTTGATTAGCACAATTCTTTTGTCAATATCTACCAAATTCTGATTCATTGTCCTTTAAATACGCTGCATGCAATTTATTGAACTAGTAAGGATGCTGGTCTATCATGTCTTCTTACTCATTCTTATAATCTCAGCGGACACTATACTTTCTGTTATGTACAGCATGTGCTATATAGTTCTGATCATCTAATTCCTCTACTGACTATTTGAATGACTAGACAAGTTGACTCCGGCTGCATTTGAGAAGCACTCTGGAAGAGAGACAGCTAGGAAATGGAAGAATAATATTTGGGTTATAGTTAATGGGGAGAAGGTTCCATTGTTTAAGACAGTGCTGCTCAAATACTACAACCAAGTATCAAAAAATGCTAATGGGTCCCACAGATCCCATAATGGACGAGTTTCTCACCGTGATGAGTTTGTTCGTTGTACTAGATGCAACCAGGAACGTAGGTTCCGATTGCGAACAAAAGAGGAATGTCGCATTCATCATGATGCTTTGGCAGATATAAATTGGAAATGTCCTGATCTTCCATATGATAAGTATGTTTGCCCTTACATTGAATTCTGTTTTTTTTTCAATCCTCAAAAGAATAGTGTTGAATTTATTATTTGATATAATGAGGATATGAGCCATTTAGTAACATGCTGCTTATGTTTACCATTTTATCCTAGAGAATTGGTATCTAGAAATGTGTCAGTGCATATATCAGGACTGAAATGATTGCAGTTTTCTTATTTTCAATATGATAAATCTCTTTCTAATGGCTTGCATTATGCTCATTCAATGTGCTGGCCTGTTTGTTTCTTTATCTCTACTTTTACTATAGATTTGTTTTTTCCACATAGGATACCTTTGTGCTTTGTTACAAAAAACAGCAGCTTTTAGATTGTAAGTGACCTGGAAGGTTCCGATTTATCCCTAAATTGATTTTTCAAGATGCAAGTTTGTTTAATAGATTTGGGGGACCCTCGTCTGGTTAGGTCTGGACCTCAGCCATGGTGTTTCATTTTCATCGTAATCAGTAAAATCTTGAAGATGTTGTTAGTATGTCAAATGAAGCCTGAAGTAAATTTCACAAGGTAATTTTTGTTCCTGTGAGGGAATTGGGGAAAACCTCTGTAAGCTTCCACAGTTTCATATATAGTATACAGAAGAATTTCTTATGCGTGTAAAATGTTGATTTTGGCTCTCTGAGTTGAAAAATAAAAGGTAGCTTAGCTCTTTTATACCATTATGGCCTCTAGATGGAATGCAAATGATCCTGTGTATTCACTTAGACTGAAGGTAAACCTATCTTGGAACTTTGCGTGGAATCTTTCTGCATTGGCATAATTTAAGAGGAGCTTTTTATATGTTTCTGGTTTCAACTTCTCACTCTAAGATTGTGATTGGAAAAAATGGTCTCCACCTTTCAGGCACTTCAAGCCACAAACGCTTTATCATAATATACGGATATGTAAAAATTGAAGACTGTCATACCCAACTTAGTATGTAGTGTTTCCATGCTCCCTAGCTCTAGGAACTTTGCTTGGCTTTTTATTTACTCTTTAATAACTAATTATCAGCTAATTTCTCATTGTCTTTCTAATGCTACAAAGATGTTTGCTCGTGCATGAACTTTGAAACACTATTGAAGTGGGTATGTGTCAATGCCGGTATGGTGCTTTTTGAGCCTTGACAGATAAGATAATGAAAAATGGATAGGATTGTCTAAGGTATCAATCGAAGGAGTGCAGCAACAGCCATCGGGATTTCTGAGTGGACTTTTTGCACTAAAGAACTAGAAAGTTATCGAAGACTAGAAAGAGAGAGATATCAAGGAATTTGGCAACCATGAGTGATGTACTTTTTTATGCCAGCTATCATGCACTGGATGACCCATCACATTTAAAATTAGGAAGCCCTGCAAAGATATTAGTGGGACACTGCCAATAATATATCTTCGAGGCCTCGTTATTCAAAATGCGATGGACAGGGGGTGCAACTTCCCACCCACCCACCCACCCACAAATATCTACACTCACGTACCAAAATCATTACGTATTCCTGTATATCTTTTTTCATGTACAAGAATATTTATGCATCTATTTTTGTTTGCACACTGGTGATTTTGGTAGGCATTAACTCTTATGGTAGTGTATTTGGTTGAGTTTCATAGTTTTACTCATGTGAAACAACGGCTTTCTGTATTCAGAATTACATGTGATGATGACGAAGAGCGAGCGAGTCGCAGAGTGTACAGGGGCTGCACGCGTTCTCCAACATGCAAGGGCTGCACTTCTTGCGTCTGTTTTGGATGTGAAATCTGTCGTTTCTCTGATTGCAGCTGCCAAACCTGCATCGACTTTACTAGGAATGCGAAGACTTAAGTCTCCAAAAGCATTAATCCGTCAATCGATATTTCCCCCCTCATGTGGGTTCTTTGCCCATTCAAGCCCCACCAACATTTAAAAAGCTCTGAGAGAGTCGTTTGTCTACCTTACAGACAGCGGATATGAGTTTACCTCCCTCCTTCCCTGGGTTGTTCATCAGTGTTCGTTGTTCACGTGGACTGGTTTATAACACTATCAAATTCAGTAACTTATTCCTTCCATTTATATTTGGCTCGTGCTTGATTTTATTGTTCTACCCATTTTTTTTATTGGTTCATCTTTTTTAAAGAATTGTTATTGATGTAGATTTTCCAATTATTGTGAGTAGATGGATAAAATTGTCTAACAACCGCAGCGAAATGGTTCAAGGAAGAACTAGAAGCCCCTGAGACGAGCTGGATTAGATTTGTTGGGAATGGCTTAAATGATGAGGTTCTCTAACTGAGGATGTACTACTGAATTCAATGCTTATTGGATTTGATTCTGCAGATATTGGATGTTCTTCAGGGTTGTAAGTAACTCTACTCCCCAAAAATTGTTGCCGAATTTCTCTTCACGGTTTGAATTAAATAAAAGTAAGCACTAGTGGAAATAAATTGAGTGAGTCCATAATGAGGAAGAATCAGTAACCATTGTTCCTGTCCCTATTCCAAAGGGCTACATGAATTTATTAAAGCAACTGCAGATTCTCCCGCCCCATTTTAAATGAATAAACCTTAAACTTGGGCACTGCTGAACATGGTTAAAAGATTAACAAGCAATTATATGGCTGTCTTTTAGCTCGAGCGACTTCCTTCACAGGGAGAGAGGTGTAGAGGCAGGGATTTAACAAAAGTAAATTTAAAAGCTGGTATGGCTTAATGGGGTATATTAAATTTAAAATATTTTTTAATTTTAAAATAAATATAATATTTCATATAAAAGTATTGCCATTTTATAAATTTTCATATAGATCTAATACTTCTCTATTATAAAAGTAATAATAGGGGCATGGACACTCGTGCATAAAATAATCTGACATTGGCTTAAGGGTGGTTTAGAGCCACCGCTCCCACCTCCCGCCGAGCTACCGTTATTAGGTCAGTATTTTTTTTTTTTTTTTTTACTTTTTTTTTACATGTATTTTAAATATTTAAAAAAATTTGCAATATTATTAAAGAAATATTTTTTAAAAAATAAAAATTTCAAGGGACCCATCTGTTGCTTTTTCCTTGGTTAAATATTAGAAAAACGCTTCACACCGATCGGGCTGGTTTTTTCACATAAATAACCCTCCATTCATCATAAGCCACATAGGAAAAAATACATTAAGAGAAATAGACTCCACCACATAGGATCAATTCGTCTCATCATATCCCATTCGTCCTCGTCCCCCCTTCGTCCCTCACACCAGCCAAATCACCCCACCTCGCACTCGCAACCCCGATTTGCACCCGCACCCCCTTCATCAAAGCTCAACCTGAAGTTGAAGCTCAATCCAAAGGAAATCCCCATGAATCGGCGTCAGACTCCCCCTTTGTCGAAGCTCAACTCGAAATCCTTGCTCAACCCGAAGGAAATCCTTACTTAACACCTTCAGAACCCCTCTTCGTCGAAGTACAGCCCCCTTCACAAAATTGGTATAATCGTTTCTGGTTCTGTTTGACAAATGTTGAATGGATTATGGTTTGATGGTGGGTTGATTTTGGTTTGATTATGGATTTTGGTTTGATTGGGTTTTGATGGAGATGATCAACGGAGATGAGGGAGATCAGCGACTAAGATGGTTGAGTCGGCGTGGGAGGGGGTTGAACCCTTCAAACTGGTCGAGTTCCGTTGTGGCTTGGTGGCAAGGTCTGTCGAAGAGGAACCAGGTCCATCAGCTTTGTGTTTTTTGCACTTTCGTTGGGATGGATGCTTTGGTGGAAGAGGAACGAGGATGAGTTGTTGATCAGGTGTAGATAAATGCGTAGTATGTAAAATAGAAAACTTACATGGAAGGTTGTTATTGGAGGGCTGTTTATTGAATAAAAACAGCCGAACCGGTTTGAAGGATTTCTCTAAATATTAACGTCAACATTGACTCTTGACCAACCCAACTTGGCAGTGCCACATCAATACTTGGACAGGCTTCCAAGTCTTCTTTTAATTTTTCTTTTCAAAATCTCTTATAAGATTCATTTGATTTAATTGTTTTTTCCCTTATCTAAATTTACATTTCTAGTATAAGTACTTTAGTTCAACTTATAAAAAATTTCATCGTAAAATTTGTTTTCCTCACAAAACTCATATCTCTCATTTTTTAAAATAATTTGTACAGATTTAAAGTGTACAAGATTTGTGTAAACTTTTTGAAAAAAGTGGAACCTACCAAATAAAGTTACTTTTTTTTTTTTTTTATAATTGATCCTAATTTTTTTCAAAAATTTATAGAAGACTTGTACACCTTAAATCTATATCCAGCATTAGTAATTTCTTTTCTCTTATTGAAATATAATTCCACTTTTATTGCATACATTGAATTAACTTTATAATTCAAATACTTTATCTACTATAGAGAGATATAAATATAGCATATGGACCCCACTCTGTTTAGTGTTGTAGTCCGTATTATCCATGAGTAATATTCAATATTGCGTGGATGAGGAGTTCCACGCTCCCACTCTCCTCTCTTCTCCCTTTCCCTCGCAGAAGCCATTATTGTATATATATTTTTATGTATGTATATTTTTCTCATCCTATAATGGAAAATGAATGATCTGCCACTTCCGAGCAACATGCTCTATATCACCAAGTTTTCATGTTGCTCATCAACACAAAGTCTAATCTGTTGAGAATTTGGACCTCCCAAATTCACCCCCCAGGATCTACAAAATGCAGGAATATGAAGAAAAATAGAGAAATAATAACAACACAAGAATTTACCTGGAAACTCCCAAAGCAGGAGGAAAAAACCAGCAGACCCAGAGAAGAAAATACACTATGTGAAAAATTGTTACAATCACACAATTTTTCTCCTCACCACAAATGACACCAACAAAATTTTCTCACTAAGAAAACTTTAACTCTCACCTCTTTTTCTTTTACAAGAAAAGGCCAACAGAGGATTTTAGTCACAAGTTATTACTTGATAACTTGTAATTGGTGTATTTAACCAAGAGGCAAACCCCTCTATTTATAACCCTTGAGGCCTTGCCTCTTCCTCACTTCCCACCAATGTGGGACTCCAAAAGAGCAAACCCAACAATCTCCACCTTGCGACTTTGACTGGTCCCACAGCCATGCTCCACCTAGATGAAGATCTTCATAGCTTCCGCTATCATAGCAACTTTCTGCCCCTGTCTTCATGCTAGAAGACGCACTGAAGTCAAGCCCGACTTCAGTTTTCCACGTACATCGCCCTTAGTCAGCACATCTACTAGGCGACTCACAACTCCTGTTGCGCTAGGAGTATCCGGTCTTGAACCGATCTTGGCAACCCTGGCCAATTTTTCCAGGCTTTCATGAGGAACAACAAAACTGACTCCCTTTGGCTTCCTCATATGTTTCTCACGATCAAGCCTGCCTTTTTGCACTCTTGTATTTCCTTGTCCATCACTGGACCCTGATGTCAAATACAACGAGTTAGATTTCTTACCATGTGCTAGAACCAGCGCACCCTTGGTGATCTTCCAAGCTCCTCCAGAGAACACAACTGCAAAACCGTTGTCATCAAGTTGTCCCACAGAGATTAGGTTTTTCTTAAGATCTGGAACATGTCTGACTTGTTGTAAAGTCCACACGCTCCTATTTGGAAGTATGATGCGCACATCACCCACTCCCATTACATCCAGTGACTTTCCATCAGCAGTATACATCTTCCCAAAATCACCAGCAACATAATTCTGCATGATTTCTCGATGTGAGGTACTATGGAACGAGGACCCTGAATCCAACACCCAATCATCTCTCGGACTGTGCACTGCAAGAAGTAAGGCATCATGAATTTCTTCTGTCACTGCATTCACAGCATCATCATCAGCACCTTGATTCTTGCAATTTCTCTTGATGTGGCCCGTCTTGCCACAACTCCAGCACGTGATCTGCTGCCCAGATCCCGTCTTGCTCTTCCCTCTGCTCTTGGAGCTTGATCTATCATGTCCTCTGCCCCTATTGTCAACATTCAGGGCAGATCCTGAACTCGAGGACTCATCTGAGTCTCTCCTCCGTACCTCTTCAGCAAGCACCATGTCACGTATGTCATCGTAGTTCAGTTTTGCTTTACCGGCTGAACTACTCACAGCCATCCTCATGGCCTCCCAACTATTTGGCAATGATGCCAACAGAATCAATGCTCTAATCTCATCATCAAACTCAATCTCTACAGAAGACAATTGATTTGTGATCGTATTGAATTCATTCAAGTGTTGGGCTGCAGACATACCTTCCGACATCTTTAAATTGAACAATTTCCTCATCAAGTGCACTTTATTGTTTGCAGACGGCTTTTCATACATACCTGACAAAGTCGCCATGAGATCCGCCGTGGTTCTCTCCTTACTGACATTGTGTGCCACTGTTCTGGACAAGGTTAGCCGAATAACCCCTAGAACCTGTCGATCCAACAGGCTCCAATCAGCATCATTCATACTCTCCGGCTTTTTTCCCAACAGTGGAAGATGAAGTCTCATCCCATAGAGATAATCCTCAATCTGCATCTTCCAGTACCCAAAATCAGTGCCGTTGAACTTCTCGATTCCGTGTGCTTTTATTTGATCTCCAGCCATCGTTCTCCTTAGACCCAAACTTTGGCTTTTTTATCGTAGAAATGAATAGTACTCACTAAGTAAGTTCCCAGGAAAGGTCACTCTTTCCTAGACAGAACTTCAAGGTTCCCAGGAAAGATTGGAGGGTCACAACGGACACACTTAGAATTTCCAATCTCCTTAGACAGAACCTCCTTAGATTATACGTATCCACACTACCACACCAAAGCTCCACCCCACAAAAAAGGACCCCAGCTCTTGATACCAATTGTTGAGAATTTGGACCTCCCAAATTCACCCCCCAGGATCCACAAAATGCAGGAATATGAAGAAAAATAGAGAAATAATAACAACACAAGAATTTACCTGGAAACTCCCAAAGCAGGAGGAAAAAACCAGCAGACCCAGAGAAGAAAATACACTATGTGAAAAATTGTTACAATCACACAATTTTTCTCCTCACCACAAATGACACCAACAAAATTTTCTCACTAAGAAAACTTTAACTCTCACCTCTTTTTCTTTTACAAGAAAAGGCCAACAGAGGATTTTAGTCACAAGTTATTACTTGATAACTTGTAATTGGTGTATTTAACCAAGAGGCAAACCCCTCTATTTATAACCCTTGAGGCCTTGCCTCTTCCTCACTTCCCACCAATGTGGGACTCCAAAAGAGCAAACCCAACATAATCACCCGCACCTCTCCACTACATCAGTACTGTTTCTTAGTTGCCCGCGAGACTGTGGTCGGTCCAACACTGTATTCCTATGTTTTTTTTTTACTGCTTTCCTTAAAGCAGGAATTGACACATGACTCCTATCCGCGGAGACAAGTTGAATGTGATTCATAATTCATTGTTGCGCCCTTCATCATCTAGCGATTTCTACCCGCCATAATCCACCAGCCCTACAATTTTTTAAATTTAACTCTCTATGCAAGAACAACAGAGATCTTCTTAGAAAAGCGTGGATGTTTCTTGATGCCATATTAAGAGCTGAAATAGGTGGGGGTTGGCTTTGTGGAAATAGAACTAGATTCGCAGGTAGTGATTTCGTGGTGGAAGAGAAGTAGATGTGGGGTGTGGTATTTGGAGAATTTTTGGGATGAAATAATTGCTCTCATAGATTCTATGGTTTGCATAGTGCGGCATGTTTAAATGGAGGGAAATCAGGACGCTGCAGATTGGCTTGCAAAAAGTGGTGTTGTTGGTCAAAATCTGAAATGGCATAATCTTGGAGTGTCTTACATGCATGCGTCCAAAGTGGCACGTGGGCACCACTCATCACCCGATCACTAGAACTCAAATTGCCACACGCATCGCTGCATGCATTAGATTCTTCCACCTCAGATCTTTTAAGACCTACATTGCGCCTGTGCTTCTCAAATGCCTGCGAGACTCTGGTTGTTTAACTGCTTCCCATAAAGCTAGGTGTCGGCACACAACCAATATTGCTGTAAAAAAAAACCGCCTTAAATATGGTCTCCAATCCAACCTGAATCATTCCTGCTCTCATGTTATTGCTTGTTGTTACGGGAAAACGCAAGAGACTCTGTCTTCTTGTGGGTCTTTAAGGGTGAGGCCTTGATGGGTCTAACATGGGCTTCTATCATCTCTTAACTCTGCTGCAACTTATGATTTCATGAGTTGCTGATAAATAAAGGTGAATATATTTTCTTGACGTTCAAATTGACCTGATCATTTTTTATATCCAAATTATCAGTCTTAAACTAACTAGTAAGCTTTTCAGAATTTTCTCTATGATTGTTCAAATGTTACTGTTAGTTCCTGAATACTATTTATTATTCGAGTAATACTATACATTACACTCTCATCTTATTTTAATCATACTAAGTAGTATGTGTCACATTCATCACTATAAAATAATAAAAAAGTATACAATAAATTATCATTTAACGGTGATAAATGTATTACATCTTACTTAATGAAACAGAAAGTAGAATTGTAGTATGGTGCATAAAATTTTCCTTATTATTGAGTCTGACAGATAAGATAATGAAAAATGGATAGGATTGTCTAAGGTATCAATCGAAGGAGTGCAACAACAGCCATCGGGATTTCTGAGTGGACTTTTTGCACTAAAGAACTAGAAAGTTATGGAAGACAAGAAAGAGACAGATATCAAGGGATTTGGCAACTATGAGTGATGTACTTTTTATGCAGCTATGTTTGGTTTCAAAACTCTCCTTAACTCATCTCAACTTATCTCATTTTTATTATTATAATTTTTCTAAATTTTTACACAAAATATAATATTTATTTTTTCAAATTCCAAAAAAATCTTCTCAAATTCCCACACCAAAGCAATCTTATTTTTCAAATCCCAAAAGAATATTTCTAAATTTTCACACTAAAATATAATAAATAATCTTACTTTTTCAAATCCCCAAAAAATCTTTCCAAATTCTTATACAAAAAATAATAAACAATCCACTTGTTCAAATCTTAAAATAATAATAATATTAAAAAATAATATTCATAAAATATCTTATTCTACTATTCACAAATCATCTCAACTCTCCTCCCAATCCAAACTGTCCTAAAATTAGGAAGCCTTGCAAAGATATTAGTGGCTGTGGGACACTGTCAATAATGAGATTTGCTACACAACCTCCTTCACACTTCATAGTTTTTAAAATTTTTTAATTTTTTAATATTTAAAAAAAAAAATTTGAGTTTAATCTTTTTAAATTATTTCAAATTTTCTATTTATTATTCATATAATAAATATTTGATAAAAGAAATAAATTAAAAAAAAAATGTCGAATGTGGAGTGTAACGTGAATAGTAGGAAGTTGTGAAAGTTTGTTGGCCAATAATATATCTTCAAGGCCTCGTTATTCAAAATGCAATGGACAAGGGGTGCAACTTCCAACCCACCCACCCACAAACATCTACACTCACGTACCAAAATCACTAAGCATTCCTGTATATCTTTTTTCATTTACAAGAATATTTATGTATCTATTTTTGTTTGCACACTGGTGATTTTAGTAGGCATTAACTCTTATGGTAGTGTCTTTGGTTGAGTTTCATAGTTTTGCTCATGTGAAACAACGGCTTTCTGTATTCAGAATTACATGCGATGATGACGAAGAGCGAGCGAGTCGCAGTGTACAGGGGCTGCACGCGTTCTCCAACATGCAAGGGCTGCACTTCTTGCGTCTGTTTTGGATGTGAAATCTGTCGTTTCTCTGATTGCAGCTGCCAAACCTGCATCGACTTTACTAGGAATGCGAAGACTTAAGTCTCCAAAAGCATTAATCCGTCAATCCTATGCCTCTCTTTTCGTTTAAAGGTAAACTGAATGTTGTTCAGGGTTGTAAGTAACTCTACTCCCCAAAAACTGTTGCCGAATATTTTTCACGGTTTGAATTAAATAAAATTAAGCACTAGTGGAAATAAATTGAGTCTATAATGAGGAAGAATCAGTGACCATTGTTCCTATCCCTATTCCAAAGGGCTACGTGAATTTTTTAAAGCAACTGCAGATTTTCCCACCCGATTTTAAATGAATAAACCTTAAACTTAGGCACTGCTGAACATGGTTAAAAGATTAACAAGCAATTATATGGCTGTCTCTTTTCGCTCGAGCGACTTCCTTCACTGGGAGAGAGGTGTAGAGGCAGGGATTTAACAAAAGTAAATTTAAATTTTTTTTTTAATTTTAAAATAAATCTAATATATCATATAAAAGTATTGCCATTTTATAAATTTTCATATAGATCTAATACTTCTCTATTATAAAAGTAATAATAGGGGCATGGACACTCGTGCATAAGATAATCTGACATTAATGGTTTAAGGGTGGCTTTACAGCTACCTGAGCAACCGTTAGTTACGTTTGTATTTTTTTTTTTTTTACATGTATTTTAAATATTTAAAAAAATTAAAAATTAAAATCTTATTAAAAAATAGTATTTTAATCACTAAATAAAAATAAAAAATAAAAGTCTCAAGGGACCTACTAGCGGTGACCAACCGGACTTGGTAGTGCCACATCAATCTATTATAAGATTCATTTTTTTTTTTTCTAAGCTATTATAAGATTCATTTGATTGAATTGTCTTTTCCCTTATCTAAATTTACATGACTAGTATAAGTACTTTAGTTCAACTTATTAAAAAAAATTCACCGAAAAATTTATTTTCCTCACAAAACTATCTCTCATTTTTTAAAATAATTTGTACAGATTTAAGTTGTACAAAATTTGTGTAAACTTTTTAAAAAAAAGTAGAGCCTACCAAATAAATTTACATTTTTTTTATATATAAATATAGCATATGGACCCCCACTCTATTTAGTGTTGTAGTCTGCAATGCCATTATCCACGAATAATATTCAATATTGCGTAGATGAGGAATTCCACGCTCCCACCCTTCTCTCTTCTCTCTTTTCCTCATACGGCTCAGAAGCCATTATTGTATATATATTTTATATATATGTATATATTTCTTTTCCTATAATGGAAAATGAATGATTTGCCACCTCCGAGCAAAATGCTCTATATCACCAAGTTTTCATGTTGCTTATCCACACAAAGTCTAATCACCCGCACCTCTCCACTACATCAGTACTGTTTCTTAGTTGCCCGCGAGACTCTGGTCTGTCCAACACCCTACTCCTATATTTTTTTACTGCTTTTCCTTAAAGCAGGAATTGACACATGACTCATTGTCACGCGCTTAATCATCTAGCGATTCCTACCAGCCCTACAATTTTTTAAAATTTAACTCTCGGTGCAAGAACAACACAAATCTTCTTAGAAAAGTGTGGAAGTTTCTTGATGCCATATTAAGAGCTGAATCTTGGCACTTCGGCTGTTTTTCTTATCCAAAAAATGTGGAGTAGAAAAACTTTAATTATTAGCCGCAATAACTCTTTCAAAACCAGTGCAATCTTATATACTGTGTATGTATAACCTTAGGCCGACCTACCAACTAAAACTATCTCCATGCTGGTGGGTCTTCTCTTAGACTATGTAGAAGACTAGAAGTCTGTGGACCAAGACCTTATATTTTGTTTTTACTTTTTATATTTGCAATATCTAATCATATACAATATAATATAATTTCATCCTATACACAAAATAAATAAAACAATTATAAGCAAAAAAATTAAAAATGAAATCAAAAGATGAAAAAAATGTGACTATATTATGAGACAAAAAATTAGAAATATTAGATGCATGGAAATCATTTCATTCCTAGTTATGCATCTAGCAAAATATTAAAGCACATTTTTCATCTAACAAGTGTTAAGAGGAAGACAGGCAGATTCTTAATGCACTTCAGATCCTTGCGGTTGTTCCTTCACAGCATTTGATCAAGTTTGTTTCTTGGGAAAAACCTGCTCAAGGCTGGTTTAAATTAAATACAGATGGGAGCAGCTTCGGTAATCCGGGTTCCTCAGGGGCTGGTGGTGTCATCAGAGATACCCAAGGAAATTTGGTACATGCTTTTGCTTCTCATCTAGGCATTGAATAATAGAGCAGAATTGTTAGCTCTTTTCCAGGGTCTTAGAACTTGTAAACAGGTGGGGGTTGGCTTTGTGGAAATAATTTGGTACATGATATTAGACTCCAGATTGGCTTGCAAAAAGTGGTGTTGTCGGTCAAACTCTGGAATGGCATAATCTTGGGGAAGTGCCTCGGCGGCCAAGGGGTATCATTCGTTTGGATAAATCGGGATTGCCATCTTTACGTCTCTGCTAGAAGTTGGGTTGCTTTTGGTTTCTGCTGTTTATTGCTTAAGTTCTTCTGTTTTGAATTTTCTTGTTATTGTGTTTGGAATTGTCTTGTTCTGGCTTTCGATTCTCTGATTGTAATTGGTATTCCTCTGCCAAGTTTTTTTTTATTTATTTATTTAAAAAAAGTATTGAGAGGAAGACAAAGTGGAAAGAGAAATGAATAAAATAAATTATACATGGATGAATAGTGCCAACTAAATGTAAAATGAAGATAAAATACATGATTCATTGGAGCTTTTTTTTTTTTTTTGGAGGGATAATTGATTATTTTAGATGTACATGTAAAATACAATATGATCCATAGATATACATCATAGCCTTTTTAATGTTTTTTTTTCTCCTGGAACAAAAATTAACTAATTTAATTATCTGTCTTTTGACCACCTTCAAACAATACACATTGCACTGTCACAAGAATAAGCGAGTGTCTTACATGCATGCATCCAAAGTGGCACGTGGGCACCACAGATCATCACCCGATCACTAGAACTCAAATTGTCACACATATCGCTGCATGCATTAGATTCTTCCACCTCAGATCTTTTAAGACCTAACCATAAAAAAAAAATTATATATATATATATATATATATATATATATATATCTCTCTCTGCCCACGCCTCTACATTGCGCCTGTGCTTCTCAAATGCCTGCGAGACTGTGATTGATCCGACCCTTCGGTAAATTCTTACCTATTTAACTGCTTCCCATTAAGCTAGGTGTCGGCACACAATCAATATTGCTGTAAAAAAAACCGCCTTAACGGTTTTGCTATTCATCCTCTCCACACTCTACACTCCACACTCCATACTTTTTAATATTTTTTAATATTTTAAAAAAAAAATTTTAATTTATTTTTTTTAAAATTATTTATAATTTTTTATTCACTATTCATATAAAAATATATTTGATAAAAAAAATTTTAAAAAAATTAAAAAAAAAATGAAGTGTAGAGTGTAATGTGAATAGTAAGAGGTTGAATAGATTTTTTCTATGGGAAAACGCAAGAGACTGTCTTCTTGTGGGGATCTTTAGGGGTGAGGCCTTGATGGGTCTAACATAGGCTGTTTATCCAGGTTTTGATCAGGAAATCCGAATATATTTGGATTGAAATCTGGATTTTAAATCCGAGTCGGAATTCAGACTGGATTGGTCCAGATCAAACCTGAGCTGAAACTCAGTTGAATCTGAATTTTTTAAATCTAGAAATCCGAATTCTGGATTGTACCCAGATTTTTTTTTTCTAGTCTATACAAAGGTTTTAGAAGCATAATTTTTTTTTTTTTTTTATAAAACCTGTATTGCATTTAAAAAGTTGAAAAGCATAATTCTTCTACTTATTAAAAAAATTTAAAAAAAGTGTTGAAAATCATAATTTTTTATAAAAGCCTATATTTTATGAAAACTTTGTCTGAGTCAATCATTAAAAAGCATAATAAACATTTTCCAGAATAATAAAAATATATAAAAATAAAAAACTAAAATGCATGCAATCCACTACATATTACATTATTTTGATATTTACACATTATATTACAATATACAAAATTACAAGATATAAATTACAAAATCATGAGCATGGTCTTCAGTCAATGATTTAATCTCAGACCAAGTTGCAACTTCAAGTGATCTGATTGAAAGAGAGCCTACAAAAAACAAAAGTTTTGAACAAACGTGTTACAACATAATCTTCTCTCATGTTATGATATAAATGCAGCCTGAATGTCGTGTGTATAAAATACACAAAGCACATCACCTATGCACAATTAACATAACCAAACAAAATTGAAACAACCAGACTTGGAAGCAAAATTAAGTCAAATACAGAAAACAAACCAGATGCTCTAATTCAGGAGAGCTTCTGCGATTTCAAAAAATGGGTTTCACTCATAAGTAAATGATGCAAAGCAGAGGAGTGTCGCTATACTAAGAATGACTCCTAACTATATAATACCAAGTTTCATATGAGAAGATGTACCTACAGCTTTCTTAAGAATTAAGATAAGTGTGAAACAAATTGAGCAAACGCCAATAAATTATATATGCAGGTCGTATAATTTAGAAAATAAAGCAACATTTTCAAAGAAGCGAACTGAGATGCACACAAACTTTCCTAGCAAATGATGCAAAGCAGAGGAGTATATAAACAAGATCTGTAGAGATTTAGAATGTACAAGTATATAAACAAGATCTGTATACTCTAAACATATAATATAACATTATTCGTCTATGTTCATTGCCCTCCCATCGCTTACTTCCATGAGAGATAACACAAGAAAAATCCCATTCGACAAATTCAGAAGCCAACCCACCTCTCAATGGCCTTAAAACTTCTTAGATTCGATACCCACAGCAAAACAGATCTAACCCATAAAAATAATCCTCAAACCCAATCTTCAAGTGCTTAGAAAAATGTTTATTTATTTTCCTTTGTTCAACTAAACAGGTCTAACCCATAAAAATAATCCTCAAACATTCAAACATTCAAACATTATCATCAAAACAAACCCAAAATCAACGAAGAGAGAACAAAACAAATAGAGAGACGAAAGAAAACATACCTAAACGGAATAGAACCCAAAAATAAAATAAGCAGATCTAGCCAAATCACCGAAACAAACAAGCAAAGCCAAACTCAGAAATCTTGAACAAAATCAAGCTATTTCATCCAAGAACTGACAATTCCCCCGAACATAATTAACGAAAATAGAAGCAATTGACGGAAGAATTCAAGAAAGTCTCACATGCGATTTTGGACGACGTTACAGACCCTAAACCTCTCGGTACTGCTGTGCTGCAGTGCTGTTGTGCCTAAGTGAGACGAGAGAGAGAGGCGCATAGGAGATGAGAGAGAGAGGTCGAGAGGTTGAGACTTGAGAGCTGCAACGCAACGGAGATTTGAAGTGACGAAGTCCAGAGAAAAAACCCTAGAAAGGGTTTGTCCTAAATTCCATCAGCGTCGTTTTAACTTTTAATAGTCCGAATTTTTTTTTAAAAAAAACCCGGGTTCCGGGTTTCAAATTCGGGTACCGGGTTTAAAACCAGATACTCGGTCCGGATGGATCCAGATTTAGTCATGCGGATACCGACCCGAATTAAATCCTAGAAAGAACCCGTAACCTATCCGGATTCCGGACCGGGCCGGAAAAAAACCCGGCCCGAATTAACAGTGCTACTTATGATTTCATGAGTTATAGGTAAATAAAGGTGAATATATTTTTTTGACATTCAAATTGACTTTATTTTTTATATCCAAATTATCAATCTTAAACTAACTAGTTAGCTTTTCAGAATCTTCTCTATGATTGTTCAAATATTAGTTCCTGAATACTGTTTATTGTTCAAGTAATACTATATACCACACTCTTATCTTACTTTAATCATACTATATGGTATGTATCACATTCATCATCATTAGATAATAAAAAAATATGTAATAAATGATCATTTAATAGTAATATAAATATAATAGTAGTATAGTATATAAAATTTTATTTATTGTTCCTATGTAACAATGTGTGACAGAAATTACAAAAAATGCTAGAGATCCAGTTGCTGGTAGCTCCTGTTGGTTTTTTTTTTATTTAATGATTAAATAAGTATTTTTTAATAATATTGTAATTTTTTTTTAAATATTTAAAAGTATTAAAAAAATAAATGTAAAAAACAAGTCAAAAATACAAACACACAATATCAACTAGAGCGGAGCTACCAACGGTAGCCGTAGAGCCATCAATGTATGGTAGTTTTAGGATGAAAAATACTAATTTGTCCCCTCCATTTGTTCTCTCATTGTAATACTTAATATATTTTTCTTTTTTTCTTACTTAATAGTTAAAAAAGTTACTTTTAGTGTATTGATATTTTTTTTTTAAATATTTAAAATGATAAAAAAATATAAATAAAAAAATTAAGAAAAAATAAAAATAAAATTTTAAACTAATGGTCAAAATGAGGATACTGCTCAAGCAACAAGCAGCAGAATAACACCACTCTTTCAAGACATGCAAATTACTAACAAGTACAGTCTGACTGGCCTGTATAAAAATCTATGATCTAACGGTAGGATCGAAGAACGGCTCCACAAAATGTGCATATGATGGCTTTCCAGGATTTCCAATAGAAAGGCACATGACAAAATCTCGTAGCTGTCTTCATATCCGCCACGCTTGCCCCGCCCCCGCACTGCGAACAGGTTCCCGCCACCGGCTTGCTCCGACGCACCTTCCGCTGTTGATCCACCAGAAAACAGAAACAGACCATTGTATTATTTTCGGGTGTAATGTATATATGTGAAACTTGCTGCTGAGGCGGCCTACATCACACACCACGCAAAGCTAATACATATATATAGTATAGTACATGAGATAAGTTAAAGGTCGAGCGAGTTTGGAGAGCATCGTAGGCATAGCAGCCGTTGGATTGATAGATTGTGGTTGAGCCTGGATCATTTAAGTAGAGGGAAAATACTTAGCTTTGAAGCTTCTCTGTTCTCTCCTGTGACTGAAGTCTGAAAGGCTTGTGGTATTGTGCCACGTGTAATAATGCAGATGGAAATAATGACCATGCCTGGATGGTAGCAAGATCTGGTACGTCCACCTAGGCAAGAGGAAGGGCTGGTAATCATCCTGTAATAACTAAGCGGGGGTTTCGATGAAACTGAAATATGTGGGTGGCTAATGGTAGGTACCTAATGATTTTGGTATGGGTTTGAGAATGGGCAAGTCCTAGACTCCTAGTCAAGAGGCCGGCCAATGGGCAACCTTGGATAGTCTTTTTGTATGTTTTCCATGTAATTAATAGATAAATAAACACATCATTTCAATTTTTATTATTTTATAATATAAAACTTATTTATTATATTTTATTTATAAATTTATCATATAATATCACATTATAAAATAAAAATAATAAATAAATAAATAAATGTTTTTCTATAATAAATTTTCAAAAATTTCGATTTTATTTTTGGAGTTGTCTAGAGACTTCCTTAGCATGCATATACACGTGTTACTTTGCATAATGACGTGCATTTATTTATATTTTTTTTAAATGAAGAAACAAAGAAAAGAAAATGCTCCGTACCTTACACATTTTTTTCTCAAATATTTTATTTCTTCTTCTAATCATAAGAGTTTAGTTTAGTAAAAAAATAGATTTTTTTATTTAAATTTTTTTAGTGTAAAAAAAAAGGTTACTTTGTTGATTTATGTAAATATTCAGAAGTATTTTGAATTGGAAAATGATATACATGCAAGTTTTTTTACAGTCTTTTATATAATCATGTTTTAAATGAATAGTATTTTGATAAAATAGTTTATAAAAATAATATCTTTTACAAAAACATCATTATTTTAAAATATAATTGTATAAAAAGCTGTAAAAAAAAATTTTACATGTATTACTCGATTGAATAAGCTCTTTTGATTTTGAAATTGAGTTAAGTTGCACATGACTTGTTGTATTGATATAGAATATATTTTTTTTTTTGTATTGATATAGAATATAGACTATAGGCAAGAGGGCGTGCAGTCCATATTATTATTATTATTATTTGTCTTTGAATTCTATTAATTAGGAAAGCTCATTGATTTTCAAATATTACATCATATATTTTAATAATGTGAAAAACTAAATAAATAAATAAAAGAGAAAAGAAAAGTCGTTACAAATCATAATGCTGATGATAGCAGCAGATTGTTTATTGTATGTTAAGATTATGAAAAAATCTATTCATAAGTCCATACACCACACATCACAACTTTTTTTATTTATTTTTATTTGTTTCTCTTATTAAATGTGTGTTATATGGATGGTGAATAGAAAAAATTAATTATTTTAAGAAGAATAAAACAAAAAAAAAATTGAAAAAAAGGTTTTAGTATGTGATGTATGAGCCTATGAAATTATGAATAGGGTAGTAATGGGTTACAACTCTCTTATTACTTATTTATCATTTATAATATATTTAAAAAAATTTATTATTTTATTATTTTCTTTTAATTATTTTTTTTATCATTCTTAATCATTAAGAAAAAATTAAAAAAATATATAATTTTATTAATAGTCACTTCATTAATCATTAAATAAAATTAAAAATTAAAAACAATCAAATATAAAAAAAATAATAAATAGATGATAAAACGATAGTAACCCTATCATTATCTTTTTTAATACCTTTCCATGCTGGGTTCCATTATTTTATAAAGAGACTGTAAAAGCTTGTATATCTGGGTTGAACAATACATAACAATAGCACCAAATGGAGGGGGATGAGCGCTATTTCATCCATTCTTTTGGAAGTACAAGCGATAAAACAATTAGGCACGACTTGATCGTGTAAATTAATGTTGATGTGGGCAAACTCGACATCTGATTCCTTTGAAGTCCGTCAATGACTTTGGTGGGATAACATGCTACTATTAATACGATCTAATGACTCAATTTCTCAACTAATTAGTATATAGTACCGGTGGAACCCAAAATACAACAGTAAAAATGTGTTTCAGCTAATCTACATTCATCGTATTAGCAAAACATAAATACAGAAGGAAATACATCAAGAGGTGTGACTGCAAAACAAGCCAAGAACCGGTGAGGAACGAACAATTTAAGATATCGAACTCGTTGGGCAAATCAGGCGAGATGAAATCGCAAATAACATCTTGGTTCAATATGTGCAAGGTCATAGTGCTGCCATCATGGTGCCTCTTGCTGCATCCCTCTTCATCTCAGCAGCCTTGCCGCTGCCTCGGAAATACATGTATACTTGCTGCAGGATGGAGCAGATAATACAGCCTCAGAAACCAAAATGATACCGTGACCCCCACAATTATGCAGAGTTTTTAAGTCAAAATTGTTAAACCTGAATAACCCAGATACTGAGCAATGATTCAAGGCAAAAAAACGCAAATCCAATAAAGTAGAATATCTGCAAGTAAGAACAAAAGCATTGTCAGAAGTAACCGTCGACATCAACACATAACAATTCATGTCCCAGTCCATTTTTCTCTTACAGTTGGCAAAATTTAAAACTAGATCTAAGCTGACCTCACGAAATCAAATGAAATCAACTATGATAGTAGTATCAAGGTATACTTTGTCGGATTTCATTGTACACAATACTATACCACTACTACTATATAGCTGAGAGCAATTGATTTGCGACTCTAGTGGTCTAGTGACAACATCCAAGTCAATATACATATATACAATGGTTTGAAGCTTACCCCCACCAAAGCATGCCCGCTTAACACGTCAATTGCAGGCAAAATACCTCTGTCCACAGGAGCACGCAGAACAAAATCAGCAGCAGAGTACAGAAGGAAATAATTAATACACCAGGAAATACCAGTGCTCTGAACTGTGCATGGTTAAACACCACCCCCCCCCCCCCCCCCCAAAAAAAAAAAACCAAAATAGGCTGGTCACTAATATCTACAAACGCACTGATACAAGAGGTGAAAAAAACCAAAAAGAAAAGTGTAAGGAACTTCTGCCAAAAAATGTATTTTCTCTAATGTGAATTCATTCTCTCTCTTCATCCATACTTTTTTACCTACTTGCAAAAGAAGAGCCAATGAAAAAACTAGATTCTTACGTGAGGGATTTCCCTTTGAAAATAATGGGAGGAGCAACTGCAGCAAAGATGCAAAACGCAATGTGTACCTGCACGGAGGACAACAGTATCGAGCAATCCCAACACATCTTCTATCCAGAAACGACATCTAAAACAAGAATATAAATTAACTTACCACGTAAGACAGAAAAAACCAACCAAACTTCAGAGCACTATCAGTCCTATAACAGGAGATGGCACACAATTTTAGAAGAGAACCTGATATGTCAGAAAAAACAATAAAAAAGTTCATATAATCAATGATACAGGAGCAAAAAGAAAATATCTTCTTTTCTTTTCTTTTTCTTCATTCACTTCCTGCCAAGGCACTGAATGAAGCATTACATGGCAACCGAAGATATTAGGCAAAATATTGACATTTCTTTACAAGCATGTTGGCATGGACATACGCAGAGTCAACTCACTATTGACATATTGAGACGCTGATAATCATCATTTTCACTAATGCAGCCTTTAGTGTTTCCTAAAAAATATGCTATTGGCCAAAAATGCAAGTTTAAACCATTGGAACGGAAACTCAACATAGGTCAAGTCTATGGTCTTTTCTTTTTTATTTTTTTATTAGTAAGTCTAGTCTACTGCCACTTAGCCTCAACTTACACTTCAAGAAAAAATCTCGTTGGTGGGGCATGCAACATAGTGGAAGCCCATAACAAGCTCATCTATACCATATGAAGCATGCAATATAGTATTTAAGTATATGATAGCAGTCTTCCTTCGAAAGCCCCTTTACATAACATGTATTGACATTTTTTTTATATGTACATAATGTAGTGGAAGCATGCAACAACATTTGAGTAAACTTGCACGTAACGGGTCATACATACATAAAATATATAACATGTAATGTAAGTTTACTCAACTGTTTTCAAGTTGTATACTCTGCTAAGTTTATGGCATGTATATACTATATGCCATGTTACGAGAGGAAAAGAATAGACCAAAACAGAAAGGAATATTATGTATGAATGCATGAAATGATTCTAAATGTGACTCCACCCATACAGCTGCTGGAATGGAGTCGAGATCCTTGTGATTACCAACTCTCACTCACAAACATAATTGTGTGTAGGCTACCAAAGAGAAAAAATGAAAAATGCTTTGTGATGTGTGTAAAATGTTTTATCGATATTTTTCAAAGATAAAAGATGTTTTATAACTATCATAACTGTATGATGTATCTATTTACAGAGGATTCAATTCATGTTTGTTTGTATGTTTTAACTACCCAAAGACTGTCAAAGACGAGTCTACAGGTTACGGAGTGATGGGCCAAATCCTTTATCTACAAGATGCTTTTACAGGTGCCTTTAGCACAATAGAGAGTTCATGCTTGGTATGATATTGTTGGAATGAAGACTATATTTAGTTTTTAAGTTTCTTTTTAGCAACAAGGGTTGCTTAGGCTTTTGATTTACAGAACTGTTTATTCTTTCACTATGATATGAATAGTATATAGCATCATATCCCTAAAGAGAATGGAGCGTTATGAAATCAGACAGAATAATACCTCATAGCACGATAAAGAGGCCGATACCACAACACATATGCTCCAGGAACCCCTGATATGAAGTAGATGATAGCAAGAAACCAAATTGTTGGACCTACAAGAGAAGATAAGTTCAAGACCAAATCCCGCGAGACTGTTGTTTGTTATGAATCAAGATTATCTGCTTTCATAAAAGCAAAACAGACCTTCCCCTTTTATCCAAGCGGTCATAACTGCCACAATATTCCACAAGAGACACACAACCAAACCTACAACATGATATAGAGTTCATAAGCTGAGAGTCGCCTTTTTTTTTTATCAAAGTAAACAAGGACATTCTGACCATTTTTATCACAACATTTTTTATACAAAAACATTGAATAAAAAAATGACAAAGAAAAAAAGAGCCATGAAAATCTGTCTCAAACAATTGAACAGAGACATACCAATTAGAAGCTTCAATGTTCGTCTTACAAGCATAAAACCCAAAAACAAAAGAAAGAAATCATGTTTTCCAAGGGTACAAATAAAAAGAAAAGGGATAAGTACACATTACATCCTCAAACTACCACTTTTCCAACAACATGTACTCCAAACTATGAAAACTTGTGATATCCACCCTAAGTTCCCAATAGGTTTCACTGTGCAGCTTCTATTAAGATCTAGCTGTTAAGATTATATTTTGTTCCTATTAACATTTAGATCATTATCACCCATCAGAGTGCAGCCTAGTGGTGAAAGGGTGGGCTTGGAATGAATTGTAGACAAAGACATCCTTTGCTTTATGAGTTCCCTTGGATTACCATACGCGGTTTGAAGTGTGAGGGTCATTATCCAAGGTTCACTCCTCTGGCCTAAGTCTGAAGGGCCCTGCCTTGGTGAGGTTCCACATCATCAAAACAATTAGCAGTTAAATTGTAATCAAAATGCACATTGAAACCCATTGTTAATTTAAGGTGGTGTCATTTCATAGTATGGTGCACATTGCAAGCAGAAACACCATTTTATCATGAACCACAGAAGTCCCTACTACAAAATAATATCTAGTAAATAACGTGTAAAAGAAACTTCAGGTAGCCAGCTTGAGCAAACTAAACAAATTAAGAACCAAACAAGAAAAGGGGAAAGGCAGTGACAGCTGTGAACAGCCTGAATATTAACTCAATAAAAAATGTGAAAACTGAACCTTTTAAACATGATGTTTTTCTTGAGACATGATTCAAGCTATATTTGCTTATCCCCCCTTCGCTGCAGAATAGCTGATATTGAGCACTTAATAATACTACTTCTGAATTAAAAAAATATGATTCCAAGTCTCGAAACATGGACCTGATGCTTGACGTTAATAATTTTGTTGACTGGCATTTTTATTTCTTGGGTATTATCAGAAACGTGATGCTGCTTGTATTTTTTTTAGCAGTAAACAAATTTTTATCGATCAAAAGAGTAGGCAAGAGCCCAAGTATACGGAACATATACAAGAGCAACGCCTAAGCATATGCTTGTTTAGTGATACAAGGAATTCATGAAAGGTCTTGCCATGAAAATCAAATACAATTGACCAATGGAGTAAAGTACTGATGATGCTGCTTGTATTAGCAAAACTATGTTAGATATTAGAAGATGTCGGCTTCAGTGTTTTTATGGTACTGGGCATTTAATGAACAGCCCTGCTACAGGTACCCGGTGTGGGTACCTTTTGCGGAACCGGTCAGTCGATATTATTATTATATATATATATATATATAAAAAAAAAAAAAGGAAGAAGGAGAAGAAGAAGCAGCGATTTCAGAAACCAAACCCATCCCAAAGCTAACGCCAAAATCGGTCTGAGAAAGACATCAAACCCATCCCAGAAAAAAATTGTTGTTTTGAAAACTGTTTTCTTCTTCTTCTTCACTCGTCTATTTTTTTTTTTTCTTGTTCTTGTTTGAATATTCTTTACTTTTCGAACTCTGGTTTCCAATTCAACTACCCCAATGGCTTTGTCCCCGTGCCAATGTTGAACGCCCAATTGAGTTGCAAACTTATGGATACTCGTTTAGAAAAAACTGAAAAGAAGAAAAAAAATTCATATATTCAAACTTACACCCACATTTAGGAAAAAAAAAAAACACATCAAATCCATACCAGAAAAAAGTTTTTGTTTAGAAAAGAGTTTTCTTCTTCTTCTTCACTCGTCTCTATTTTTTCCCTGTTCTTCTTCTTCTTATTCAAACTTACACACATTCAGAAGGAAAAAAAAAAAAAGAGAGTTGAGAAATAACACAACAAAATCACCCAAAATAAAAAGAAGACCCAAAATCACTGAATCTGAGAAGAAGAAGATGAGAAGAAGACCTAGTGCTCTGTTCATCTTCGTTGGTAGACGAAGAAGATGAGAATAAGACTTGGTGCTCTGTTCGTGGGTAGACGAAGAAGCCCTTCAGCCTCTGTTGTTTGGGTCAAAAACAAAACGCAGCGTTTTAATTTTTCCACGTGGAGGGACGGGTACGCGACAGGTTCCCATGCCGAGTGCAAGTAGACTTTTTCTTTAATGAATGTCAAATTCATTTTACAGCTATTAGGATTTATCCAGGCTATTTTAGAATCCGACAAGATTCTTTGAAAGGAAAGGTAAAACAATCCAATTGGAATTTGGATGCCAGTAAATCTAGCTTTTCACCTAGTAATAACAAAGTAGAAGGTGTGAGTATGGATTCAAGACCACTGGGTGCATGAGTTTAATGCCTCTGGATTCAACTTCCAGAAAATTCTAGAACATCTTAACATCAATTTGCAAGTTCAAGAACTAATATTCTTACAAAGAAAACAATGTGAATATTAAGACATGAAAATAAGTAGTATAAAACCATTGAAACACTGAGGCTGGGTTTGGGTGTCCAAGTCTCCTCAGATACTCTTAGGAGACTTTGTACGGGTGAAGTGTGTTTTACATCCAAACACAGTTTCGTACGGCCAGAGACACTCTCATCTCATAAGGACTTCTCTCCCTCCCTCTCTCTTCGCACCCTTCTCACACATTCTTCTCCAAAAACAGATCCAATCGCTACATTTATCACAAGCTCGCGTGCGAGAGGTGGGACAGAGAGGGAGAGGAAGGTTCGTGGTGGCTTGGTTTGCGAGAGGTGGTCGCCGGTGTGAGGTGGTGGAGGTGCGATGGCCTGGGTGGCCACGTACGGCGTCGAAAGTGCACAGAAATGGGTAAAACCCATTTCGGTTGGGTTACCGTAGGGGAGAGAATCGGCTGCGCGTGGGGGAGATCGGTGGTGGGGGAGATGGTCGCCGGCGTGAGGGGGAGTCGCCGGTGAGGCTGGGTGGCCACGTACGGCGGCACAAGTGGAGAGAATTAGGCCACACCCATTTCAGTTGGGTTACCGCATGGGAGAGAATCGGCTGCGTGTGGGGGAGATCGGTGGTGGCTAGGGGAGTCGCCGACTCGCCGCCGTGAGAGGAAGTCACCGGTGGTGGCGGTGAGGCCGGGCGGCGCACGGCGGAGACCAAGCCAGCGGAAACCCATTTCGGGCGTGGGGGGACTCGGGCCAGAGGAGAGAAAGAGAAAGTGAGGAAAGGAAAAAAAAAACACATAATATTTATCACTATAATAATATAAAAATAAAATAAAATCACTATAATTTTTATCACTATCATAAAATTACTATAATAAAATTACTATAATATTTATCATTATTATAAAATCACTATAATATTTATGAAACCCACACATTTTTTAACTACTTATCCAAAAGTCAACAACTCAACATATTTCATACATCCAAACAACTCAAAACACTTTCAATGAGACTCACAAACTTACTCCAATCTCTACTCACAACTATTCACAACACTTCTCGCTATCCAAACTAGGCCTGAATCTAACTGCCAAGAGAGAGGATGTGTAGTTAACATACCCAAATATGTAGTGAAAGCAACATACTGAGTTCTTTGTAGATGGATAGGTATTTCATTTGCAATGTCATGATGAATAAGAGGAAAAAATGGGGGCCAATTTTTCTCCTCTATAACAATTCCCGCTGCAAAACAAAAGAAATAACATATATTGAAAATTTGCAATGGAAACTGGCAATGCACATTCCCCTCATTCAAGCACATTTAAAAAATAGAATACCTCTTGCTATAGCATCTTCCCTCCGCTTTAGTTCCTGTGAAGCATCATGAAAGCTGATATGTGATTATCAATTAAGTACAGTTTATGTATGAAAGCCCATGAAACAAGCAAACTAAAAAAATACCATGCTCACAACATATGGAGTACAATTTCAAATCTAGTTTCAACATAAACACAGCAAAGTAAAAGCACAGAGTATACATATATATATACGCATACCATTATATGCATGTGGTGGTACATAACACAGAGTTTGCGAATAATATTAAGCTAATACTTTTAGGCGAACAAAAGAAAATGAAAAAGTTTTGAACTTGAATATGTTACTACCCCAAATTAGTCAACAAGTGGCCATTAATTATTCTTGCCCTACCTGCAGTTACAATAATGAATTAACATGCACTTTACCTAGTAGAAACTAATTGGCTAATACACACCCTAAAGTTAGCAAACCCGTAGTAATTTTAGTACCATTCTATGAAATATTGGTCTATAGTGTTTGTCAAATCGCAGGTTTGTAATTTACTAATCCATGCTCAGATGCTAAGTATGCACTCTTAGGAGTAATTACCTGTTCTCTCTTTTTCAACTCGGCTTCTTTAGACTGGAGCTCCTTCTCCTTTGATTTCAAATCCTGAGTTAAAAACAGGAAATAAGTTCAAATTAAAAAAGGAAATTCAACCATAAATGTTAAAGGCAAGGGAATCTCCTTTTTCTTCATAGGCACCAAGATGGACTTGATAATTTGAAATTTTCAGTACTTCAATCTACCTTTGCATTATCAAGAGGAATATCAATTGTAGCACCACGGTCATAAGGTTCAGGAGGCAGGGGTGAAAGCCTTGAGGTTGCGGGACGTACACTTCCAGGATTCTAAGAAAGTCGAGAATAATTTCATAAGAAGCTCTATGGAGTCAGTATATCTGAAGCCATAATCAACTCACTACAGCATGATGACACATGCATACAAAAGAATAGGTAAAATGCCACAAAATTCAACCATAAATGCTAAAGGCACTCTCCCAGAAAAAAATCTATGAAGCAAACAAGCTAATTCATGAACTCATTCTATGAAAATAGAGTGCCACGAAATTCAACCATAAATGCTAAAGGCATTCTACCAGAAAAAAATCTATGAAGCAAACAAGCTAAAATCTAGGTAACAAATAAGACATTGCCATAAAGAAAAGAGAACTATTTCCCTTCAACAGCAGAAACCATTTGAAAAGTAAAAATAAAAGTTAAATAATTACGAAAGAAAAGGGAATATATAAGAAAACAAACTTCTAGATTGTTCTCGGTTCCTCAGCAACTAAATAAAGGATGTTAAATGCATAGAGAAGGAAAATACAGGATACATTGCGCTTTATGAATTGTCATTCCGCCAGAAATGAAGCGTCAAAAGCAGATCTAACTACTAAATCGATAATCCAACCACCAAAATCTGAACACAAAAGATGTAAAAATCATGTACGAGTAGGCGTAGAACTCACCGCGAACGGATTGACCTCTTCTTCGTCGAAGGGATTGGAATCGTAGCGACTCATTGTCCGGGTCGGGGATCTCCAATAACAACGAGATCGGAATCGGAGAAATCAGTGTGCTCCTGGGCTGCCTAGCAACAAGAATGAGAGCATAGGAAATCGTAGGAATGTACGGATTTTTGTTTGAGAAACACTGCTCTTCGAATTTTTTTTAAATTTAATGATTAAATAAATATTTTTTAAAAATTTGTAAATTTTATTTTTTTAAAAATATTTAAATAAGAAAAAGAAAAAAAAAAGATTTACACTGTTACAAACTTTCGGTGATAGTAAGTTAGTAACACCGCTTTTTCGTTTTGGATTGTTTTTTTTTCGGGGTAAAAGAACAATTGCAAGGTCATTTAATTTCAAAAATAATATTTATAGTTGTAGAGTGGATAAGTTTTGTATATTTTTTTTAAAGTAAAAAATATGAAATTTATATAAAAATATTAATTTTTAATAGGAACCATTTACAAGTTTTAAATAAATAAATATTAAAATATTAGTTTTTATAAAAAAAATTTGACTTTTTATTTAATTTTAATGTTTTCAAACTTAAAAATAAGAGTAATATTATATGCAATAATGAGTTATACAAATGTCGTGCATTCTTTTTAAAAATGAGTAGAGTCTATAATTAAAAAATTAATTTTTTATATGAATCTTATATTTAATTATTTTTTTTAAAATGAGTGTGCGACATTTATACATTCTATAATTATAAATATTATTTATAATTTTAAAAATTAATTAATATTTCTTTATTTATAATGGATCACACAATAAGTAATGTATTAACTTACCGACTTCCATGTATCAAAATCTAAAAACAAATATTTCATTATCAAGTTATGAAATAGTTGTATTTCAATTGTTATTATATCGTTGCTCTCATCTTTCGATTATAGGTCCGGTTTGGATACCCCTCATCTAAATTGTACGGCTCATTTCGTATGGATATCCAAACGGCCATTCTCAAGCTCGATTCAAAAAGTTTTTTAATAATTACAGTAAACAGTAAAAAATACTGAAAGTAAACAGTAAAAAAAATTTCTCTCCGACAGTAAACGGTAACAATGATCAATAAAAAAGTTTGGAAGTGGACAGCCCTCTTTTCCTTTCTTTACTTTGACATCCCATTTTGAATTTTTCAGCCAACAATAAAAATTGGTGAGATTTACTATAAATATATATTTTATAAGATTTAAATATGTTTATTAATATTTTTAATTAATAATAAATATTACTTCTTTTTAATATATTCATATGAAATGATTTTCAATCATTAGTAGAGTCTACTCCTTTATTAAATACCAAAAACTTAAAATTATCTCATCTCATCTCATCATCCAAACACATACTTTTTTACAAACTATCTAATCTCATCTTAACTCAAATATCTCATTTCTATTTAAAATATTTCATAGCATCTCATCTCATCTTATCTGCGTATCCAAATAAGCCTATGAATCAAGAAGATTCAAACACTTTTTACAATTGGAAAAAAGATATACACGATGCGTTGATCTCGCTAAATTAAATATTGGAATACATATTGGACATGAGTAGCCTTAAATGAAGTGGGTTTAATATGTTACAAGCCTATAATCTGTGCGATGCGTAGATAGTTATTTATACTAAAACTTATAAATCTAAATAGTTGATTATATATAATCACTACTACAACTATTAAAAAAATATAAATGAAATATATATAAAATGGAAAATGCCTATATAAAAGAATTCACTTTATCAATAAATATTTCATGAAGAATCCATATTGCCTATATAAAATGTATATGGAGAATGTTTGATTGCCGATCGGCACCTTTTTTCTACACCAGCTTACGTTACATCGACACTGTCAAAGATTCAGGCACATTAAAGTTAATTTTTTCTTCAATATATATTTTATTTAAACAAAATGGAAGAGTGTCAAACAATATATTTAAAAATTACGTCTAGTACTAATGAATAATTATTTTTATGTATTTTATTTTACCAAAAAATGTAGTCAACTGGGTAATTTTCAAAAGGCTCAAAATGATAGTGAAACTGTAATATGTTTGAAGGATATTTGTCAATTACGGTTTCTTATTCTTCTTTTTTTACGAATGAAAATATGATATAAGATAGTAGAAAATTGTACCTAATGTATTAAGATAGACTTGTAGAGATGTGTTACACATGGTTTTTTTATAGGTAGATATGTGCTACATATGTAAATGTAGGTTTTAAGATATATGGTATTGACAACATTGATCCAGACATAAAGGGTACATTGCCTATAATAAGATTGGTATAAACTATAAATTAATATAATTGATCAATTTACAATTAGTTTACATCGACTATATCAAATTGAGCGTACTTTAAAATAATATGAATTATAAAATGGTTATAAAATAATTATAAATATACTATTACCCATCTCTCGATATGTTGAAAAGCTCTACGGTTTGCTAATGATAATAAAAATAAAACGTAAAACACTGGTATTGTTTGATAGAAGGGAAGCAGAACAGAAGAAAATCCTAAAGAGAGAAGACCCAAAGACAAAACTCACAACACGCAAACCCAAAGGGAAAAAAATTAAAAAAAAAAACCCCATCAATCATAAAAAAAAAATTATAAATTTTTAAAAATGTTTAAATAACAAAAGCAATAAACAGAAAAAGAAAACCAACAAATGGAAATTCACCCCATGTTTGGGGACAATTTCAACAATCGGCATGTATCATTTGAAAGAAGGAACTAAGGAACCATTTCAAAAAAACAAAACCTATGATTTCAGAAGACAAAATCGCAGAAGACAAAATTGATTTCTAACTATTTATTGCTTTAATACTTTGCATGTAGGATTAAAAATCCAATACCATAGAGTTCATTTCAAAACATAAAATTGCAGAAAGGGCATTGCGAGCCATTAAAGTTAAAAAAATCACAATAAAATACCACAATTTTGGGGCAGGATACATTATGCAAAATCGTCTTGACCATGTGAAAGTTGTTCTACATTCATATTTAATTTGAAATCCTCACTCACCAATGGATTAGAAAAAATACCTAAACTTCACACACCAAGTCCCAAAATAAGTTAACATGAATAAAAGTGAAGTAATAGATTTTACAATATGTCTAAACTATCACCGTCTATAGATGACGATTGTCATATATCAATGCATACCAATTCATTTGCAGGTAACCAAAATTAACATTCTAGAAAACAATAAATCATTAACCATTACAGCATCTGAAACAAAAATTAGTCACAACACCTCCACACCCGAAGCACAATTTAATGTAGAAATATATAGTGGCTTGCCCTCGTGGTCGAAGTAGCATTGATTTGAGAAAGTGCGAGCGGAGAAGAAAGTGAAAGAAAGAAAAGTATTTTCCAAGATATATATGGTTTGAACCATTTTTTTTTTCTCAATCGGTGTCGTGAAAGACAAATATGCTTTCAATCAGTTATTTTATCCTGCATTCGGGGTACCTGGTTAACCGATTGGAAGACATCATTTGGATGTTAACCCAAGTTACTGGAAATCAATTCCGAAAATGAAAAACTTGGTAAGCCGTACTGGACAAAAAGGTCCTCTGACCTAACTGGATCCCACACGATCCAACTCTTATCTTCGAATTCCACTCCACCCAGCAAAAAATCTTCCCATATTTTCCTACTCCAATCCAAGAACCTCCAAACAAACACTAATCAATCACCAATCGACTACCCGAGACACTTAAAAAGAAAAATAAAATTAATATAAAATTAAAACTGAATGACTGAAAGATTTAGAACCCATAACTTACATTAGAAAGGAAATTAAAAAGGCACACATTTTGAAGAGAAAAATATTACCACCCAAGAAGACGACCCAGATAGAAAGTTTGAGAGAATCTAAGATTTGAGAAGAGGCATAAGAAGAAGAAAGAAATTAGGAATTACTCACAGAACTTCGGATTGAAGTTTCTGTCATGGAGCCAAGGTGAAATCCGTCATTCGATATTTTCTTTAGAGAGTTCGAGAGTTTGAGAGAAGGACTCGTGGAGGGCTTGACCTTTCTTCCAATTTTCACCATTTTTGGCGTCTCTCAATCTCGTCGAGAGGAACTTTCATGTGCTGCTATTTTTCAAGCTTTCTAGATTGGATTTCTTTCTAAAGTTTTTGGGCTCTCAGATTTTTTTTAGAATTTTCTTTCTAAAGTTTCTATTTTATCGTGTAAAACGTGTAAATAAAGTAAAGCGTGTGTATATAATGTAAAGCATGTAAATAGATTGACTCCCTAAAAATGCAGTGTGAATGCCAAGTAGGAAGTTAAAACTTGACTTTCATATAATTAAATAGATATCTATCTTTTTCTGAAATGTTGAAAGTGCTTGAGTGATAAAATGTAAGACCCTTTCTCAAGGTCAAGACGTGCATTTGTAAGTTTGTAACCTTGTGTCCGGTATAGCAATTCAAAGTCAAAATAGTACCTCTAGGATAGTTCAAGGTAACCACCAGCCTCCTCGACGGAATCCCCAAGGACAGACACAAAAACTGCCGGAATGTTCACTCTCATCACCTCGTGCCGCTCCTTAAGCCCGTGTCTGATCTTCTTCTGCTTTACCTTCTCCGTCTTTCTCTCTCTCTAATTGCATCAGAACCATCTTTTCTCTAGGAGCGCCACCACCACACACAGAAGATTCCCCCACCATCAACCTCAGCCAACCACCGTTTCTATCATCCCTGGCCATTTCTCTCGATGTGCCCTAGACCTTATGTCACACAACTTTGCCTTTTTCCAGTGGCTTTATTTATTCATAAGGAAGTATTTTGCTTTTGACTTATGGTTTCTACCTAAATATTTGATATATTACAAATATGCCCTTTTAACCCATTTGTTGTGTAACTCTCTCTATGAAGCATCTTGAAGGACTTTTTAGATATTTTTACTAGGGGTGAGTAGTGGGGCAGTGGCCTCAGCATGGGAGGGGCGGACCCCTGTTTGCCTCGCCACCCGCCCAGCATCTGGCTCCCTAATGGAGGTAGGGAGTGGGCAGGGCCCAACTCCGCCCTGCCCCTTGAAATGGGTGAAGGGTGGGGCGGATGAGATGTTTGCCCCTACCCCCGCCTCTCGAGGGTGGGGTGCGGGAGTGGAAACACCACCCCCTACATATGCAGAGAAGGGGTGACCCAACCCCCGCATATGCGGGTATCAGCCCTACTTTTTACGTTATGCCCCAAATTGTGAGACATGGCATATTGTTTTGGACTTTAATTCTTACGGGGGTTTTGCTTTTAAGTTAGGCTTATCCCTAAGTACAATTTACGTTTTTACTATGGGTTGATTCTTGTGTTGGGCTTTACTTCGATTTAATTATTACGAAAAGTACTTAGTCAGGCTTAGCTTTACTTCATGTTAAACTTCATTTTACAGAAATTTTATTTTCCTATAGAAAGTATAATTAGGGGTTTTAATGATGTTATTGAGTATTAACTTTTACAAGTTTTAGGAGCAAATAATAAAAGTTAAATTGTATCATTAACGCTTTAAATTGAATAAGTCTATTTTATGAAATGAGTTTTCACTGTTATTTAATATATTTAAATAAAACACAATTTCCTACTAAATTCTAATATGTTATTAGTATTATATTATTTTTAGATTTTAATAACAATTTAACCAGGATTTGAATTAAATATCATTAAGTTTAATTATCGAAATAAAATTTTGATATTATTTTGTCATATTTGATAAAAATTATTCTATTATAGTTATAACTAGAAAAAAAATATATGTTAAGATGATATTAGTATTATTTGACCTTTTATTATAAATAATATTTATTAAATTATTCTTCATGGTAGGCATATACTAGGTAGTATAGCATGACACGTTTTTCTAGAAGCGTTAGTAACAATCAGTACTTTGTATAGGTAGTGAACTACAAAGTGAATTTAGGAAGTAGCGCAATGAGATAAATAATTTGATCACAAAATATAATCACCACATGTGAGCTTATATAAATTATTATTAAAGTCAATTCTTGAAAGCTAATATTTATGTATCTCACATGTCATGATATATGCAAACTCATCCAGCATAGCACACGATCATATCATTCCGCATCATGTTCAGATTCAGAAATTATAATTATGTACGTATTATGTCATGCCTCTCACATCAGTTAAGACATGTAAGCTTTCTTAAGTTCAAGTGCAAGATAAGACCATATCAATTTATTAGATGATCATTCAAATGCATGGTACCAATGCAGTTTCAGAGTGAATGTGGTTAAGTGTGTTAGGTCAGTTAGTTAAATCAGATTAGTCGATTAATTCAAATAAATCAAGACACGTCATGTATAGCATAAGCATCAGTATGATCAGTCATATTTTAAGCTCCCAACATGAAAACTTTTATGAAAACCTTATATTTTTTATGTTTACGTTGTGGTGAGTTTCTTATAGAGTTTTCGACTCATTTTAGTTTTATTTCAGGTTGAAAGATTCTACAGACTTTTTTTTAAAAAAAAAAGTATTTTATTAATTACAGGATAAGATTGCCTAGGATGCTCCTGGCCCGCTCGAGAGTTATTGGAATATTTCAAATTAAGATAGGATGTTTATTAGCTCTCAATAGATAGCACTTTGAGTTTGTTTTTTGTTCTCATAATTGTTATTATTATTATTATTATTGTTTTTATCGAAATGCTAGTTAATGGTTACCTTAGAATATGGAGGTTCCCTCTAAGAGTTTTGGTGCAGAAAACTTAAGAAAGAAGGATGTGGAAAGGCATGCAATATAATATGAGAGACATCATAGAATTCGAATTACCTAGAGAGAGTAAGAAATACTCACTTGGAATTGCTATCACCATGCTTATTTGATAGACTTAATGGTATACTCCTGATTCTGGCAGCCTAGGGTAGCAGAGAGTGGTGACACAATGGCGATAACAACCTTGAGAATCCTTTAACACTTTGATGGTATGAAACTTAGTGGAGTGTATAGATTTTACCCCAAGGAAGAACGGCTGCACAAGTGTGTGTATGAGCCTACCTCTGGTTTGCTAATAGGCTTAGGAGGTAGCTAGGGTTAGGGTTTCACTTAAGTATAGAAGGCTTTTGGGTTTCTGGACCCAAGGGCTGAAGTATGGGCATCTGGGTTGTTTGTATAAACCTCGTAGTCCTTTATTACAAATTTTGATTGAATATTGTTGGGCTTCTAAGCTAGTTTAGTTGCAAATTCCTCAATTCTAAAAATTTTCCTGTAAGTTGTATAAGGAAAGATCTCCTATACTTACTACATGGTTGGGATTGATTGCTAGAGATTTCAACGTTGGATGGAAAACTATTTGAATAGTCAACTTCCTTCCTAATTAGTCCTAAGATCTTGACAATCTCTTCAGTCTTCCCTAATTTACTCATGTGCTAATAAGAATAATGGCTTACCTAATGCATTCACGAAATTTGAAATTCTGCTACCCAACAGATTTTGGAAACTCCCCACCTCTTATTTCCAATAATAAAACATGTAATACCTTCCTTATTTAAGGAAAGTTTGAGAGCTTAGGATTTCTAGCAGTCATGTAAATATGTACAAAATCTAACATTTTCAGTGGGGGAAATCAATCCATTAATATTTGTCAAATATTCTAAATTAACTTGGGTACCAAGCTGACACCACAAGCTGTCCGGTGGGCATGACAACAAGCCAACTTATCCAATCCACTCACTATTATGTATAAGCCCAAACATCTATAAAATCAAACAATAGCAATATATAAAATTAAATCATATAAATTTAATCAAATACGATAAATCTAGCTCATGGGCCATGGTTGAAGGTCAGCTCAGACTTTTGATCCAATGCTTGTGGTGGCATAATTCTATAGAAAATCAAGTTCCATGTACATGAAAATGAAAATAAAAAAGATGAGACAATACATAAAATGTACGTGAGATGTTTGCTTGGAAAAATTTAAGAGGAAAATTATGAAAGTACTTTAGAATTTTTTAAATTTCATAAATGTATTTTTATTGAGTTCTATGGAAGTAGGTAGAAAATTTTGGATAAAAGTTTGAGTTAATTGATAAATTAGTATATCGATTTTTACATTTTTGCAATTTATGGTCTTAGCTTGCAACTTTCACAAAATTGATACTTGAACTTCAAAAATCTTGCAATCAGGTACATCCATCGATTTTTCGTTAGAAAATTAATGGGAAAATTAATGATCTTCATGGCGATGAGCATCATGAAAGAGCATGAAGTTCTCCACCTTGAATAGTATCAATAAAGGAAATGTGCTTGCCACCTGAGTAAGCACTGCAAGAGCAATAGTGCTCATCACCTCGTTGAGAACCTTGGATGGAGCACAATGCTCCTCACCTTGATGAGCACCATCATGGAGAATGAACCTCGCCACCTCGGCTTGTGGAGAGGAAAAGTGCTCGCCCGACACCATGGAGAGTAAAAGTTCTTGCCACCAAGGCAACCACCATGGGAGGCAAAGTGCTTGTCATCTCGACAAGCACTGTGAAGAAGCATTAAACTCGCCATCTGGGTGAGTATTGTAGAAAGGGAGAGTGCTTACCACCCAGGCAAGCACCGTGAGGGAGTATGAAGCTCACCACCTCATTCAGCATCTTCAAACATGAAAGTGAGGCGAGCTTCATGGAAACTAAAAGTACTCGCCACCTAAGCAAGCACTGCAAGAACAAAAATGCTCACCACCTTAGCGAGTACCATGGGAGGCAAAATGCTTATCACCTACAGGAGGTAAAATGCTCCTCATCCAGAAAAAATGGTCCATCCCTCAATCGATTTACACCCACGCCAGCGCCCTAGCCCATCTCTGTGTAGATTTGGTCCCACAGCGATGCCATGGGTTCATATCAACACATGGCGCTACCGTTAGTTTGGTTTTGATTGTGCTGACCCATGGCAACAATATGGGTCACTTGTTCTCATACCCACGACACCACTATGGACTTTCTATTGATGATGCTCAGGTTATTGTGATCTTGATCTTTGAAATGAAGATGAGAATTTCTATTTTTTCTATAATTGATTGAGATCTAAGATGGAGATTCAGAGTTCTAGTTTTTGATTGACTGGTTTGGTTTGGATTAGGGGTATTTTTTGTCTAATTTGATATGTTATAAGGGTAGTTTAGTCCATTCAAATATGTAGTTAGAGGCATTTTAGTCTAATCCAAGAATTGTATTAGGGTCCGTTTGGCAAAACAATTATTATCAAGTATTCTCAGATATTCTTAAGCATTTCCTTCCCAAACATCAGTCAAATACAAAATACTTTCAATTTTCAATTTTTTTATCTAATCATTACCTAATCATTGTAATTTTTTAAAACTCTCAAACAAAACACAAAAAATAATATTACTTTTTCAAATTTCAAAACAAAAATGATATTAAAAAACTATTTTCAAATAATTTTTTAATTTTTTAATATTTTTATTCAAATTTTCTCTCTCATTTTCTAAAATTCAATAAAATATCTTAATTCAAATTATTTCACTACCATTCACAGATATACTACGATATTCTAAATATCTAAATGGGTCCTCAGTAGAACATGAGATCTGCAGAGGAGCCTTTTCGTCTAAGTCATTACATGAATTCTTATGCCTAGCCACTAAACCCGCTCTTTTATTATAGATGGATGTTAAAATTTGGATTTCACATTATATCAAAAGGGAAGAAATATGAAATCATGGCATTTCAAATTTATTGATTTGAAATCCAATCTAAATCCAAACTTTTTTTTTATCCAAAAGCAGCCTATAAGGAAAGTGGCACAAAATTGAGAAACACCCCCGCAAAACTAGCAAGTTCTTCAAATTTATATGATCCTTTTAATTCATGTTGCTTAAATGATTCTTTTAAAAATTCATATGTGATTGTTGTTATTATTTTGATATTGTGCTTTGCTTTTTTATTTCGTTGCCACACCACACTTGTCATGACCCGACCCATAAGAAGCCTCGACCCAAGAATGTTGTAAACCCAGCTCGCAGAAAAAAGGTTCCAAAACAACCCTCTGTATGCACTCTGCACTCTCTCTCAAACGCAACTACACACCACGGCCACACCTCATCGGTATGCTTTTCTCTCACTCCATCCGTGTCTCGCTCTCCCTCTCCCTCTCCAACTTTGTTTTCTCTCTCTCTCCTTTTGTATCTTTGTTTCGGGAGGTAGCGTAAAAATTTAGAATTAGTTTGGAGATTCACGGAGTCGGCTAGCAGATGGAAATGGGAAGTAAAATGTTGGTTGGTATTCTAAAATGCCAGGTTTAGGAATGTGAACTTTGGTATGAGGTTATAATGGGTTTTAAGCAAATTCAAGGAGGTTGGGTTGAATATTGATCGAGTTGTATTCTTGGGGCACCATGTACTCGGCCATTATAAACCCGAGGCACCAAATGTTGAATGGGCTATTTGTGGACTCATGAAGGGTTTCTTATTATGCCGTGGTCCCAATTATAGAGTTATGTTATTTGAGTTTATTCTATGGTGGTATGATTATTAATACGTTAGTGATAACTCTCGAAATAGGTTGTGACACTGAACCGTTCAAGTTCAAAGCTTAGAGAGTTTATTGCAAAAGTCAGGTAAGCAATATTCCTATGCTAGATTTTGCTAGAAACTAACTGAAGTTGATTTTGAAAAAACTTGCATATCTTGCTATGAAAACTTACATATTTTGCTATGAAGAACTACCTCAGTTATTTTTTGCACTATTCTATGTGCCAAAACATTGAAATGAGAGTTTTGTCATGACTGGTATAGATATAAGCATTTTTGCTACTCTATTTCTTTATGACATAAAATATGAAGGGCTCCTGAAATCTTTTACACGATAATAAATATTCAATACACTATATGTTATTATATTGTATCTGAAAAATCTTATGGCATAACATTTTGTTTTTTGTTTCTGCTCTAATCTTACCATAAGTGTCAAATTGTGGCTTCCATTATTATGTTGGTACCAGCATTTTTATGTGCACCCACTTTGAAGACAAAGTGATTCTTTACTAGGACTTTCCTAAGTGCACACTCGACTCATCGAGTTTAATAGGAGAAAATTTCACTTTCCATTCCGCTCGATTGGCCATCAAGATGCACAACCGGAGGTAAACATGACCTTTGTTTCTATTATGATGTTTCAGTTATGCTTATGTCAAAGATATTTTCTAACAATTTTGTTATATGAAAATTCAGTTTTGTTATTTTACAAGAAATGAGAAATCTCTACATTCTGTAACTGGCTCATATTCTACACACTAGTATAGCTTTACTGCTTATTGAGTCGGTGGAAATAAACATGGTAGAATGTTATGATCCTAAGGGTTAAAGGTATCGAGGCATTTTTATCTAGCCTATAAGTCGCCCTCTCCATGACTTGTACTCTTGACGTGGTCCTTATTCTCATACCAATTGTTAAAGATCTAACCATTGATTCAAAAGTCTTAAGACTATTAGATACTAATTTAATTAAACTTTTAACCCTCATAATCATAACATTATATCATAATTCCGAATTCGACGTCTATGGAGGCCCACTCTATTGACACTGACTCAGTGGTAGCTCTTTCCCTTTTAGCGACTTTACTCATCTATCAATATTTAATAACTTCACATTATGCCCATACATAGTACCAAAGCATTTTAATTCAATCTATTAGTCGCCCCCTCAGTGATGGGATCCTTACCATAATATCAATTGTTAAAGACTCGACCATTAATTCAAAAATCTTAAGACTGTTAGATACTAATTTAGTTAAACTTTTAACCATTAAGATCATAACACATGCTCCCATTTCCTTCACTTAGGTCCTATGCAAGATACAAACGGACCTTTGATTGTGCTATCTATTCCCAAAAATGCATACAATTTATTCTTTAAGACAATTGGTTCACCAGCTCTATGAGTCAAACCTTTAGCAAATTGAATTCGAATTTTTGAAGAGCAATACTACTCCACTTAGATTGTGTCATCTCTAATTATATGTTCTGATGTGACAGTTTAAGTGAAATGTTGACATATAAAACCACGTTAAATGCATGTAATCAGTATGCATGGCTCTGCTAATGCTAATAAATAGACGGCATCTCTCATTTCTATATAAGTGGACAAGTAACAAAATAATTGAACTCATATCAATTGGCAGAGCCATGTTACTTGAATCACAACTCAGAAGGATACAACAGGAAGAAAAAATTTCATTATAAAAAAAACACATCTTTGTTTTGTTTCGTCAACAATAGAATGATCAAGAATAATGGACCATAAGAATTGGACACTTCAAGACCAAAAAGTTCTGCGGCTGACAGGAAGACTCCTAGGTAACTGTTTTGGGTGTGTTAGCCCACGCATTCATCCGCAGCCTGTTCAGGGTAGACTTGTCTTCTTGGGTTGTCATCCTGCAGAGTAATTTCTGCAACTTCACCCTTCATAAGCTGAAGTCGCTACTGCATTCCCTAATCTAACTCAGTCTCCATTTGATCCACTGCTGTTTAACTCCTTCCTTATCAGGTCCAGTAAGTCTTGGACAACTTCAGACATTGGTGGCCTGAATTCTGGCTGAGACTGCAAATTATGCTTCAGTTTAGGAAATCAGTTGGATAGAAGAGCATAATCAATCTAAGCAGACACCGAACTAGGGGAAGACTCTTAACAAATATGTGTGTGTAGGTGTGCAGGTTTGACTCGTAAAAATTAACCTAAGCCCATTTGCTTCTATAAGAAATCTTATGTTCTCATTCATACTTTGGCCCCTCTAATATGAAATTCTGGTTGTCTTAGAAATTCTGGTTCCACACTGATTCCAAGATAGAAAATTTGGTTGTATATGATAAATATTGTCACTCTAAGCTTATTTTATTCGAGCTTTTTGAAGCATTTATGCATTGACCCAAGTGTACCCACAACAGGATGGTCAGGACCCAGAGGAGTCCCCCACTATGGACTAAATCGGTCTTACTCAAAATCCTAGAAATCAACAACATTGCTCACCCGAACACAACGAGCAATAATGTCTGCAAAGTTTGACAGAGATTTGGCTGGGTATTCTCCATTGAGAGCAGGATCGACCATCCTTGATAATGCATCAATGTCATGAAGCTGGGGTATTGCCCATCTCACCAGATATTGCTCTCCACGAGTCCGTGACCTGTCCAAAAGTAGAGGAAGATAAAATCCTCACTGCATAAAAAAAGCACAAGCAAATCTTAAAAACAATTTTGAAATGATTTGTACCTGTCATAGGACATCCGACCGGTTAAAAGTTCCAACATAACCACTCCAAAGCTGTAAATATCACTTTGCTCAGTATAAATTCCAGACTCAAATTCTGGAGCTCCATAACCATAAGTTGTTAACAGACTTCCTGATAGCTGAAATTAAATAACTTTAGATAGTTATGGTGGCAGCAATGGTGATAATAATCATTAATTGTGCGCCAATCCAACAATAAACTCAGAAAATAGGCTCCCCACAATTTCTAAAAGAAATAATGGTTACTCCCCTAAATCCATAGAAGCAAGAAACCTCTCTATCTATAAGGATTATCACTTACCTGACTTACAGAGCCTGATGCTATTAATGGAGCCAGACCACAATCAGATACATGCACCAAAAGATCATCATCAAGAAGAACGTTTCCAGACCTAAAATTCCTGTGTATGACAGGAGGCTGACAGACCTCATGCAAATACCTTCACACAGAACACAACACAACGAAATCAGTACTAGAAACAGGGCACGACTCTTTTTAAATATTTCTGCCACAACAGAAGGAGGATAACTCTCCTGCGCATATTCCCTTATTCAATTGTATGTTGACTAGTTTATAGATTAATTAGAGATCTGAGAACAGTACTAGTAAAGTTTCCTTTGCTCAACTGATGTAAAACCATTATATTGCATTCACACTTGATCCCACCTTTCAACCCAAGAGAAGAACCAAATTCATGACCTCTTAAAGTGATATAGGGATTATTGTCCATGATGATCTGTTCATATCCACTTATTATTTTATATCTGCTATTTACTCAATATATTTTTGTTCATCATTTCAGAAAAATTAGCTGAAAATTCCCAACCACTGCATGGTTAATTAATGTTAATCTCTTAAGTCATCTCTTAATCAACAGTATCATGTTTGAGTATGTCTGGGCCCTAACAGGACTGCATTCACTTTTAAGGCATACAGATTACTCAATCTGTTACGTCTGGCCACAATTTGAATATGTATGTTTTTAACCCATTATTAGTAGCGAAGTTAACAAGTTGGATCACAAACTATCATCTCAATGGTTATTTGACTTACTCTAAGGCTCTTGCAGCTCCAAGTGCCATCCGAATGCGGGCATTCCATGACAGTTTCTTTTTAAGTTCATCATCTGAGTGTAGTGTATCTTGCAGTGTCCCATTACTGCAATACTCATAGATCAGAAGCCTTTGACCATGCTCTACACAGTAACCGATAAGCTCAACAACATTGGCATGTCGGATTCTATCAATGTTGTTTACCAGTTCAAGAAACTCATCGTCCTTCTGACTGGAAGTTCTCTTGTCCAGTTTCTTGACTGCAAGTAGCTATAAAAGAATCCAAAAAGATCAAATGTGTATCAGAAGCCATTCTAAGCAAAACATAAAACAATTGCAGCACATAAGAGTGAGAGAGACAATTCAGAACATATTAGACTGACTACCTCCATAATGAATACAAAAAGCTTATAAATACAAAAAGCTTTTTATGATACAATAATCCTTTGATGATTTAATCATATTTATGTTGAACAAGAAGTCGAAACAGCAGAATCCACTGTAAAATAGAAAAACAGTCACTGAATAGGATGATAGTCAAATTTGGCAAGGTAAGGATTTATTACGATAAACATGAAATCCTAATAAAGGCGATTGACTATCTTTCAGCATTAACTTCCATATAGCAAGCTGTTTTAATGCAAATAGATAAAGATGTGAGCAATTGTGTGGGGCACAGAATGTAACTATTACTAGAAAAGTGAGATAATTTATTATTGTGAAAATAATGTGTATCCTGAAAGAATACCAGTAAAAGCAACCAAGTAACCGAGAAACAAACCCCTAACATCATCCTACAAGTACAATACCAGAGGCAACTAAGAACTAGTCATGTTTCCAAAACAAATTTCATACATTTCATAGTGTGCACGATTTTAAGAATCAGGGAACATCAAAACAGCAATTGATGATGCGGTAACTGAAATGAATCAAATGACTTTCTCACTACTTCCTGGAAGGTTATTTGAGATGATGTTGTAGCATGAATATTACTAAACAAGTGCTCCCATTCCTCTTCTATGTTTTCAATTCCAATACAAGCTCAGTTATATCTCAGATTTAGTTTTTAGTCAGTAATACGAATACTTGGAGGCTACAAAGATAAAAACCTATACGTTTAATAAAAGGAAAAGAGCGTACAAGAAGAATATTGAGAATAGTCAAATTGCTAGAAGAAAAAGGAGCAAAAAATGCTTAAGGTAACGAGAGCCCAGAATACGTTCCAGTCATTAATCCACAACAAAGTAGTTGCTATAAATTAATGAAATCATAGTTATAGATAGAACCTTCCCATCAGGAAGCTGCGCCCTATAAACAGTCCCCAACATTCCATCTCCTATAAGATTTTCTTGTGAGAAGCTGTTTGTATATTGCTGAAGGGATGCAATTGTGAAAGACTTTGCACGAGTGGGGGGATTTAGAGTTTTGGAGGGAAGCTTCACTGTAGTCACTTCAGCAGGCAATTTTGGCACCGCAATGACCTTCTCAACAGGAGGTGGAGGAGGTGGTGGAGGGGGAGGGGGAGGGGAAGGGGTAAGATGCATCAGTTGCATATCAAATGTACTCATGTCTATCGCATGGTCCTCCTTTGGTAGTGTACCCCATCTCTGCACATTTCTCTCTTTCTCATCCTCTGATTTTGCAATCGCTTCTACTCTTCTAGTCTCTGCCTGATGGTCCTCCTTTGGCCTCACAACTGCCGCCTTTTGAACTGTTCAAAAATCCAGCCATGCATAAGAAATTAATAATGGAATAAACATTATGATTAGGCACCAGATAACTTAATAGTAAATTGATTGGGAAATCAGAAATACTTTTTTACCTTTCCCATTGTTTGGTGGAGATAAAGATCCATTTTCTCTAGGAATCAGCCTGTCGATATCATATGTACCTATTTGATGCCGCCTGGAAAATCTGTCCTCCTCCCTTCGTCTGCTAAACCATGGGATAAGGAGTGCAAGTCCCAGGGCCAGAATCACCAGAAAAAATACCGCTGCAATTGATATTCCAACCACCCGCTTAGTGGTCCAAACTTTCTTCGTTTTTTCAGAATTCGATTCCCCTGTTGCAGATGGTCCATCAGCCTGTTTCGCAGGTGTGCGTTCAGGAGATAGTCCCTTAAAAAATGGAGGTGCTGGACCCACTGGGGGAGGTTTTAATGGGGATGTAGGTGGAGTTAGTGGAGGAGTGGTAGTATTGAATGGGTTTCCATCTTTCCTGCATAGCAATTATCAAAATATTAGTAAAACAGGTGTGCAAACTAACAAGCATAACTACATGGAATTCTGTTTCCTCTTTTGTTGAAAACAGCATAATGCAGAATTAAATCAAAGCTGAAGACAGACATGTAAACTCCAAGCAAATAAAATGAAAGTTGACAGCTGCAGCTGTGGTAGCAAAAGTACAGTCATCGGTAAGTATAATTAGGGGTGAGCATCGGGCGGTCCGGACTAAGAAAACCGGACCGGAACAGTCAATTTGGTCCGGTCCGGTCCAGACCAATTTTTTTTGGACCGAATTCATTCGGTCCGGTCTCCGGTCCAGAGGTTTTTCGGACCGGACCTGACCGAATGTATTTTCTATATATTTTTTATATTTTTTTATATATAATTAATTATCTATATAATTATACTATATTATAATTACGTATAGACTATAGACTATAGTTATACTTATACAATTATACTTATACTAATATTACTAATATATAGCTATACTATATTACTAATAGTCTAATACTTTATATTAATACTATTATATATTTATATAGTTATACTAATGATTATATTAGTTGTTATATTAGTTTAGTTATACTATATTATATATTAGTATAAGTTATAATGATTTAGTAATAATAGTATTAGTAATAATTTATATCAATGTATTATTATATAATATATAGTATTAGTATCACTATATCATTATAATATATATATACATTATACACACACTATAAGTCTATATGCAGTAGTAACAGTAACACTATAGTCTATAATAGTATAATATATAGTATTAGTATATATTAATATATCATAAGAGTTATAGGATTATAGCATAATGTATGTATAATAGTATAGTATTAATATCACTATAAGTTATAACTATATATACCTAATAGGCTTATAGGCTAATACAATGATTTATTAATCATATTACAAATTTATTAATCATAGAATCATAAATTATAATATTTATAATACATTGAATTTGAGTCATTTACAATGTTACATACTCTAAGTTAGTAACAAATTATATAATTTTCATCTAACCTAATCCTATCACTAACTAATATATAATTATACTATATTATAATTAAGTATAGACTATAGTTATACATTTATACTTATACTAATATTACTAATATATAGCTACACTATATTACTAATAGTCTAATACTTTATACTAATACTATTATATAATTATACTAATCATGATTCATAATAACTAATCACTATAAGTCTATAACTATTTATATTTAGTATCAATGTATTAATATATTCTTTAATGTATTACTAATACTATTAAGTATTAAGAGTTATAGTATAAATTATAATATATGTATAATTTATAAATTTATAATAGTATGTAAAATTAAATATTTTATGCTTATTTATAATAGTATGTTAAGTATGTATCTTTCTCAATTATGGATGTAATATGTATGGATAATTAAATTATTTATGCTCATTGCTTCATATACAAAATGTTAAAAGTTGTATATGTCTCATTATGCATTAACATACTTTAATTTAGTAATAAAGTAATAATTAGCATCATCAATAATGTAATTTTCATCTAATTTATTATCATTAACCATATAAAATATTTTTTTATTGAATTTGTTACATAATCCACATTAATAAGTCACTTAGTTTAATTTAGTATTGTAAATAAATTTTTTTATTAATTGATTTAAAAAAAATTAAAAAAAAAAAAGGGTTGGACCTAATGGACCGGACCGGACCGGTCCGGTCCGCTTGGGTGTTCGGTCTAGTCCGGTCCAAAAAAATGATGGACCGAAAACATTCGGTCCATCGCTGGACTGGACCGTGTGCAGCCCTAAGTATAATGTTATTGTAGAGGTATATATCACAACATTGATTGTTCTTAAAGCTGCTCAGAAACATGAAAGGTAGATACATTGACGTTGTGGGCCTGCTGCATGGAAACCCATGTGAAACGAAAATTTGCAAGACAGGAAGAAATGATATTTTGTCTAATTATCACCAGCTATTGTGCCAAGAAAAAGAGACCCAAATCTCAAGGTAGCTCGTTAGTTTATCCAATAAGGTTTCCAGACCTGCTAGTTTAAAGGGAGCTAACATTGGTCATTTTTTTGCCAATGACAGCAGAAATCAGAAAAACATGGAATGCGCTACATCAATTTCTTTTATCTATCTATAGCTATTTCTAAGCTGTCGAGTCTTAAGAAACTCTTCCTGTAAAGGTCAAGAAAGAATCTTCGTTTCAGAAAAATTCTAAATTGGTGGAATCTTTGGTCCGGTCCGGTCCAAATTCTAAACTCGAAGAAACTATGGCTCCCTCGTTGGAGTTGAAGGAAAATGGTGTCATACTATTGGAGAAGGGACCTGCTGAAGTTGCACATAAAGGGTCACCAGAGGTGAAGGAACTTGATGTCATGCCATTGGAGATAACCAATGGAGTTGTTGAGGAGGTACGGGATTTGAACATGGATTTGGCATTGGTGTCTTGCCTAGAGTCGGGAGTGCAGCTGGATACTGAGTCTGGGGATATTGTGGCTCCCTTGGTCTCTCTTCCTCCAATAGTAGATTGGATTCTGCCTAAAGTTAACGAGATTCAGCAGTTCGTGGGAATTTCACATGGAGGATGTGAAGACCAATTTAAAGAATTAATTACTGCGATCGAGGCAAGCCACTCGCTTGAAACCAAATCAAGTTTCAAGAAAAGTAGGGAGTTACAGCGTCTTTTTTCGACAATCAACTACGACGCTAAGGGTGGTAGTTCAACTAGAGGGAAGACTAAAGGGAGGGCATTGTGAAGACAGGAAACAAGGGTTTGGGGAGGGGTTTTTGGGTAAAGTTGTAGTTCTATCGGAAACAAGGGGTTGAGGTAGGGCTTGGTGTATTTTGGGTTGTTTTTCACAGGCGTTTTGGGTTATTAAGGGTTTTCTATTACGGGCAAGGTGTTTTATTGTATACATCAGTGTACTTGGTTACTCCTTTTGATATATATAATATTTTTACTTATAAAAAAAAAAAAATTCTAAATTGGTGGAATGCACTTCAATTATTGAAATATATCTCTTTTCCAACACATGTCATATATTTGATGGTCATATTTCATATTTCAAAGGAAAACACTATAGACACAAAGGGATCTCACACACTAATGTGACACACAGTCAGTGAGCCACGTCTCCCCCCCCCCTCCCCTCCCCTCCCCTTTTTTTTTCTTCTTTCTCCCCCTCTCCCGTGCCTCTCCCCTCCCCTCCTCCCCCTTTCCCTCTCTTTCTCTGCCCTCCCGCCATGGTGGTCAGGGGACCACCTTAGGCGGCACCACTGGAGGGGACATGCTGTGAGCTTGCCGTGTAGGGCCGACAGAAGCCACCGCTGTGACCACCCCTCTCCTGTGCACAGCAAGCACCGTGAGCTCCCATTTCCCCGTCAACGGTGCCGCTTGGACCACCGGCAGCTTCTGCCAGCCTTGAGGTGGTCCCCGACCACCATGGCGGGCACTGGGAGGGCGGAGAAAGAGAGGGAAAGGGGGAGGAGGGGAGGGGAGGGGAGAGGAGAAGGGGAGAGAGAAGAAAAAAAAAAGTGATGGGGGAGACGTGGCACACTAACAGTATGCCACATCAATGTGTGGGATTCCTTTGTCTCTAGCAGCCCCCTATTTCTAATGGAAATAAACCAATTAATTGAAGGCTTGGGGTTCTTACCTGAAGTTTGGGATGCTTAGCAACTTCTCAGGTATTGGTCCAGAGAACTGGTTATTCTCAATATTCCTGTTAAACAAGAGGGACAGTTTTCATTAGGGAAAAAAACAAGTATAAGCAATAGAAGCATGATAAGGCAACATTATCCTACAAATTTATAAAACCTCTTCATGATTCTCAAATTAAAAACATAAGAAAATGAGATTTCTTATAATTAAAGCATTGTTGAGAAGAATACAAATCTCTCAGAGGCAGATCTTGTAAAACATTAAGGGTCCCAGAAAGCTGATTGTTCTGCAAGCGTCTGACAACTACAAAGTTAGCACTACACTTTGAGATAAAGCAGATCTAAACAGCCTTCCCAAGACAAAATACTTACAGGGTGGTCAGAGAAGACAAATTTTCAAAAGAAGGTGGGAGTTCCCCACTCAAATTGTTACTGGACAAATCTCTGCACAAAGATAAGTGACTCCATCAACTATAAATAGCCTATAAAGTTAATCTGGACATGAGAAGGTTGCTGGATATAAATGAGATCCTACAGATTGATCAACCCTGCCAGAGATTGAAAGGCATCCGGTATTTCTCCAGATAAATGATTGTCATTAACAGACCTGAAAAGGCAAAAAAAAAATAGGCTTACGAAAATTGGGATGACTTCTAGTAAGAACCAGCAAAACAGAAAAGTAGACAAGGGAAAAAATTACATGGCTGACAGTTGAGTTAAAGTGGATAAAGAACTCGGGATGCTTCCACTGAACTGGTTAGCTGAAAGAAAACTGCCAAGAAGTAAAGATTATTATATCTTTTGCATTGGAATGCAGAACAGATGCATACTCAGGCAGATATAATATTTACTGAAATGAAATTTTAATTTGGCTAAAGACAAATGCATACAAGTTTTGCATGGTAGATGGCAACGTGGTCGGAATGCTGCCCCAATGTGGTTGTTGCTTAGATCTCTGCAAAGAAAAAAAAAAGTAAGGATATGACCCCCACAAATGTATCAAAAAGAAAGATGACTGCCTAATACCCATAAGATCCCATAACATAAACGTAAAGACTGGATTCCTGACTTGTCTTTTCCTTCTTATATCTCATATTTCATGCATGGGGGGCACATCAGCCAGCTTGATAAATGAAACTGACGGAACATTCAAAATCAGGCATCGGGATTAGGGCTGTTAATAAACAATGCTAACCGATGGGCAGCTCGAATTTGGCTTGATTAAACTCAAACTCAACTCAATTCAATTATTAAATAAGTTGCTCGCAAACAAAAAATTAGACTCGATTATTAAATTATACAAACTAGTATAAAACTCATCTGACTCGATTAATGTTCACGAGCATACTCATATAAAGCTCATCTTGACTCATTAGCTTGCTCATATATTAACACACACACACACACACACATATATATATATTAATATATAAAAATACATAATGATATATATGTATATAGTTTCCTATATATGAATATATAGTAATTACAATGTATGTGTATATATAATTCATTATTTAATGAGTATGATTATGTAAATGTTATGAATATACTGATACTTTCTACAAGTAACAAGTATAATTGATTAGAGTTGGATAAGAGACGAATAGTCATATGGTGCTGTAGCCATTTAATTGTATGAGTCAATAATTGTAATTGTGAGAATAAATTTGTATCTAATTGAGTTTTTTTTTTTTTATTGGCACTGGGTGTCCGAGAATAACGTCGCAACTAATCCTGAGGGTGCACAGGTCCTCGACAAGGAATTTCCCACAAGTGCACCTCGGGTAATTCAAGGGGAAAATCCCCTAGTCCATTAGCTTCGAGGAATTGTTTCCACCCAAGAAGATTCGAACCTTACACCTAGAGGGAGCATACCACCAAGACCAAAGCCTTTACCACTTGAGCCAACCCCTAGGGGTTCTAATTTTAAAATATGAGTAAAATATTTTGTTATTTTATTTTTTAAAATTAGTTTTCTTTTTTTAAATATATAAGAGTCGAGTCGAGTGCTCAACTAAGAGCTCGGCTTGATTTATAGTTGAGTCTCGAGTCAAGTTTGGATATGAGAATGTCTTATTCAAGTCAAGTTCAGACATCCAAAAAAACTCAAATCAAGTTCAAGTCGAGCTCAAGCCTGACTTTTTAATAATCGAGCCATGTTTGACTAGGCACTAGTTGCTCGAACTCGGCTTGATTACAGCCCTAATCAGGATACTCCAACAAGCAATGAAGAATAAGAAAACGGATCTACAAATGCCACACCCAGCTTTGCATTTATTGATGAAAGGCATGTTGCAAGTATTATTTATAAAATAATTAAACTGGGCCCTGGATACGGGCTCTCAACCACTAGAATTTGTCTATCAAGTAATTCAAGGAACTCCTACTGCAGAATCAGGCACAATATGAAAAATCAACAAATAATTTTTTTAATAAGTAAAAAATCAATAAATAAATTGGAAGAAATAGATGATGAAGTCTACCATATATCCTCAACTATAAAAATCATTACCACAATGTGTGTGCATGCGGGACTTTGAGAGACAGAGAGAGAGAGACTTACATTGCTTTAATAGAAGCAAACAATCCTAAATTACCGCCCAGTTCTCCTCCCAAATTAGCACCATTAAGAACACTGTAACCCATATATCCATATTAGAGCTGACAGTTAACCACGTTTAGAAAATATCAATGGATGTACATTGTCAGAATAGGGGTTTCCATACATTTTTGTTATGTCTGTATTTGTACACACCACGCCTTGCCAAGCTTCACCACATGGGTCTCCACCAGTAGCAACCCATCCAGGAAGAAGAGGGGAGCCCATTGCAACATATAGGTTATTGATTGCAGCCACTAATTCAACGGAATTAACACTAGATAATATTAGTTCTGATTGATAGAAACAATATAAAAAAACAGTGTTGCAGACACTTTCTCTTCATTTTTTCTATTGAGGGTGTTAGAGATAATATCAAATCAAAAATTTGATTTGATTTTCATCATGATCAATATATTTGATTATCCAAAAGAAGATCAAGATATTTACCTCATTCTCATCTCCATGTAATTTCCCAATAAATAGGGGCCTACTATACTTTGTATTCAACCACAATTGATAATAATAAAGTTGTAGCCCATAAAATCTCTCCCTAATTCTCCTCCTCTCTTTTCCGTTTCAGTTTCTGTTCAACTTCTTTCATGGTATCAGAGTCCTCATCCAATGCCAGGCTCGATCCTGTGGATCACTTCTTTTTATTCAATCCTTCATCTCACTTTATCTCTTTCACAGAATCTTTCATCACAGAATCTTTAACCATATTTTGTACCAAATCAACGCCTTTGGAGTATCTTTATAAGCTGGGAGCCTTTATCATTGGGTTCTTTGTTAGTCATTCTTAATTTGATATTATCTCTAACAGGGGTGGTTCTGAAGGCTCATACTAAATAGCCCCCCACCCTAAATGTCCTAAGCCCAATGAAGGTGGAAGTTGTGGTGCTACAACACCAAGAAACTTTATTGGCACTGGAAAACTTTGATTGAAAAACGGTTAAGCATTACTATTATGAAAGATTTCCAGCTAAGAATTTGTTCAGACTGGCGGTCCATCACCAGAAAACTCAAAGCAAAATGACATAAACAAAAGGGTTTTATTTGGTAGCCATTAAAACATGGGAAAGAAAGAAGTAAAGTTAAATTCAAAATTATTCAATACAACTATTATTAATTTATTCCCCTGAGAAACAAAAACCATGAATAAGCTGCGCTAGACCGAGCTATTTGACCAAATTCTCGGTGAAAACTTACAATCATAGGACTCGAAGTCGGCATAAAAATACTATTTATCTTTGATTTCTATTCATTTTTTGCAACAATTTCTCAGCAACCAAACAGATAACAGACAAAAAGAATCATAATGCTGAAGAATACCCAGGAAACAAAATCGAAATACCCTTACCATCACTTGGATTAGTCTCTCCACGCGAAACAGGAGCTGCCCAGATCCACAAGAACCACACCAAAACCAGTGCAGAGATCTTCAAATCCTTGGACTTCATAGCAGATCTCTTCCCACCCACTGATGCCATATTCAACCTCATTCCTCAATTCATTCTTTTCCTGCAAAACCAATCACAGAAGACATCCTTGAATCTGAAAACGAACTGGAAGCAAAATTAAGCTCACGGTCACTGACGTTATCACAGCGCAGCAATCCAAAACACCCACAGACAATATCGCCAAAAGCAAAAACAAATTACAACCCCCTTAATTCAGCAAAAACACTCACACACCTATATATTTAAAAGACAACACACATATATGTACATATTTAAACATAAAAATAAAAAATAAAAAAGCGAACAGACAAAATCTACAAATATAAAAGAAAAAACTTACAAAGTAGCAGGGATTTTGGAAAATGCTGAAGAGAGCTGAAGTCTACAAAGCAGTTGGCAAAAATGTAAATGGAAAATTGATCGCAAACAAAAAGAAGTTAGTGCGAAAGAATTTTTAAAGAGGAATTAAGAAAGACTTAGGAGCTAAGATTCATGAGTGAATACAGCAACTAAGTGGGATACGTCAGAAAATAGTACATTACGTTAAAAAATATATAAAAGGTGCTAAATTTGGAGAACCCTAAGCTTTGGAAAGAGATGGGAAAAAAGAGAAAAAGGAGACGTAGAAAGGTGAAGGGGGTTTCTGCGAGACTGCAAAACTCTCACCTTACCATTTATTTATATTTTCTGAGTTTTTGTGCTTCTTCGCTTCCTTCTCTCTCTCTTCGCTAAACTAAACTTAAGGAACAGTGTGTTTGCGTGCGTGTCAGTTCACATCTATATCTTCTCTGTGAAATGACCGTGACGCGCTCTGAACGGGCGCGTGTTTATGAAATTATGTTTTCTTCCTACTTTGAGCATGGTAATTTTTGCTTATTATTCGGAATGGAAATTGTACTCTTCGTTCCGTACATCACATAATATGTCTTCTTTCTTCTTTTTTTTTTTTTTTTCGTAACAATACGTGGTGCATGAATGATTAATAGAATAACTCAATTAATTTAGTAAAAATAAAAATAAATTATTTTAAATATATATATATATATAAAATGTCTAGTGTGAGATGATAAATAGTATCCATAATTCGAAATAGAATCCCTTAAGATGAAAATTTTCCAAATTCATGAAAAGAATATTACAGAGTAAAATTTTATAAATTGAAATGTCTGTATTTAATATGTTGAATCTTCTTTATAATAAAATAAATTTTGTAATCTAATATACCACAACAAACCACCTTAATTTGTAAATTTTTAGTTTGTAGCATGTCTTACTTGCATAATTATTAATTTTAAATGATGAGTAATATTAAATACAGTCATAGGTTGTGAAACGCCTCGCACTCCTTTTGAAAAAGAGTAGAATTCACTATTAAAAAAATCATTTCTTCATATGAATATCATATTTACCTATTTTTTTCAAAAGAGTTATCTTACATACAATGCCTTTTATATGCTCCTTACGCACTCTACTAATGTAATTGGTCAAAAAAAAATTTTGATATTAAAAAAATGATGCAGCCAATCACATTGGTAGAGTATATAAAAAAGTATACCAAAGTAGCTGCACATAAAATTTTATTTTTAAAATGAGTGCACGGTACTATATATGATTATATTTTGAGACTGATAATGATATACCTACAATTTTTCTACAACTATTTTTCAACCTATTTTACAATTAACATTAAAAAATTTAGGTGTCATTCTGCTATAATAAGACAAATAAATCTATTTTCATTTATGCAAAGTTTTGTATATTTTCAAATAGTAAAAAAACATTTTAATCCAAGTTATAAGTGAATATGATTTGTATTATAGTAATTTTAGTCAATGAATAAGAATTATAGTAACTCTACCTTAAAGTCAGTACATGATAATAAAAAGCACTAAAAAATAAACGATAAAACCCAAAATTCTATGCCAAAGGATTCATGACATTTTCAATCTAGGTCAAAATTTCAAATGGGAGTTTTTTAGTTCTACTATATAGAAGTACACATAATCTATCATGGGATTCATTATATTCATAAAAAGAATTAATAATACCAATACTTATTTATGTAGACTAATGTAGTAAGCTTCATGTATTTTAGTGTTCAATGAACAAACATATATATAAATAAATTATTCCTTTTTTAATGGAAGATATTGCATGACTAGATGAAAATTTATTATTCTATATATATATATGAGTAATGTTATATACAGTCATATAGTGCCCAAGTATTGCATAATTATTTTGAAAATAATGTGGTCCACTATTAAAAATTGAATTTTTTTCAATGTGGATCTCATTATTTTTCACTTTTTCAAAGAATTGTGAGGCGTTTACGCCAGTGTTTTAAATACCGTACCGTATTGCAAATATTTCATACCAGTCCAAATACCGGCCGATATTTTGGCTTGTATTTTGGCATTTTATTTTATTTTTCATTTTTTCAAGTTACAAACTCATTTTTTGACCATCAATTCATATTAGGTTATTTATAATTTATATATATATATATGTATTTATATATAATTTATTCATATATAGACTATTATTTTAGAATATAATTTTTATATATTTATATATCGACAATCCTAAAATAGTATCAATACTAAAATATTTCGTTACAATATTTTAATCAGTACGGCATCCGATACGGTATTCAAAACATTAATTTGCGCACTCTACGATTGCAAATATCATTTTTCTAAATATATAACTCAAAAGGTTGAATATGATTCTAAAATATCTTAATTCTCTCAAGAGTTCTTTTATTCAGCACTCTTAGGATATGTTTGGAGGATGAGATGAGAATTTTATGTTTTGTTTTAAAGTTTAAAATATTATTTTTTAGTTTTAAGATTTGAAAAAATTGAATTAAAATTTGAAAAAGTTATATTGGGATTTGAAAAAGTTGAATTATTTATTATATTTTATATGGGAATTTGAAAAAGTGTAAAGATGAGATGAGATGAAGATGAAAATTTTGGGTGAAACATGTTTTCCAAACATATCCTTAAACTACACACTTGTTGATATAGGTCTTTATTTTTTATCCTTTTTTTTCAACAAATACATGATATAGGACTGGTGAGTAGAAATTGTCTCTCTCTCAATCCTTTGATGAAGTCAAGCAAGGCTTTTCCCTTAACATAATGCTACCCACCGTATCTAAATGGAACGAGAAAAAAGAAAATGCATGGGAAGGAATTGTTGAGACGTTGGACTTAAAATTGACTCGATTTGTATAATATTAGATTTATTACGACGTGGGAGGGAAGTGGCATCCACGTGCATGAAATGCGAAAAACTATATCAACTTGGAGTGGGGGTTATACCACCTAACCGTAACTTTGTCAATAATAGCCGCCAGTTTTTTTCTATGGGCTTCACGTGGTCAGAGGAATTGTCATTAGCTCTCTTGCTTTTCTGTCCAGTTGAAAATAAAATACACACTCAAAGATGATTGGTTCTTTACAAAATAAAATATTCTTTAATTTTGCTGGATATTGCCATTGAGAATAAGGTTGATAATTTAGTTTAATTTAATTATTTTTTTAATTCCGAATATGATAGATATATTAATATATGGTGTCAACGGCGTTACCTTTACGTTAATTATAGTATGATATTTCTTACTTTTATTTCGCCAACTCAAGTTTGGTGTGTGACAATTTTGAAATTACAAAACACACTTGAAAAATAAATTTACTGACCAGTTACCACTTACGTACGGGTGGGCCGGATCGTGGTTGGGTTTGAAACTTTGAAAGAAGTAGATACTATACACGTCTCTTTCTGTCCCTTCACGTTACCATTCGGACAAGCTTAAGGTAGGCGTTCTCTCACTTCTCAGTACTTTCTACGACCGCAAAAATCTCTTGAATGGATTGCACGCCTAACCAATGAATTTCTCCATCGCTATCCGATTTAGATTTCGTTTGTTTTTATAATTATTTTTATTTTATATTATTTCATCTAATTATTAGAATTTTTTTAAATTTTTATATAGAATAAAATAAATAATTTAATTTTTTAAATTTTAAAACAAGAGTAATATTAAAAGAATATATTTTAATAATATTTTACTTAATTTTTCAATTTTTTTCTCTACTCATTTTATTTCATCAGTAAAAACAAACGAGACCTTATAATCATCATATATTTTTCTACTATCCTCTTATTTGTGGGACGCCATTAGTGTAATCTCACTTTCTTTTAAAAACATTTTTTAAATATTTTTTGAAAGATTCTATCCGGATGCATTGTCAAGAGGACTTTACATCCTCCAATGACATTGATCTTGACAACTTAGCCCCAATTTGAATTGAAAATTCATCTCAACTCATCTTTATAATTATTTTAAATTTTCACACAAAATATAATAAATAATTCAACTTTTTCAAATCTCAAAATAATAATAATATTAAAAAATAATATTCTAACAATATTTTATTCAACTTATCTAAAACCATCTCAACTTATCTCAAGTCATTTCTTAATCCAAACGAGACCATTTCAAATGTTAAGATAAATTGAGTTGAATGATGAATAATAGTATTTTATAGATCTTATTGAGATGAGTTTTAATTTTTTTTATATAAAAAAAATGAATAATTAATAGATTCTATTAATAATTAGTTTGAAATTAATTGAATTAGATTTATATTCCAAACACAAATCTTGCATGTTAAGCACTATTTCCCGCCCAAAAAATGCATATAGACCAATCTTCTCTCCGTAAGAACTTTTACAGCCTCCTGAAATCTTTTCTTGGTAGATTGTTCTTTTAAAGATTGACATGTTAAAGAAAAAAAAAATATTAATAGTAAATTTTTAAACATTAAAAGAAATTAAATATAGGGGTAATCAAACCGAGGACAAATTAGTATTTTTCTAAAGAAAATGCATAAAAGAAATGAACTCTCTCCAAATATTTTCTTTAAAATGCTCCTGATGGCACACGTGACTAGGGTTCCTTTAAAGTTCGCCACATCAGCTAGTTAATCCAACAAGGATATTGCGGACACATATCATGCAAAGATAGGACAGAAAAGCTCTTCAATTTGATTAATTTTGTTCCTTTTTCTATCAATCGAATTCAGGTTGCCGTGGGAACGAAGCGACCACGAATGAGACATAAAGTAGAAGAACTGGAGAAGAAAAACCTTCGTCATGAACCAAACCATGCCGCGGGATATGGCCCTTTGCCACAATGCATCGCCAACACTCTTTGCTCCCCTCCTCTTCTTCTCCCACACACGCCAACACTACATATTTTTTCAAAAAATGAAAAATTTCATCTTTTTCAAAAGACACAGAAAGGAAAAATAAAGGAAAGTTATGTAGAGTTTCAAATGGTAGGATTTGAATAGTAAATTGAAATGAGATCTGAGGTAAAAGTTGAAAATTGAATAAAATATTATTAGAATATTATTTTTTAATATTATTATTATTTTAAAATTTGAAAAAGTTAAATTATTTATATATTTTATATGATAATTTGAAAAAATTATAATAATTATATGAGATAAAAAGTTTTTCTATACAAACTTAGCCTAGACTTGTTTGGATACACAATATCTCAAAATATTTGTAAATATTAGTAAAATAGTTTAAGTTAAGATGTTTTATTAGGTTTTAGAAAAAAGAGATAAAATTTAGATAAAAATATTATAATGGAGATAAAAATTAGATAAAAATATTATAATGTAAATATAATTTTTTAATATTATATTTATTTTAAAATATGAAAAAATTGTATTATTTTTTATGCTTTGTATGAGGATGTAGATAAGTTTTAATGATTAGATAATGATTATATATAAAAGTTAAAAAATTAAAATTAAAAATATTTTATATTTAAATAATATTTAAAAAAAATCATTACAACTACTTGAGAATATTTGAAAATATTTGTGTATACAAAATTTTTCTTTTTCTAAGAGAAAGTCCTCCAAAAACCATTTAGATAAGAGGGCCTTAAAGTGACATTGCCATGAAAAAAGAAAATTAAATTATATATATAAATATAAATAAATAAATAAATATATATATATTTATATAACCAGGTTAGAAAAGCCACTTTTGAAAAGAACAAAAGTCGGAAAGTCGTATAAGAATAAAATAATATATGCGCCTTGAAAGGTAAACGTTCTTTATCTCTTTATCGGACCCGACCTCTAACAATCCTCACGACCTATCTATTTTTTTATTCACTCAAATTCTTCCCTCACTTTATAACCTTATCTACCAATTTAAAAGAAAGCCAACTTCTTTTCACTAAACCCACATTTTTGGTTAAAATATCTTAATCCTCAGTTCAGAAGGCATTCATATAAAGCTAACGGAACAAAAGATAGTAATAAAAACCAAAGATAACATATGATGTGATATTTGTTTTCCATAAAGGAAATAATTTAATCATAAAAGAATTAGATAAAAACAATACTACAAACTGACGTGATTTGATATGATTCATCAGATTATAAAATATTTATTTTTATTATAAAATAGATCTAACAGATCAAATGAACTCATATCAATTTATAAAATTATTTTTATGTAATTCCTAATTTCTAGATGTAGAAATACTCTTTCCATAAACGCTCTACTCGATTCTCTCTAAAAATCCAAACACATCCCCTCTTCCTTTAGCCAATCTAAGAGGGGGAAGGAGCTCTTGCTCTCCTCTTAAAAAATCCAAATACATATTGTGTTGTCACGAAACTACTATTCCAATGAATACATACGCAATGAATTCTTTGGAATTCATCACACTTTTATCTCATTTTTATTAGCGCACACGCGTTAGTACAATCACATGTGTTCTTTAGATACCAACTAAGACTATATTTATCTTCAAGATTGCCTAATTTGGATGATATTCTCAAGTATTTTGATAATATTTTATTATTATTTAATATTTTATTATTATTTTTTACTTACTTTTATTATTATTTAATATTTTCTCATTATTTTCTCATTTTTTTTATTATTATTCACATAATACAGAAAAATACCTTACTACCTAAACGCAACGTTAGGTTCGATTACCATCTAAACGCAACCTTACTACCCAAACAACAAATCAAAGGTTCGAATTCATGTTTTCAAACTACCCAAACGTAACTCTTCCATTACATTCTTGCAGGGGAAGAGGAGATTTCTAACAAAATATTTCAACAGAGACTAGTACAGTATATTTCCAAGAGCCACGACTTTCCATTGTAACTATTTGATCCATTTGTTGGATTATAGCAGGCTGCCTTCTTTCTGTCCCATTCTTGACTAGTTTGAAAAGTAAACATGAATTCGAACCTTTGATTTGTTGTTTTTTGTTTTTAATTTTATATAATATCCCTGATCTTGAACATGACTATGTTACTGTAATATACTTTTGTGAACTACATATGCGCTCTTATTTCGTATTTTTAAGGTTTCGTTTAGTTTCCAAATCAAACTCATCTCATTTTATTTATCATTACAACTTTTTTAAATTTCAATATAAAATATAATAAATAATTCAACTTTTTCAAATCTCAAAATAATAATAATATTAAAAAATAATATTTTAATAATATTTTATCATCTAAATTCAATTTAACTCATTTCAACATCTAAACGCACCCTTAATCTAGTTTTAATGCATCGAACGTCTGTCTATATCTTAAGAAAATACAACATGTGACAGTGACATTTATTAATTTTGTAGTCATTCAACATGAACCAACGACGTAGGTCTAGTCCTTCAAAGTTTTGTTTGAGGGATTATTATGTTAGTGGGCCACCACCACCTTTGATGCTATTGTCTTGTTGGATGTGACGCAGAATCTTTGTTCGTTTTCCTAAACCCCAAAACAAAAAACATTAAAAAAACAAAATGCAATTTCCAATAACGAATTTCGACGCTTAATTTATGTTCACAGATAATTTGTCCATTCCATTTCACCAAAAAAGAAATTAAAAAATAAATATCTGGTAAAAAGTAAAAGAAAAAATCATCACAAACTTTTATAGACAACAAAAACACATGATTCATGAGTACCATCTCAGCTTATTTAATCAATTTTGATTTTTTTTTAATTTTTTAAATGCCAGCAAAATTCTATAACAATGAAATGATGATATAGTATTGTTTAGATTTTTTCTATTTTTAAAAAATACGGCTGATTTTTCTTTTAACATTTTCAAGGTTTTTGACATGCAAAGATGTTCAATGAATATATAAAGAATAATATTATTATATCGTCTCATTTTATTATTTTATTTTAATTATTTATATATTTATTTTTTTATTTATTAATTAAGAAAATAAATATTAATGTTTTTATATTTTTAAAAAATATGAATAAAAAAAGAAAAAAAATTAAAAAAGTAAATTTTGCCGAGATATACCCGGCGGTCACTACTGTACGACATCCTACCGGCACTCATATATATATATATATATATATATATATATATATATAACATTTTTTCTTTTTTTTTTCTTTTCTTTTGAGGGTGTAAGTAGGGGAAAGTAAAAAAGTAGTTATTTTCGTTGACAAAAAAAAAAAAAAGGGAAAAGTATAAAGCTATCGACAGTAAAAGAATTTGTTTTATAAACCTAAAATTACTTATTGGCCCTGCTTAGCCATTGAGACAACGAACCGAATTAAATTCCATAATCACTTATCCCATTAGGGTGGAATGGAATCCAAAGTTAAAAAAACAAGAGATTCTTGTGGAGTAGTCCAACCATTATTCAAAGAAAGAAAATATAATATATAAAATGTTAATTGTATTTAAGAAAATTTTATAAAAAAATTATTTCTCTGCGTGTTAGTTATTGAAACGTTGAAAATTATAAAATTTGAAATTCAAAATTTGAATTAAAAAAAAAACTAATAAAATGAGTTTTGTATATAAAAGTACAAATAAAAAATTATAAGTACATGTAACACTACTTATATATATATATATATATATATATATATATATATATATTTTAAGAGTTTTTTCTTAAAAAAAAAAAGACGGTGGATCAACTCCATTCTATTGTTGTTCAACAGTTACAATTAGGGATAAAAAAGAAAATCGGTGAACCGGTAAACCAGACCGAACCGGTGGGCTTGGTCTGGTATCGGGTTTGGTTTGGTTCGATACCGATTTTATTTTTCTCAAAATCGGTTAAAATCAGTCCAGTTCCTGTTTTCCATTTTCTGACACCAGATCAGACTAGTTCATATATATTTTAATTTTTTATATTGTCTAAAATATTTTTTATAATTATATATAAAATAATTTTGTATTATATGATAAATTACTAATTAATATAATATTAAATTTTAAAATCCTATATCACTATATATTATAATATACTATAATATATCACTACATTATATATTATAATATATCACTATAATCTATAATACAGTTATAATATATTACAATATATTATCACTATATTATTATATACTATAATATGCTAGAAAAATCGAATCGAACTGGATCTAAACTTATAAAACTAGAAGTATCGGTTTAGAAGTGTAATCGGTGCGGTATCAATTCTTCAAATTTCAAAACTAATATATATTGATTTGGTTTTAAAATATGTTCAAAACTAAATCAAACCAGACGTATTACACCCATAATTGCAATTATAATTAGTTCACAATATCATGAGTGCTAAGGTTAGGTCTATAAATTTAATGATTATATGGATGTGGTGGGGTTAAATTTTTGAATTTCGCCATTTGATTCAATTATTTTAATTGTTTCCAAATCATGTTTATTGAGTATTTTATATTACCGACTTACATGATAAATGTTGACTGATTCACAAACATTGTTTTTCTCTTATCGGTTGACTTGTAATTCAATAGATATTTCCTCTCGTGGATTCTAATCTCGATAGAAATGTTAATGTTATCTTTTTGTAGGAAAAAAAAGGGGAAATCGTGAATATAATAATATCATGTACAGTTACCACGAGATTGTAAATATCATTTGATAACTTAAAAAATATAAAATATTAATTATTTTTAAGAAAAACTTATATATATATATATATATATATATATATATATATAAACTATTGATATGTTTAAAATTATGAAATTTGAAACTTAAAATTTGAATTTAAAAAAAAAAAAAAAACTAACAAAATAAGCCTATATGTAAAATTGTAAATACCCATAGCACTATTAAAAAAAAAAGTAAGTAATCAAAATCCACCAAATTCTATAGGAACATAATTTTGGCAATCCACAAAATTTCTCATAAATTCATTCCTAAAAATCAATAAAACTTAAAAAATAAAAAATAAAAATCCTATTTCAAAATTTAAACTTTTCATGTAATCATTACTCAAACACAAAAATTAATACAACTTTTACCAACTTCAAAACAAAAAAGAGATATGATTTAATTCTAAAGAAATTCCAGCAAAATAAACCTACAAACTTATGCAACTTGATATGGTATGTTAGATTGTTAAACTACTTTTATTGTAAAGTAGATTTAACGTATCAAATGAAATCATATAAGTTTCTGGATTTATTTTTGTAGAATCTTTTTGTGGCTAAGACAATTCTCAAACAAAAAAAAATTAAAAATATATATTTAATCAACTTTTTAACTTTATATATTTACTTTCACAAACTCAAATATAATACTTTAAAAAAAAATTATTCAACTTTTCTATCTCAAATAAATTCTCACAATTGTCAAATATTTCCAAACATTCTTGATAGCCAAACACAGTCTCCACAGAGAAAGACGAGAACTAACAATTTCACTATCATACTAATCAGCCACAAGTTGGTGCAAAGTCAGTCTCCCATGTATCCATTAGAACACACAAAATAAACAAAAAGAAGAAGAAAACAACAATTCACAACACAGAAGGCAGTGTGGTGTGTAGACAGCTGAAAATAGCACCATGTGTTTCTTTCTTTCTTTCTGTCTTCAAATATTATAATTTCTGTGATTTCTTAATCAGATTCTAAGAGGACCCAAAATCATGTTGGGTGGGGCCGAGCAATTTGGTATCATTCATATTGCTAACTAACAAGTCTCGATGAGTCCCAATCATGTTCCCTAAAAGTCATATTACTCTCATAAGTGAACTTGTCAAAGTTTAATAAAACTTGGAAGAGGACAGGACCAAACTGTTCTAAGTCCAGATAGATATAGCTTGGAATCCTTCTCCTATGTGGCTGCCTAACATTTCTTGCATGTCATTTTAAAAACAAAAATCATCTGTTTGGACAGTAAAAATATTTTTATCTCATTTTATTATTACGATTTTATCAAACTCTCACATAAAATATAATAAATAATTTAATTTTTTTAAATTTTAAAACAATACTAATATTAAAAAAATAATATTTTATTAAATTTTTATTTAAAATCATCTCATTTTATATTACTATCCAAACTGCACCTAAAAAAAGCAAAGACAATAATTTGGGACATTCACTAGAGGCCATGGCCCTAGAGTAGAGAATCCTCATGATAGTCTTAAATTAGGTGTTCTTTATTTTTGTCTCAACAAACCGTGTATGTTTTCAAAAGTTTTCAACTTTCAATGTTGTTCTATCTAGAGTAATGAGATTGCTTCCGTTCTTTTACAACTCATTTTATAATCAACTATTATAATTGTGTCACTTTATTAAAAATAGTTTTGATTTTACATAACTATCATTCATTTAAAATATGATTGTAAAATGGTTGTAAAAATATTATAAGTTTACCATTTTCCTTCTATTTAATGCGTCTATCTCATTCTCATTTAAAATCCTCAAGTCTTTTGCGTAGAAAGAGTATAAATTTATTTTCTATTGACTTTTATATAATCTAATAAAAAAAAAATCTGAAAACCTTTCTAAAAAAATAATAATAAAATCCTTATCCAAAGGTACTCCTCGCTTGTAGCCAAGTCACTGAATAGGGGAACTTCCCTGCAAAAGACAAATATAAAAGGTTGATGCTAAAATATGTTCGGGCTAGGGCCGTTCTAAGCCCAAAGCGAGCTGTCTAGAAATTCTGACCCAGCCCAGTTGACGAAATTATGCTGAATTAGACAATTCTAATCTCTAACCCAATTCGAGTAAAATGTATAGATCTACTTCAAACCCCAAAATAAGTACATGTTGAATCAATGCTTCTCTCCCATTTTTTCAGCCCATACAAAAAATGTTCTTCGAGCCCCCGCCTTGTTTTCGATTACTTTTTCCAAACAACAAAAAAATCCGTAGCTCCATGAACCTTCCCACCCACAATGGTGTCAAGTCTTTAGACCCATCATTGAAAGAAAATACCATTTTTGAGTATAAAGTGATGCAGAAATGCGCTTAGAATGAATTGATATGGTTTTTCCATGAATTACTACTAAGCGCATGAGGGCTCTTAGTGGAGCAAGTTTAATTACTAAAGCTTTCATTTAATGAAAAATAAGATTAAAACACTCAGAAATGACAGCTCATAGGATCTATACATAGAAGCAACTTGCTCTCCCCAAAAATTGCGGGCAAAAAAAGATGGCCAGCAACTCATCAAGCCAAATTTTCTATACAAAATATAGCAAGTTGAGAATCAATATTAAAGTACTTGAGTCCTTAATGGAAATTAACTTGACCTTTTTGTGCAAGTTGTTCTTTATTCTAAAGTTATTGATTTTACACTCTTGAGTACTGCTTGGTACTTAGAAAGAGAATGCTTCAATTGGTTCTATAAGTGTTTGTTTATCTGGCCTCTCTCTTACAGGTCCTTTAAAGTTTTTCTTATATAAAATATGTGCATGTATCTGATCTGCTTCTGTAAAACACACATCCTGACTCGCCTAATTAGTTTTCTTCTTAAATTTACTTTATTTCTTTGGGCCATTAAAATTATTTCAATATTCATCGGATTTGTGTGAAAAGCTCTTTTCTTGGACGAGGCAGGACACCCTTTTAAATCCAGATACTGAAATGTATACAGTAAGAAAGAAAAGCCCTAAAGAGCTGTGCTCCATTTCAAGATAATCCTATATTTCTTAATGTTTAATTGTTTTTAACTTTATCAAAAATGTTTTGGTTCTCTCTCTGTTTTTTTCTTAATCTTTGATTCAATATTATAGGGCTGTTATTGAAATAGAGTTAACCTGTGGTGTACATACTGCATGGGTAGTTGGAAACTATTAATTATGACTTGTAGGAACTTTAAGAACATTTATTCAGCCTTCTGTCATATAGGTTGAAAAGTATGCATAGCTTGCTATCATGTGATATTTATTTATTTTATTACTGATCTTTTGGTTTGTTATTTATTACTAGAGAGAAGTCATAGGGCCACAAAGTTCACTTCTATTGATGTCTCTACTATGGACTGGTCGGCAACTTCGACAGGAGCTTGCGGTGCATCTATTGGCTCTTCAGAGTTCTATATATAAAACTTGTAGAAAGGGAAATCAAGTGTTGTTGATCCAAAGATGTAAGACTGTCTTGAGTATTTAGGAGGCCACACAATTTGTAAATTTTCTTACTTTTGATCTTAGTTAGCATGTCAAGTTTTGTTTCTATAAGTTGGTACAAAATTTGGGTGAGTTTTGGGAATGTTATCATGCTTAAATCAAAACCGAGTCGATTAAGGGATAGTTTGAGTAATTAAATGTTTTTAAATGGGAATTTAGCTATGGCATATCTTAAGCACAATTTGATATGATTTATTATTGTCTTAGTATAATTATGGAAGGTTTAAATTATGGTTAAAAGCATGCCATGGTAGGTTTTGAATATATCTTGTTTTGATCATCAAGTATGAATTAGTTTTTGAATGAAGTGAAGATTAAGGATATCTTAGCCATGATTAAATGTTGGGATGAACTCTATTATCCAAGAATTAGTCTTCATTACGTCATTAAAGATGTTAGTGATCATTTGTGATTAAAAAAAATCTCATATGCATGCATTCAGAGGGATCAATAGTTGAAAATACACTTAGGCATCAACTAGAGTGCATGCCATGGGTTGGGACCATTTGGGCAAGTTCCACTTTGATTTTGAAAAATCCAAGGGCATAGATGGTTTTAGAATCCCAAAAACTGAAGTCCATGAATTGTTATCAAATTTGGAGTTCGTTTGCAATTAGTGAAAATTTAGGGCCTTAATGGCGATTTTTGAGGGTCTAAGGGTATTTTGTAAATATCCATTTTTGAAGACTTTGTTTTTGGATTTCACCCATAGAAGTATTAATCCTAACTTAGTACGCACTTGTTTTACGTAGCTATGACATTATTTTTCAATTACTCTGGAAGTTTGTAAGTTGGCCTCTAATTTACATCTTGATAGATTATTTATGATTTATTGATAAATGCCTCATTTATGTTTCAATTATCACTTTGGGTATAAAATATCATATTATATGATACATTAAGTGTATATTTACATGACATGGGATATTTCTACCATTTTAGCATATTGCATCTATAAATGTCATTTTACATAAAAAGCTTGCTATATATATATGCAAATGTCATAGAACACATTTTTCTAACTTAGCATGAAAATAATTTTTGTTACGACCCCAAAGGCTAGGATATAGAATTATCCTAGTGAAACTCCTTTGTTCACTCTGAAGTGAGTAAAAATGGAGTGGTGATCCGTGGGTTGACGAAGAACAGTTAAAGGGCTTCGAATGTGTTCTTTTTAAAGAACACCGGAGCAAAGTCATATGTTATGACACCTAATGCGGTGGATGTATATGTTATGATGTTATGATGATGTTATGTTATATTACCAATGCATTGAGAATGATATTTACAAACAAAAACGTAGTGTCAACACGAGTTGTACTACGATCACTGGCAGGTGCTTACGGTCATATGAGGAACCGTGTTGCTACCATACATATGTTAATGATGACTTAATTAAACGATGAAATATTATGATTTTCGAAAGTAAGAAGTATGAAATATTCTCTTTTAAAATGTCATGTTTTTGGAATGAGAAAGTGAAAATATTCTCTGAAAGCAAAAGTGCATCAAGGTTTTTCTAAAAATATTAAAAAATCTGGATGGGAGATTCCTGCACATTTTTCGACATTTCATGCAATTCGTATTAATCATTTTTCATGCATAATTTATCTTTGTACAAGTTGGTTGTTTAACTTACTGAGATTTCGAGTAAATTTCACCCCTTGTGAGACCACTATCATTCCAAGAAGTTGTGATAGGATCGGTAGAAGATGAACATGATGGATCGCTGGATGCAGATGGTTGAAGAGGAGCCAGACCTTGAACCAAGATTACAAATAATTTTCATGCTCATAAGCATTGACTCTTCATACTTTAGAACGTATAAAATAGTTGATCTAACTATAGAACTTGAATTAAGTATTTTGTATTAAGGAAATGCTATCTTTAAGTTTGAACTTATAATGATTATTAATGCTATTGGGATGTTTTTAGTCCATTCTGGCATGAGTTATAACTAATCACCTTTATTCGGTTGCGATTATTGCATACTGCTAGTTGTATATTAGGATGTATTGCATATTAACTGTCAAGTAAGGGGGTATGTAACCTTGTGTTGTATGTCTCGACACTCTAAGTCTTCTTTCCATCTCAAGCAGAGGTTGGGGGCGTCACATCCCGTTTTACTTTCACGCTTGATGTGGATATCCCACCTGGCACACTAACTTCATTTGTTTTTCTCACTTTATAAAAGCTTGAAACAAAGCCCTCCATATTTTACCATTTTACTCATTCCCTCCCTCAACTTCGCAGACAAAAAAAATCCCTTCCAGTTCGCATTGCACCGCACTACCCATCCCATGCAGGTCTCCATCTCCCTTACCCTGACAACATCCCCTTGAGTTTGCATTATCCCTACCCCGCACTACCCCTCCCTCATCTCCCTTACATTGGCCCTCATTTAGGTAAATAATTTTTTTTCCTGTTTCCCTTGAGTTTTGGTCATTGTTGTATTGTTCTGAGGTGAGATCTGAGATTTTTTTAGCCGTTTTCCCTGAGTTGTAAGACTTGTTGTTGTATTGTTGTTGTGGTTGAGACCTCGTATATGTGGTGGGATTAAAGGAGTGATTTTGTCGAGCACCAAGTGCTTGACGATATCCCACAACAAAGTTTGCTTGCCTATTAATGTGTATATTTGTATTATTAATACCACATTAATTTATTAATGCGTATATAGGAGTAGATTAATTACTTGAATTATGTGAATAAAGATCCAAACCCAACCAGGGTGAATCAGAAAGTTGTCCTCAAACCCAACTTGGGGTAATGTGAACTGAAGGGGATTTTTTTGCCTGCGAAGTCGAGGGAACTAAATGGGTAAAACGGTAAAATGAGAAATGGGATCATTAAGCGGGACATGTAGCATTATCAATTTATTTTTTCTTATTTTCCTCTCTTGTTCTTTACTCCTCTATTTTCTGGGTTGTTTTTGTGACTGAATTTTTATGATGGGTTGTGTCAGAAGCTTCTAATCAACCAAAATCTCTTTGATTTTAAATGTGAAAATTCAGTGGTGGAGGATTACAGAGAGAAGTCATAGGGTTACAAAATTCATTTCTATTGATGTCTCTACTATGGACTGGTTGGCAACTACGACAGAAGCTTGTGGTGCATCTGTTGGCTCTTCAAAGAAGTTCTATAAAATGCATAGAAAGGGAAATCAAGTGTTGTTAGTCCAAAGATGTCATAAACGTTATGGCCGGTTCTTGAAGTTGTTAGAATATGGGCAAGAAATGAGGCAAGGTTTCATTGCTATCCCAGAAGGTTTGAAGGGTGATGGTTGGAGAAGGTTTGTTGCATCGCTGAGGGAGGCTGTAATGCCTCCTCTATTTTAGGTGTGAAGAACAAAGCACCCTTGAAGGATTCATCTCTTATATATACACGTCATGGGAAGGAGTGGGTCTTTTGTGGAGGTTCTCAAGAATTCACCTTCGTGTTTGGGGGCTAATGGTAGCTTGGAGGGTAGGTGGGATGCACGTAGGGTGGCTAGTGGGGAGGTGGTGCAGCTAGTGTTATAGTCATATCATTCTCTCAAGGGTGACGGTTGGTTTTCCAAGGGTGGCTCGGCAGGGGATAAAGATTGGTTCTCATTGATGGCCATGTAAAGTGTCAGTGGACATGAAGGAAAAAATTGATTCAATGTTGTATTGGGTGGAGCTGAGACTGGGTTCAATGGGCTCTAAGGGATTAAAGATTGGCTGAATGAGTAAGCAGAAGATTGATGTTGTTAATGGGTTGGACAATGATGTGGCTCTAAGAAGGCCAAGGCCTCGAAAGGAAAAAACAAGGTTGATGGGCTGGGCTTGATTAAAAGTCTAAAACTTGTGTGGAGGGTGAAGTCTAGTGCAGGTCCTATCTGGGGCATATAAGTTTCGGCTTCATCCCCAAACATGTTAGCGTCATCGGAACTGGCATAGGCTTCATTGCCGGTTCTAGAATCGGAAATGTTGCCAAAAGGGTAAGATGGTGAATTTGTGCCATGGAATAATGAACGGGAGGTGATGAATGGAGATGAGTTAAACTAGTTAATGTCTCTGGTCCCTTTTGCTAAGGGTTTGCATTTTTTGGAGCTTGTTCCGATGGTTGTTTCTTTTCCATGTTGAAGTATTTTGGCAATCAGAGTTAGACAAAATGGTCTTAATTCAGGAGTTGACTAACATTGGAGTGTTGCAACAAGATGTCTTACCAAGAGAGGTTTCTAATAAGTCTAATTTGCAAATGATTATGTGTGAGGGGGACCACTTTGATGAGAATGTGGGTGGTCTGACCCCTTTATGCACTATCCCACCTCAATCTTCTTCCAGTATTATTTTGGATTGATCCTAAAAAAGGTTGATGAAGTACATACAAGCTAGTGTGGGGATATCTTATGATGGTTTCGCAGAGCAATTTAAGGCTCTCATTATTGCTATCGAATCTAGAAGTTCCTCGACTTTGAAATCAACCTCTAAAAAAGAAAGCGAAGTAAAACGATTGAAATGCTACATTAATTACCACATTGGGGAGGAAAGTGGTAGGAGGGATAGATTGTAAGGGAGGGCGTCTCATTTTTCCCATGAAGCTGGGTAACCCTAATTTTATTCTTGCTGGTAAGCTTAAAACTTTGAATCTTGATTTAAAGAAGTGGAATATAGAAGTTTTTGGGAATATTGATAAGAGAAAATCTTCAAACCGGTGACTCCTATCAACTCTTATTATCGGAGACCAATAAAACAAAGACACGTATTGAGCTCACTTATACTCCCCCTCCCCCTCTCTCTCTGCTCTCTTAGTGGATCCGACTCCTATCTTTAATGAAATCGCAGTCTGCCCTCTATCTCTCGATCCCTAGATCCCTCTCTGCTTTCAATCTCTCTCGCCCTCTCTGCTCTCAACCTCTCTCACCCTCGATCTTGCTCGCCCTCTCTGCTCTCGATGCCCTCTCTGGAACCACGCCTCTACCTCTCATCGAAAAGTGCAGGCCGTCTCTCACGCTGCCTCTCTCCATCCGAAAACTCATCTCCGTCTCTCTCGTGGCAGTCTCTCGATCCGAGAAATCATCTTCCTCTCTCTCGTGGCCGTCTCTCAACCCGAACGTTTAGGCCGTCTCTCAAGCTGCAAAGCAGTCGTCGAGGTAATTAGGAGTGAATTTTTCGAAAAATGCATCATTTTATTTGTATAGAATGCCCTAATTTTCAGAAGTTTAATTTTGTAGGGTTTTTTCATTGCTTGATTGAAAAAACTTCAAAACCCTAACCCTCCGTCGACTCCACCGAAGAATGAAGGTACGTAGTGAAATCTGAGTAAATACTTCAAATCCCCTATGTAATTTATGGTTCCAGCAAGAATTATAGGCACCTTTAGAAAATAATTCCAACATGTAATTGCTCTGTGTAATTGTTTTTATGGTTATGGCTGGAATTATAGACACCGGATAGAACATATGGAAATGTCCACCTATGGCTCAATGTGTTGTGCTGCCCACATTCTATTTGATTAAGATTAAAATTTTCCTACAAGAATGGGGGGAGGACATATAATCTAATTGTGGGCTTAAAAAGTTGTTAACCAATATAATTTGTATGACATTTTGAGTGTTTTATACTTGGAACATGTTTCTGTATTGATGTTATATCCAATCTGGGTGATGTGGGCTCGATATATGGGTTTAACCGGGTGGAAGGAATGCTGCTTTGATGGCATCTGAGATGTTATCTTGTACAAAATGTTCGTGTATTCATGTAAACATCACCAAATGTGTTGTGCTGCCCACATTCTATTTCAGTTCCATTCACACACCAAATGTTCGTGTATCCACTATAACCATTCCACGCGAGCCTTTATTAGTGCATTCTTTCTTTCTAATTAGAAAATAAATAGAATTTTTTTAAATTTTAACTATTAATATATTTATATATATGTGGAAATTAAGTCACGTGAAGTGCTTATGACAACAAAGTAAAACTTACTATAAATTTAAGGTGTGAATTTATAGTTCCTGAATTATAATATTTAGCAAATGAAAGAGAAGTTAAAGGTCATTTTTTAAGATGCTTACTCTTGACAAGTGTTTAATTTTGAACTAACTTTTTTTTGGAGCTTGCTGGTCTTCCCTCTCAAGTTTAACAGCGGTGCTAGTTCAAGTTCTTGGACTTCAAAAGATGAAGATTGGTTGGAGAGACCACTTTGTCATTGTGGGATTCCATCAAAGTTAAGGATTTCTGCGAAAGATACTAGTTTTGGCAGATGATTTTTCAATTGTTCAAAGTATAAGATGGGCAAACAATGTGGATTTTTTCAATGGCTTGATTTTGAAATGGAACAAAACAATTGTTGCAAAATGACATTGGAGTTAGCTAAAAGAAGGAACGACAGGATCAATGAAGAACGTAAATTCGCTGAAAAAGTAAAATTCAAAGCTATGGAAAAGAAGTTCAATGAAACATTAAAAATTTTATTCTTATCATGGTTTTGTATTATTTTGCTTTGTGCTGTAATTGTTTTAAAATTTGATGTGTAATCATGTACTAAGTATAGGTGGTTTATATGTAAGATGGCATGTACTTAGTACAGTTGGTTATATATAAGATGACTTTTTATTGTAGTTTTGAAGGTTAATCATGTACCAAATGAAATTGATTCATTTGAATTCCAGTATTCTCCCTGCATCCATATCAATAAATTATTTGATAGATAACTGACTAAACTAATTAAATTCCATAATAACATGACTCCAAACGAATGTGTTAAAATCTAAACTAAGGTGCAATTGTTAAATTATTGCTTATTGTTGTACAGTTCGGATATTCAATAGCAAACTGAAAAAAGTTATTTAATTTATTCCCTTTAGGCCATATATCCATCAAACAAACATGTGTATGTCTGAAATTTCTACTAACTTTTTTCACATAATAACACCTCAGCCAATACTCCCCAAGCACTTGTACCTAATGGCCTCATTCACAAGGTCTGGAACTTCAAGAAGTTTCAGCCTCTCAGTCCACTGGCCTCATCCACAAGGTCTAATGGCAGCTATAATATGCAACTTAATTAATATTTCCCAACATGTCATAGCCAATGGCTTTTACTTGAAAGTCAATAAATGCCAACAAAATATCAAGAACATGAACAAATATAGTCTTGCTTGATTTTTTGGTCTCAAACATCCAATAAACATAAAAAAAACAAAACAAAAACAATAACATTAAAAAATATCAAAAAGTAGTTCCTAAGTAAAAAACTGCAACAAAAGAAGACATCATTTGCCCATTCAACAAGCGGCATCATCATGGCCAAGACGCCACCACCAATGGTTGAATTTCACTAGGCTGTAACATGATAAGGGAAAAAATCAATTTTGCCAAAAAAGCTACAATCAAATGGTGAATCAGTGAATTTCCATAAGCTGTAACACCAACCTTATGTTTCTTGGTCAAGATCCACCCTTTGTGATACGTTGTCATTTATATTTCTAACATCCCTACATGAAAGACAAAAAAAAGGCATAAAAATAAAGTTATTATATTAAAACAAAAGACAAAAATAAGGATCTTTGTACTATACCCCAACGTAGGACAATTGTTCTTGGTATGACCCTCAATCTTACAAATACTACAACGCCTTTTCTTTACTGATGTAGTCTCTCTTGGGTTCTTTGCTCTCAAAGCTTTGGGTCTTCCTTTCGTTGGCACCCGTTGAGGATCTTGTAAAGTTTGTGAGAAATTTGATATTACTTGTGACCTTAACCCAGGGGATTCATTACGTGACATGTCTCTGCCTTCAAAATTTTGTTCTTCAGTAGTATCCATCAAAAGCAACTCCTTGTGTACATTGTCCAATGCAAGAGAAATGTGGTCCATTTTAAATCTTGATTGTGAGCCAAGTTCTGCAATGTCGTAGAACTGCATCATTAAATGACTTTTTCGCATTATCGGATATTCTTGTACCCCAACATAGCCCTCGGAATTTGGTATTTCATGGATAGCTCGAGTCTTAGCATTGATGGTCCATCTATCAAGAATATAGTGATGTGGCAAAAAATCTAAATTTGATTTCTTCATGAAGACACATAGGATATGCCTACAAAGAATACCCAGAAACTCAAACATATGACATGTACATATTGCTCTTGTTTCTCTACGGTCCATAGTCACATAATAAATGCGTTTATCCTTACCCTTAGGTGCCACCTCATAAATCTTACTTTCACCCTCAGTATGAACTTTTGTTGCTTTGTACCGTTGGCAATTAAATAGCTCATCTTGAAAGATACTAAAAGACTTCCTTGTATAGATTTTGCCCGCTTCTTTTTCAATATACCAACATGTTTTCAAAACCAGCCTAGTCGATTTCGTTCTCACATCCTTCTCTTTCTCCTTAAAATAACGTGCATCTAAATCTTTCTCGTACTGATGCATAAAGTCACTCACCATCGTGCTCGATCGCACATAATCCTTAAAAAATTTATTCATGCTCTCACTCTTTTGCGTAGTTGACATACCGGCACAAAATGTAGTTCGCAAGTAAGCCGGAACCCACTTCTCTCGTCGATTGTAAAGATTTTGTAGCCAATCATTATCTACTAGATCATACTTCACTAGTATGGTAACCCATTCCTCCTTAAACTCATCAGATGTTATTGTATCATGGATACAATGATGGAAGTCTTTTTGAAAGTCTGGAAATTTGTTATAGACAAATGCTAAATGTTCTGGAAATTTTTGTAAAATATGCTACAAACACAACCGGTGAGTTGTATTTGGGAGTACCTCTGCAATGGCCTTGCCCATAGTTTTATCATCATCAGTAATAATGGTTGAAGGGGCATGCCCAAGCATTGCTTCCTGCCATGTTCTTAGTAACCATATATAGGATTCAGCTGTCTCATTGACTAACAACGCACAACCAAACATGATGGTTTGGTGATGATGATTAACTCCTTAGAATGGCACAAATGACATCTTATAAACATTTGTCAAGTATGTCGCATCAAACGTGACAACATCTCCAAAATATTGATATGCAGACCTTGATCTTGCATCTGCCCAAAAACAGCTTCCCATACACCCATTCTCATCGACTTGCATGGAGTACACAAACCCAGGTTCTTTACACTATCGTTCAAGAAAGTATGCATACAACCTTTGTGCATCTCCCTCTTCAAACAATTTTCTTCTTTTATTTTCCAAAAAATTTTCTACGTCTTTTCCAATACAACCAATATTAAAATCACCACCTGCTTCTTTGCTTAAGACAGACATTATTTTCCTTGTCGGTACACCAGACTCATTCAACGTGAGAATTAGCTTCTTTTGCATGCGTGTCACTCCTCTATGTCCACGAAGCATACTGGTACTTCTTGGTGTGAGTAGCTCATGATTGTGTTCAGGCACGAATTTGCATACTTTCCACCTTTCACCATCTTTTTTTATACACATGGTAGCTTTACACCCAATCTTTGTTTCAGCGGATTCGGGAACTTGCCTTTCTTTTTGTTTGAGACTTTCACGCCTAAATCTCTCTCTTGTACAAACATAGTGTACTGAAATTAATTTTTTTTCTCCCCTCGATAATTGCGTATGGTTCGTCCTCATTGTAAAACCTTTTCGTCTTGTATACGCCTTGTAAAATGCTTGGGCGTCCTCAACTTCATCAAATTCTTTACCAATGAACGGTTCAAAAACTCCACTACTAGAAGTGGAGTTTAAATTGACTTCATCTCCATCTTCCACATTCATTCTATCATCATCAAAGTCTCTCAAATTTACATCATCTCCCAAATTTACGTCATCTCCCACATTTATATCACATTGATCTTCCACAGTTTTATCCTCAATAATTTCATTTACACATTCTGGACAGTTTCTTAGTATCTCAACATCATCACTATCCGAACTCCACCCAAAATCCTTCATCCCAACATAAAACAATATAATCAATATATAATTCAGTTCATAACAAAATCCTAATATTATTCAACTATGCAAATTCTCAACTATGAAAATTCATACCATTGCTTTAGAAAAAAACTGCAAAAGCTGAAATGCAATAATAATAAAAAAAAACTGACCATGTTGTGGGCTGTGGCAAAGCACTTGTCTAAAAAATCCTACAACAAAATACACATTGTTAAAAATTAGGGGTTGAAAAAAATTAAGACAAAAAAAAATTAAGGTACTGCAATTACTTGAGAATTACCGATTGAGAGAAGTGTAGAGAGAGAGAGGCGTCGAAGTGTAGAGAGAGAGAGAACCCAAACTTGAACTCGCAGAGGGAGAGAGAGTCGAAGTAGAGAGAGAGTCGAAGTAGAGAGAGAGAACTGAAACTTCAAATCGCAGAGAGAGAGAGCGTAGAAGTAGAGAGAGAGACGAAAATCGAAGTAGCGAAAGGGAGAGAGGGGCTTCTGAATTGGGGAGAACGAAGGAGAAAGGGACGTGATTACCCGTATGCATCCCCAGCATAATTTCTTTCCAACAGCTTACGTGTCACACTCCTATTGGCTTCCGATAAACTCACTTTAATGGTGACTCCTGCCCGAAGCGTTTCTCTATTGATAATAGGAAAAATTTTCTTTTGGAGGAGCTGCATGTTTTGGAGGTTGGGGAGGATAATGAGGTTATGTCCAATGAGGTATTGTTGAGGAAAAAATCAATTGTGACCGATCTTGATAGGGTTTTGTTGATGGAAGAGTTTTGTTAGATGCAAAAATCAAGGGCTCTTTGGTTGAAAAAGGGAGATAAATGCACTAAATTGTTTCACAAAATGGCTAACTCACATCGGTGTTGTAATGCCATTGAGTTGCTTTATTGTGATAATAGTGTATTTTCATCTCCTCTTGAGATTCAGTATCATATTGTGTAATTTTATGAAGCGCTTCTAACTGAACTAGTTGCTTGGAGACCTAAACTTGATGGTTTAACCTTTGGTTCTCTAGATCCTTGTAGTTCGAGCTGGTTGGACAGACCATTTGACAAAAATGAGGTTTTTTGCGTGGTTAGTGGGATGGTTAAGGATAAAGCCCCTACTTCGGATGGCTTCTCTATGGCATTTTCCAAGTTTGTTGGGATATTAGGGTGAATCTTGGTAAATCGGAGATAGTTTCGGTGGGGGAGGTGCGGAATATTAATTGTTTGGCGATCTTTTTGGGCTATAAAGTTGCTTATCTACCAATGAATATTTAGGCCTTCCATTGGGGGCATCTTTTAAGGCTAAGGCTATTTGGGATGGAATGGTTGAGAAAATCGAGAAAGGGTTGGTTGGTTAGAAGAAGCTGTATTTATTAGAAGGGGGTAGATCACTCTAATCAAGAGTACACTTTCCAATCTTTCAACTTACTTTCTATCTTTATTTTCATTGCCTGCAGGGGTGGCTAACCGGATTGATAAGTTATTTCATGCATTTGTATGGGGTGGAAAGGGAAAGGAAACTAAATTCCATCTTAGTAGTTGAAATAAAGTTTGTTCTCTTATTTCTAATGGAGGTATGAGGGTTCACATTTTGAGAATTTTCAATAAGGCTTTGTTGGGGAATAGTTATGGAGATATCAATTGAAAGAGAAGTCCTCATGGAGGGAGGTTATTGATTGGAAATACGAGAGTGATTGGGGGGGGGGTTGGGGCTTATAGTGTGAGTCTTTGGAAGTTCATTAGAAATGGGTGGGAAAGTTTTGCTAAACATGTTAGCTATGATGTTGGAGCAGGTTATAAAATCCATTTTTGGTTAGATATTTGATGCAGTGATCGAGCCCTTGAAAGGGTGTTTTCGGCTATCTTATGTCTAATAACTTATCAGCATGCATCTGTTTCTGATTTGTTAGTCTGTTCTAACAAATCCTTGCAGTGGGATGTTTGTTTTACTAGAGTTGTACAAGATTGAGAAATTAATGATGTTTCAGGTTTTTTGAGCTTTTTATATTCCTTGAGAATTGGGGCTAATGATGGGGATATGATGTTGTGGCAGCCCAAGGGAAGTAAAAAGTTTACAATTCGTGTGTATTATAAGGTGTTGACTATTCAACGTTGTCCTCATTTTCCTTGGAGGTGTATTTGGAAGTCTCTTCTAAAGTTTCTCTTTTTATATGGACTATTTGGTTTGGGAATATTTTGACAACGGATAATTTGAGAAAATGCAGTATCATTGTAATGGATTGATGTTTCATGTATGACAAGCATGGAGAATCTGTGGATGATTTACTTTTGCATTGTCTCCTAGCACAATGAAGGCTTTGATTTGTACTCAGAATTAGATTAAAAGGAAGCTAATTCAGGTTCTAAAAGTTGTAGACTTTGCGGAGAGCTACGGGGAGGATGGTGTTGATCAGCTTGGAAGCGGTAATCACTCTTAATTCATTATTTTGCTTTCGCTTATAATAGATTATGTCATAATTATTTGACAAACTTAATTTCTAATTCAATTGTTGTCGGGACAACTTTGAGAAATGAGGCTCCATCTCAATCTACATCAGTCGCAATTTGACTTTGATACACCACTATTTGTTTGTTGACTTTGTTAGTTAAATGTTTGCAGTTTTTTACATATGTTAATAATGTTATTAATTCATATTCTAATTTTTTTTAGCTTTTTGTTTTAGGATTTATGATGTCACTAGCCATTTGGAGTAACCATCCCATCTTGCTACAACCCTACATGTTCATGTCGTTACCTTTATTTCTTTAAATGTATTTCAATTCTTGAAACATTGTTATTCATTCAATTTATTTGACAATTTATAATATTTTTAGATAATTTGTAATAGTTTTAGATTAATGTGTAATAGTTTATTCTACTTATAATAACATAGAATTATTAGTTAGAACTTAGAATTTAGCAACTTTATTAGAGAATATTTAATTTTATATTTTATTCAAATTAGGTTTTGGGCCAAATTTGATTAAAAAAAAGGGACTTTGGGCTGAATGGGCCATTAAGGCTCAGGTGGCTAGACGGACCGGCTGGGGCCAATCCACCTGCTGGCATCCGGATGGGGTTAGAGCTGGGGCCAAGGGCCAAGGGCCTAACTTCCTTGCTCCCCCAAGTACCAATGCAAGGGAAGGGCGAGGAGCCAAGGGCCACCCGTTTAGCACCCCTATTTGAAATCCTAACATAAATTATGGTTTTGGATTGAAATCCATCATATAAAATACAAACTAATTTAGGGTTTCAATCTAAACTCCTACTTTAAGGTTCAATCCGAAATCCTAATATAAATTTAGGATTTTGGATTTAAACCCTAAAATTCACAACATCCAACTAGAATATGAAATAAACACGAACACCAATCAAACTCCATAGTATCCAAAACACAACCCCATCTTCCATTGAAACAATCTCATCCTCCATAGTCCATTGCCAAAAAAAAAAAAAAAAAAAAAAAAGAATTCTGGAGTCTTGAGATACTTATAGAGAATCAAAGATGGAGCGAAAATGGGCTTCAATAATGACAAGGAACTGAGTTGAGCATGTGGATCCCTATGGCAGAATAGTGTTATAATCAAGGCTCAGAAAAACGATTTGATTCAACTTGATTCAAATTGATCGGTAAGAAACCGAACTGATTTTAGTGAACATTTTAACTCATTTACTGAACCACTCCAATCAATTGATTCGGATTGATTCTAGCCAATTTTAGACCAATTTCAACTGATTCCAATCGACTTAAAATTGTATTTATTTTTAAGTTGTCTAATAACTGAGTTTTTCTTTTAATTTTTTGTAAAAAAATATGATCGAACTAAACATATATTAATTTTTCTCATTTTTGTATTCAATAAGAATTGTAGGAAAATTGAAAGATAAAATATATAATTCTTTAATTTTTTTAGTTGAAAAAAAAATTAAGAAAATGAGTGAGTATTTTATATTAAATTTATGGTTGTGCATAAAATACTATATTATTCGTGTGTTTATAACTTAATGGTCCAAGGCAAAAAAATGTCGACTATTGAGGTTAAATACATAAATTACATATTTATTGAAACTATTTAGACTTATATTATATTTTTATTGAAACAAAAAAGCCGTGATTTGTTGGCGTTTGAAAAGCGTTGACAACGGTTAAAATAAATGCCGCTAATCGAGTAGTGGTGTTTATTTACCAGAGCAAATAAACGCCGGTAGTGGGTTGTCGATTTTTACAAGTATCGACATTTGCCCAAATGCCATGACTTGAAAACCCCATTGCCAGCATATTGGTACAAATTAATGGCGTTTACCTAAACGCCGTCACTAGTATGTTGCCGCCACATTGTAAAAATTAACGACGTTTATCTAAATGCCACTAATAGTACGTTATCGGCATTTGTACAAATGCTTAAACATGAAAAATCCATTAATAAATTTATATTTTATACTCTTTTATACATTACTTAAAATGCTTGAATTGCATCAAATATGATTTTTAACACTTTTTATTTTTTATCAGCATTGAAATATCCAATTCAAAATTGTCATAAATCGTCCAATTCATTAAATTGGTCCTTACCCGATTTCAAACACGGTTTCGATTTTTCGAGTCTTGGTTATAATACCACAAGTCACTCCTCCATTGGAGTCTCTCCATTTGAAGCTCTCTATGTAGAGTTTTTCTATGGATAATCACCATGCATAACTGTGGTGCAATCGACAATGCCATATTAGCTGATTTAATTAAAAAAGAAAAGGAAAATAGAAATAGAAAACAAGAATAGAAATACACAAATGCAGAGCTTCTTCTTCTTCATTGATGGATTCTCCTTTCATCTTCATGGGTGTCATGGGTGGAGCTTCTAATACGTAACTGAGTTATATTCTCTTCATGGGTTCTCTTCGATTTGTTCACCGTGGGTTCTCTTCGTGGGTTGGAACGTCTCTGCTTCTTCGTGGATTTTTAAGCTGACCAACGACCGAGCGATGGACTTCTTTGGAGCATGTAACGGAAAGGGCAAAGACATATCAATTGAAATCTAATGGCGTGATGATTTAAAAGGAAAACTGAGTGGGCGAGTTGACTCGACGAGTCACTAACGGCATGGATCTACAACAACCTCGTTTACAAAATTACAAGGAAAGACAGTATTAGAATGTTGGAGAGATAAGGAAGTAGAGACTTTGGTAAGTATGCTGAAAATAGAAGCTAAATGGGTGGAAGACAGGTGAGTGAGCAAAATAAACCCAAATTCATGACCAACCATAAAGTACGAAGAGAGATAGAGAGAAATACATAAAATGGGTGTCCCAAGCGAGCTAGATGGTTCAGAAATGTATCTAGCAGGAGCAAAATCCAAAATTGAAGAGTCCCAGAAAAATACAACTACCTAAGAAACCTAGAAGGCTAACCAACAAAACCCACAGAGAACTTTCCATAAGGTAACTTTTAGGATAAAATTCTAAAAAATATGGAGAGAGAGAGAGAGAGAGAGTACTTGTAGTTGTTGGTAGATGGGGAGAAGGAAATAAGGAAAGTTGCATTCGGACCAAATCGCACTACCAGGCCTACCATTACAAGAACAAGAATAGCTACAGGTATAAGAAGGAATGGGAGAAGATAAGCCTCAGAGAAGATGGGGGAAAAGGAAAACGAAAACGAAAGTGAAAATGAAAAAGCATCACTTGTTATTTTGAATAAAACAAACTGTTTTATTTGTTCCATGTAGACAATGACTGCACCACGGTTACCCCATCTTTAGCTACTCACTTACATTCCTAGAACAACTGCTAATGTTGCAATGGATCAACAGTTGAGATCAAGAAAGCAACTTTTATCATTGTTGAATGAGAACTTGCAAAAGGCCTAGCAAAGAATGAAGGTTTTTTGCAGATAGAAAGAGAACTGAGAGAAGCTTTGAAGTTGGGAATGAGTGTTTTTAAGGTTATAACCTTATAGGCAGGAAATTGGCAATGCGCCATAGCTTGATGCTAGCCTCGAGGTAGTATTGTCCATTTCAAGTGGCTACAAAGAGAGGGATGGTGGCCTATCGATTGAATTGACCCTCAAATTCTAAAATTCACCCAGTTTCTCATGCTTCATGTTTGAAAAAGAAGTTGGGTGAACAGATCTCTCTTTTGCCTACATTACCACCTCTAGTTCATGAAGGAAATACTCAACATGAGCCCAAATCCATACTTGAAAAGAGGATGAAAAAGGTTGGCAACCATACAACTACTGAAGTTCTTCTTAAATGGCTCAGTGCACCTTTCGTAACACCTCGAAAGAAACTCGATGGGAAAAATTTATTTTAGTTAGATATTTGTATGCCATGAAGACTTAGGAGAGATTTCATGGATTAAAGACTAGTTAGGTTTCGATTCGTTAGCGTAATTGAATTATGATCCGTTAAGGGAATGAGATGCCTTTTGAATTTTTTAGGCACTTAGGATCATAATTATCTTGCACAAAAGCAAGCATGTTTTGATTTAGAGCTTATGGCATGATTAGTTTTCTATCTCTTGATTATAATGAAATTGCTGCTTAGTGTTGTATATCTAGGAATGAGTTCTTATCATGTTAGAAGTTAGGATATGTGATTCATTGGAGTTCTTGATCCTCATGTGTAAGAGAAATGCTAAGGATACCATTCTAGGGTAGAGTTGCATAGTATTATTGTGTATGTGTTGGTTGCATTATGTGATGAATATATGACCATAATGATTGTGAATCTAGCTAGGGCTGTACATTTAAGCCGGATACCCGACCCGACCCAAAAATTTTGAATTAACCGACCCGATTTAATCGACTCGAATAGGAACGGTTAAGAAGCGGAAGCGTGCCGATTGAGTTCCAAAATTATTCGTTGAATCGATTAATACACGTTAACCAAACGTGAGACTAAAAGTCCAAACGCTCTCGTCTCACCCTCACAGATTTGTGGCACTCTCCTGAGTCTTCTCTCCCTCACTCACTCACTCTCACTCTCATCTCAGATTCTCAGGCACTCTCTTCTCCCTCGCAGCCACAACTCGTAAATCTCGCACTCTCGCAGCTCTCTCTCTCTCTCTCTGTAAGACTGCTCTATCCCCATTTTGATTTTTATGGTTAGTGTTTGTATGCTAGTTTTGGATTTAGAATTTTATTAGTTCTTTTCATATTTTGATTTTGTGTTTTTGTTGAGATTTTTGGTTTATCACTGGTGGGTATTTTCATTGTATGGTAGTTGTGGCGCCCACAACTTCCATGCACAGATACGCACGGAAATCGAGACACCCGGGATGATGACAACACGGTCACGCACCCCAACGACACGTGCCGAGTGTGTGAAATGTAACACGTGTACAAATATAAAAGAAAAATGCAGCAGAAAGGTTAAGTCAGATAACTAAGTACCAGAGTTAATACAATACAAAAATAGTACTGAAATCCACCAATCAACATAATACAATTTCTTGTTCGCAAATCAACACTAAATAAAAATACACATGAAATATAACCAAAAGTCCCTATTCCTCAGGCAGAGCCGCATCCTCGGGCTCAGCCTCCTCAAAGCCTGCATCAAAATCTGCAGTATCAATAAATGGTACTACAGGTAAGTAAAACCAAAAAATACTCCAAGATAACAAATATATAAAGACAACAGCCACTATGCATGCACATGATGACCAAAACACCAAACCCGAAAAAAACACAATTTCTCAAAAATCACAGTTTTCCACGCACGCCAAAAAATCACCATTTGGCACAATTTAAAATCACAGGAATAAATACATTAATTCCAATTTTAATCCGTATGTACCATGGCCTCCCCTAGGGACCATCCACATACCCTGGCTTCTTTATTCACTCCACGGGTAACGGCCGTGCGAGTAATACAACACGAGTGATGCCCAGTTCCGTGCCCACCGCGTACATAGTCAAGTATCTTCTGATCTCCGCCAGCCCAAGAGATCACGGAATCGGATTGAGAGCGCTACCATCTCGTCCAAGTCCCGAGCAACAGCTTCAGGGGACGACACTCAGTATATTCCGCTCCCGAGTGCCCAGATGAGCTTCATCGAGATAATAACCCATCTCGGCTTGGGGGTGATACACACACACCCGAAAAACTTTTTCAAAATTACACACCCACGCATGCGTGCACAATGCCATGAAATAGACCAAATATCAATAACTGACAGATATCCATAATTTCCAAATAACCAACACTCTAAACAGATAACCAATTCACAGTTTATAAAACAGGTTATTGTAAAAATATATTTAAATCTTAAAAGTCTTTTGGAGAAATACTTATAGTGCTTTAAATAATTTATGGAGGATCACGGAGGAACTGGAAGCACCAAAATAGCAACTGTCACAGTGCAAAAACACTGTGGCCGAAATTCACAGTGAACCCAAAAATACACGGGGTCAAACTAAGACTTGAAATTGATAGGGTAGGGCCTATTAAGGGTGGTGAAGCTAATGGTAGTGATGCTTGGCAGTGGGTGGCGGCCTAAACAGCGGTTTTAAGGCCGGAAAAGTCGGTTCGGATTTTCAGTTCGATGGGACGGCTTCGGTGACGGATCGGAGCCGGAAGTAGGTGGAAAAGCTTCCTAGTGGGCCAGTGATGAAGTGGCTAGGAGATGGTGGCCGGAGGTGGCCGGACGGCGGCGGAACGACGAGAAAACCACCACGGGTTCAAAAGACGACTAGCGGCTAACGACGGTGAGGTTCGGCCTGAAATTGATGGGGCAAGGTCGCCGGTGGTTGAGGGACTGAACGGCACCGGCGGTGTCTACCACCGCCGGCCGAGGCGGTGCTGCGGTGGAGAGGCCGAAACACGCGTGGGTGAGGAGAGAGAGAGAGAGGTCTGGGTCGGGCACAGGGAGAGAGAAAAGAAAGAAGAAAAAGAAGAAAAGAAAAAGAAAAAGAGAAAAAGAAAAAGAGGAAGAAGAAAAAGGAAATCCAGTCTTTTCAACTTGGGTTTCGAAAGTGATCCAACAAAAACGATTTTAAAATCACTAAATAAATAAAATAATCCAAACGCAGTGAAATGCTTTAATAAAATAATAGAAATTTTAAAACCCACAAACAAACCAATTTAAATTAAAGATCAATTTAAATCCAAAACAATAATTAACAATAAGAAAGCCCAATAAAATAATTTTCACAATTTAAAATATTCTAAAACTCCAAAAATTCTAAAATAAGAGAATAAATTTTTAACAAATTAAAATAATCATTCTTTAAAAAAAAAAAAAAAACTAAAATCTGGGATGTTACAGTAGTTGTTTTTATTTTGATTTTTCTTGTAATACTCTTCGTTTTGGGTTTCCTCGAGATGATATTGGTCATGCTAGTTTGGGTACGAACTTTACTAAGATCAACAAACTGGGACTCAATTTCTATCAACATTGTTTAGACTACGTTTTCAAAAGAAATCACACATAGCCTCTGTTTGGTTTTGGAATAACCAGATGTATTAAATCTGCTAGATCATGTTTGCAGCTTTAGAGAGCTGATGCTATCTGAAGCCTTACAGCTATAATTGGTAGTTTTTTTTACTGAGTGAAAATTGCTATGTACGCTTGTGAAATGAATAGTGAGCGAACAGTGAGAAGTGGGGTTTTTTTTTTTTTTTTTATAAATAGAAGTGAGTTAATATTACACTTATGAAAGACTGGTGGATAATGGCCAAGCCAGTTCAGCTTTAACATGCCTGCTTGTCAGATTATTTGAAGTCCAAGGTAGAAGGTGAGCAAGTTTTTTGAGTCCGTCCACTAGAGAGTACAGAGAGCAAAACCCGTGTACTTGTAATCAGGTGGTTAATTATAATTAAGTTATTTGTTGCTCATGCCTATAATAAAAGGGTCCATTATTTGTTTTTTCTTATGGGGGTTGTTGCTCGGATTAAAGAAACGTTCATATTCTAAGTTCTATTAGTTATTTTTCTGTTTGAGATGCTTAAAACTTGGCTGTTAAAAATAGGCTTACTTCAAAACCTTAATTATCTTTTTATATTATTTTTCTGTTTGAGATGCTTAGAACTTGGCTGTTAAAAATAGGCTTATTTCAAAACTTTAATTCTCCTTTTATATTGTAGAGTCTTGCTTCTTAGGAATCATGATACCTGATCATATATATATATATGTGATATATATTGATATATATAAATATATATATATATATATATATATATATATTAATGATGCTTTCTTTATCTCAAATTGCAGTTATGGAGTCTAGTGCTACTATGCCTTCGTCAGGGTCTGAATCAATCCCTGATGTAATTCATTTGGATAGCTCTCTCCCTGCAAGTACTCATTCTCATGCTCACCCTCCTATCAAAAGATCTCGGGATAGATCGGATGTATGGCTTCATTTTTCTAAGATCGAGAGTGAGGATCCCAATGACCAAAGAGTTGCATGCAATTACTGTGGTAAGTTTTTATTATGTCATTATAAAAATAAGGTACTTCATCCTTGAGATACCATATTGACACATGTAAGGCCTTTCTTGAGACTAGGATTGGAAGGGATAACCCCCAATAAAAAACGGCCAGACCTAGGAGGAATGAGGTGGATGGTACAACTAGCAGTCCTAGTTTTGGACTTGCCAAGTATAATGAGCAGAAAATAAGGTTGGCGTTAGCTAAGATGATAATTGTGGATGAGCTACCATTTAGATTTGTAGAAAAAGAGGGATTTAAAGACTTTATGGCTACAATTGAGCCTAGATTTTCAATCCCTTCTCAGATTACTATTATGCGAGATTGTATAAAAATGTACTTATCAAAAAAAGACAAGTTAAAGGACATATTCATGGCATCCAACTATAAGATTTGCATCACTACTGACATATGGATATTAGTGCAAAATCTTAACTATATGTGCATAACATCTCATTTTATTGATGATGATTCGGTTTTTCATAAAAGAATTATAGGCTTTATGAAAGTTCCTAAGCATAAAGGGACAAAAATAGGAAGAGAGCTTGAGTCATCTATACTTAGATGGGGTATAAAGAAGATATTTGCAATCACAGTAGACAATGCATCCTTTAATACTATGGCCATTGATTATTTGAGAAAGATTACCAAACTTAAAGATTGTTTGGAACTAGACATTGACCTTATGCACATAAGATGTTTTACACATATTTTGAATCTTATTGTCCATGATGACTTGAAAGAAATTGATAGATCAATTGTGAAGATTCAAAATGCGGTGAAATATGTGAAGTCTTCCCTTGCAAGATTTGAAAATTTCAAGTCATGCGCGGAGAGATAAAATATCTTGGGTGGTGCACTTCTTTCTCTTGATGTTCCAACTAGATGGAACTCAACATTTCTGATGTTGAGTGCGACTCTCAATTATTATGAGGTTTTTGAGGTGATGCAAGATGAAGACAATCAGTTTGGTCCACATTTACGCGAGGTTGGAGAAGGACCATCAACTTTAGATGATTGGAAAATCGTCAAGATTTTTGTACAATTTTTGAAGATTTTCTATGATATCACACTGACGATTTCAGGCTCAACTTATGCAACTTCACATTTGTTCATAGGAGAAATAGCTTCAATATATAACCATTTGCAACTTCACATTTCTATGGGTGATGATGATATGTTGAAAACTATGTCGAAGATGATGCTATTGAAATATGACAAGTATTGGGGAGATTTTGAGAAAGTAAACAAAATCTTACTTATTGCGGCTGTCCTTGATCCGCACGCCAAATTGGAAGTTTTGGAGTTTTGGTTTACAGATTTTCTTGGCCATGAGCGAGCGTTCGAACTTGTTACAAGGTTAAGGAGGATGCTTGAACGGATGTATAAACAATATTCAAAATCCAATATAGGTTCAAGTGTTGATGAGAGTCAAAGCAACACAATGTCTTAAAATGTGGCGGATATTTATAGTAGGTATCGGCAATATCAAGCATCAAATTGTGTCATAGAGTCCAAATAAGAGTTAGATCGATATTTTATGGGGAGCCTTGAAGGATTGACACCTAACTTTGATATTTTAATGTGGTGGAAGATTAAGGTTATGCTTGGATGTTTTATCTTCCTCAAAATTTTTATCTCATCTCATCATTACAACCTTTTCAAATTCCTATATAAAATATAATAAACAATTCAACTTTTTCAAATCCCAATACAACTTTTTCAAATTTTAATTTAACTTTTTCAAATCTTAAAACTAAAAAATAATATTTTAAATTTTAAAACAAAACACAAAATTCTCATCTCACCTCCCAAACATATCTAATTCAATAAATTTTCCGATCCTTGCCATTATAGCTCGAGATGTGTTAGCTATTCTCATATCTACTGTTACTTCCAAGTCGGCATTTAGTGTTGGAGGTCATATCTTAGATTCATTCTGTAGCTCATTGAAACCCCCATCCCCACAATGTCAGAAGCCATCGTCTTCGTCTTCTCCACATCGAAACCCCCATCCCCATCGTCTTCATCTTCGTCTTCTCCACTAAAGTTACCACCTCACAAAGACATAGCCCACGAAGCCCCTATCGTCTTCTCCACGGTTAGCCTTTGTCTTCTGCACGAACTCTGAACACCCACGAATCGTGATAACTTCGAATTCCATGGTCTAAATCTCAGTCCAGATGCTTACCCAAAATTTCCCATAATCTAAATGGAACAGAGCATAACAAACCCACCCAACCCAAATGCACAGATCGTATAAATTACACAAATTTCCTTGCTGATTTATTCCAAATACATAAAAATAACCCACAATTGAAAGAACCCAAAAGCCAACAATGACAATGAGAAACTTCTTCAAATCTCTTCCAGTCACAATATCACGCAAGATTACAAAACCTCAATTAATTTCAATTCTCAGAGCAGCAATAACTTGCAATAATGACTCTTCAGGAAGATGAACTTCTGGGACTTGGGGTGGAGTCTTTTTGGTAAAGGTATGAGCATTGGGCCATAGGAACAACATTGCAAGAGCTAGAATCAGTATATGACATACAAGAGTAAGCAGGTGATATTCAAGCAATTCAAAAAAGACCCAGATTGCAGTAGCTCCACTGAGGAACTTTGCAAGCATCTCCATGAGAGATCAAGAGCTTTTCTCCCAAGCAAAAAAATTGAGAAATGGGAAATGAGAATTCTTGGGAATTAAGGATCCGAACCCTTGAACATTTTTGCAGGTCTGGTTGAATCCTGAGTTTAAGCTCGTTTCAGTTTTTTCTTTCTTCTGCTGATTGTTTTTGCTTATTTATTTATTTATTTAATAATATTAACTGACGTGGTCAGCCGATGCCGTGGGGGTTACCCACGACGGTTGTCTATAGAAGAACTGTATGTATATAAGCGTGAATAGTTCAATACTTGTTTAGTGTATGGACTTGTGAAAGAACCAGTTTGGAGGTACGAGGGTTTCTCGAAAAATCTCTTCAAGAATACATATTTCATTCTTGATTCTTTTCATGATTTTCTTTCTTGATTTACGGCAATGACAGAAACAAGACTCTGATAGACTGTGAGATGATGAACGAAAGAGAGCCAAAGTAAAGAGAAAATAATTCAACTAAAAATTGTGAGAGACGCTCGGGTGATACAGAAGGAAACCCATATTCCCAATTTTTGAACCGTATTTTTGGAACAAGTTATAGAACATTCCGAATTCCGACCCATCTTTTTGGTTTGACCAATTCGGGTCAGGTAGCGGGTGTTTTTGTTCAGCTCTTCTGGCATTTTTTAGGTATCAAACCAGCCTTTAAAACCAACTTTACTTGGTTGATAATCCATCTTCCTCTGTTTCAGTTTTGTTTCTAGACAACAACAGTTTGGGCTTCTTTGCTTTTAAAATTAAAATATATAGACTAATTTGTCCGTAGGACAAACTTAAAAATTATTTCAATATTTAATTTTAATTTGAAATATCGAATTATTCTTATTAAAAGATATCATAAAAATTAACATTTACTTAGAAACTTCAAAACTGATATACTCCCTCACACACAAGTTCACAATAAAACTTAGAAAATTAAAGTTTTAAATTAGAAAATTAAAAGTATGATAAATAGAAAGACAAAAAATTAAAACTTATATTTTTTTAAAAAATTAATAATGATTCCGACCAGCTTTATTATTGACTACTAGATTTCGATAATGAAAATACTACTTAATCCCTTTAATGTTATCACTCAAAATTACTCTACTTAATCCCTTTAATGTTATCACTCAAAATTACTCTCCAGTATTCTAATATTTGAATTTGAATTTTTTTATTTAATGATTAAAGAAGTTATTATTAGTGAAGCTATATATATATTTTTAATTTTTTCTTAATAATTAAAGATATTTAAAATATATTTAAAAGAAAATGATAACAAAAGGAACTAAAAATTTGTACTAGTGGTAAACACTAGCACCACACTTTCGACAAACTCCACTGACCCTTTGAGAATGGTGGTCCGAATAGTAACTATAATCTATTTTAAAAATAATTAGTAGTAGAAATTTTAAAAATTTAGGTTCACATTTTTAAATTTTAGAATCTTATTTTTTTAAAAATTAATTTTTTAAATAAAAAAATTAATTAAATTTGATTTAGTTAATTATAGAATCATGACGATGGTTCATAATTAAGAAAATGATAGACATAAAACTATTTTTACAATTTTTTATATAACTACGTTTAAAATGATGGGTATTTTTATAAAGTAACTTATAAAAATAACATCACTTTATATAAATATCTTCATTTTAAAATATAATTATATAAAAAATTATAAAAAAAAGTTGTATGTCTATCATCACTCTAATTAGAGCACTGACATTGACTTAGTTAAATGCCAGTTTATCTTCAAAATTTGAAGAAATAAAGATAAAATCATATGTATCGGAGTAGTCAAATGCAAGTAACTTCAAATATGAACTACAATATTTCTAAATGTTTCTTCATATTTAAAGATATACTATTCATATTCAAAAGTGATATTTTATTCTAAAATATCAAACCTATGATTATTGTAGTTGCAAAATAGGTTAAGGAAAGAAATTAATTGAAAAATAATAATTTAAGTACAAATTAAATTATTAATTAACATATAATTAGTATAGTTGAAAAATATAAAAATAATAATATTGTTATTAAAAAATAATATTATATTATTATTTTGATTAATTCAATATAAAATTATGACTTAAATGATTTTAAATTTATAAAAAGAAAAATAATAAATATACTTAAGAAAAATTTTTTAAAAATTTATTTCTCTATATCAATTATTAATATATTAAAAATTATGAAATAAATCTTATAAATAAAATTATAACGAAAAGTATAATTACACCTATCGAAAAAAAAAAATACTTAGGTTATGCTTGGTAGGTGAGATAAGATGAGAATTTTTAAAAATTTTGTGAATAGTATTAAGATAAAAGTTTAAAATATTAATTTAAAATATTGGGATTTGAAAAAGTTGAATTGAGATTTGAAAAAGTTGAATTGTTTATTATATTTTGTATGAGAATTTGAAAAAATTGTAATGATGAGATGAGATAGAGATAGAGATGAGAAATCTCACATTTGCCCCAAACATAACCTTACTTTTAGTTAAATTTTAGAGTTATTTTGAAAGGCATAAAAAAGTAAAAACTCTCTCTACAGCTACACCACGTTATCGGTGACATTTTCCCACGACTTCGTAGACGTAGGGTTTAGTAGTCTCCGACATCGGTCCCCGCATTAAGACTGTGAGAGAGCTTGGCAGCTTGCCGTCTTCCCTGGCCATCGCTTCTTCAACGTCATCGCAACCATGGTACTTCTCTCTCTCTCTCTCTGGCGGAGGCATCGAACTATATGCTTCCGTTGCGGATCAATTTCACAACGAAAGCCTTCCTTTATCATCAGACCCCGCCTCCTCTCTCAGTTCGAACTCTGCTCGGTTACATAGCGGATTTTTTTGTCCTTCTTATCGTTTTTATTAAAGAAAACTGGGAATCTCACTAGCCAAATTTAAATCACCTCTTAATGTTCATTTTTATTACTATTGCAGAGCATACCAGTTAACCCAAAACCTTTCTTGAACAATTTGACTGGGAAACCTGTCATTGTGAAACTCAAATGGGGAATGGAGTACAAAGGTTTGCCGCTTCTTACTACTTGTAATTTTTATTTTCCAAATATTATATTTCTCCTGGTTCTGTTTTTTTTTTTTATTTAATTTACTTCCTTTATCGAAGGGGTTTTGGTTATACATGTACTTAATGGGTTCTATTTCTGTTCTAATTCTGTGTCTATTCTGTTTTTCTTTTAGGTTTTCTTGCTTCAGTGGATTCATACATGAACTTACAGGTGCTACTTTACAGTCTCTCTCGCTATTATATTTGTTTCTGTATGCCTTCTTCAGCTTTGTGCCAATTTGAGTTTTTTGGACACTTTGGAGGCCTTAATTTTTAGGTTGTGCGACGTACGGGTTTAAAGAATCTAGAACCTGTATCCATTCTAACTTTTTTTTTATATCCACTGAAACTAACTATGACGAAAATAAATTGAAAATATCAAATTATGTAAAAAATGTAGATGCAATTAAGTCTTGATGATAAAGCCATGGAAGATTGAGTTTCTGTTATTTGGTGACTCTCTAAGTTCCAAGATTTATTTTATGGCTCGTGCAACATCTTTACTGGGTCAAGTCTTATATGATTTTGAAGATTAAGGCATTAGGAGTCTAGGGTTAACAGCTTGCAGTTGGGTTTTTATTTCACAAGTTATTGTTGTTAGTTTCGTAATCAAGTGAAGATCTTTAATTTTTGTGGTATTTGGTTATTGAGTCAAGACTAGAACTTTCTTGGAGTCACCGTACTTCTGTTTATATTTTCTGACTCCAATGTTTGTTTTTTATTGGGTTCTTGGTTCGCTAGCAAAATTAGGAGTCCTAATTCTCATAGATCAAGCGAAACTCATTGTTCTACAAATGTTATACAAGTTACTAAAAAATTAAGAGCCTTAAAAAATGTGATGTTGAGATTTTTGAGTTTTTTTTGTAAGGGTGTCTAGAGGGCTGCTCTCCTTCACTCACCTCTTCGTCTTCTTCAGTTTCACTGTTCATGTCACCGTTCCCAAACTTTGATCCTTTGTGTTAAATATTTTTTTGATTAGTGAGATAAAATTATTTGGAATGAAAAAACGTCTTACGCCTGAGCGCCAAGTATACAAGAGATACACCTATTAAGCAAAAGGAAAAAGAACTAGAAATTCTTGAAAAGTAAAAATAGAAAAAGCGGAGCACTATGTGGATCACTATCTAATGGCAAAGAGTGTTAAGAAAGAATGAATTTATGTCCAACACCAACTTTTTGCGATTTTCAGAACTACGCTCAATTCAATTTTCCTACCACCTCAAAAGATGGAATTTAGGCTCTGCCCCCCACCTGCCAGCAAAAAATATCGCTGTTACATCCCAAGTTGGTTGGCAACTCCCGTCGGTAGTTGGTTGTTTAGGTAATACGAATAGAGCTCTTGTAAAATTTCATGTCTTGGTAATTTTGTGTGATTAAACCATGTTGATAGTAAGTATATTTTTGTATATACTGAGCTATTTTTAGCTTCTCATATGAAGACACATCTAGATGTTTGTTGTTTGATTCTATCTTAATTATTTTAGTAACTGCTAAAATTAATTAAAAAAAAAATTTAGTAACTGCTAAAATTATAATATGTATGAAATCTTATGTGCAGCTAGCAAACACTGAGGAATATATTGATGGGCAATTCACTGGAAATCTGGGAGAGATTTTGATCAGGTGACATTAACCAAATGCTATGTCTCTGAATTAAGTTTTACGTGGAATACTTATTGTTTGAGAGTACCTCTCTTGACGACCCAGATGTTTGCTTTCTCTTGGTGATAGATTATTTTTTTGAGTATTAAAAACTCAAGAGCCTTTTATATGAACTTTTAATCTTCCTTAGTAGTTATTGATGTCAAAACTGAAGAGCCCCATGCTCTCTTGTTGATGGAATTGCATCTGTGTGTTTCTGTTAATTTGGATCTCTCTGTGCAAGAGCCGAGGAAAGTGGTCTCACTAGGAAATTCATAATGCTGTTTGAAACTGATTCAGTCCTGGAAAATTGACTCGTGCTGTTATGTGTGCTACTTTCCAATTTAGTTGGTTTCAAGATGTAATTTTGTTGGATTTGAATCAGGGAATTGTTATGGACTGTAGTACACTCATACAAAGATTTAAACGTAAAAGTTCTTAACTCTGGCAAAGTTTTTTTTGCAATCTTTGAAGCTTGGGTGTTACACTCCTTCCAAATACTCTACATCAAGCACAAAGGACCATCCTTCTGAAACCTATGCCCACAACTTCCCCCATTATGAGTATGGAATTTCAAGTGATATTAGGAGTCTTTTATTGGATTTACTATGAAATTTTTTTAAGTCATGTTAAGAGTCCTAGTCGCTGTCCTTGTACGTTGAAAAGGATCAATGAATACATATGAAAATGTCTCATGATATCGAAAACTTGTGACTTTCTAATGTAGCACACAGATGTTTCTAGGTTTATTAGATAGATGGAAAACTATAGGGATAATATTCAGGATTCTCTGGAATATTATTGTGGACAATTTTCTCTTGTCCATCTTCCGAGTTGGGAGAGGTGTTTTGAAGTACTGTGCCAATTTTTTTTTTTGTCATGAGAAGAAAGGTCCCAACTAACTTTCTGATTGAGCAATGCCAGATTCTATGAAGCAATGGTTGGTGTCAATAAATGCTGCTTTAGTTATGCCCGTGTAGCTGAGAATTTCATCACTAATCAAGAGATTCAAGTCATGACCTCTTTTTTTATTTATTTAAAAAAGTCTTTAGCTGCTCTCAACCCTTATACAATTGTCTTTTGAGTCGACTATTCTTTTGTCCTTTTTGGTTTGCGTGAAAGCAAGCTACTTCATACCAATGTTAAGGAAGCAGAAGTTGACATTTGTAGCCATGGAAAAAGCAAACAAAGAAGGTTATTGTGATGTTGAGTGGCGAATGTCAAATACAAGCAAGAAAAGTTGAAATTATCAAGGCTAAAGAGAATCTTGAAGAGAGAAAAGAATGCATGATAAAGATGATGGAGATGACAAAGGACATGATGTGAATTGTGTCAACCTGTCACAAGTTTCTTCTCAAGACTCTCCTCCGAGTCATTGGTTGCCTATTCCAAATAAATTTAATGATGGTTGGCAAGGAAGATTGTAACACCCCGGATTGTGTGATTGTGAATAGGAAGGTGGTAAATTACATAGCTTGGGAAGGAGAACTTCAAGGCTTTTATAATGATTCCAAGGATCTCCAATTGTAACCTTGAGTCTTTGACTAGTCCTTTGGACTTTGGAGAATAGGTCCTGATGTGGCTTGGGCATTCCTTGGATAGTTACAAAGCCTCTTCTGATTTACACATTCTTGCTTCCCAAAACAAGGAAGGGGCTATGCAAGTTTGAAGTTTAATAGTTTTAGTATTTGGCACTTCGAGACCTGAAGACTCGCAAAGGAGAAGTCCTTTACCACAAATCAGATCCTTTACCATAAAATCGTAAACTCTTTCAACTTTTCAGATAACAAAGTCCCCCAAGTACTCAAAATCATGGCCTTTATTTTCTACCAAAAAACTCTAGCAAGCATTTTCAGAGTTTCCAGCTTTGTCACTACACCCAATTTTCAAGCTATTACACAATTGGAGTTCTAACCGTTTCATAGGAATATGGTTTCGTTGGGGAATGTTATCAATACAAGGAGTTTGGCTAGTTCGTTGGGATGTAAGATATCTCTCTGCCCATGAAGTGCCTTGGCCTCCCATTAGGTGTGTCCTTCAAGGCTAGGTACATATGGGATGAAGTGATCGAGAAGATTGAGCATAGGTTGGCAAGTTGGTAGAGGTTGTATTTGTTGAAAGGTGGGCGGATCACCTTAAACACAAGTACTGTCTCAAATTTGCCCATGAATTTTCTCTCATTGCTTCCTATACTGGTCAGGGTGGCGAATTGCTTTGAGAAACTCCAATTTGACTTCCTTTTGAGTGGACTTGGTGAAGAATTAAAATTTCATCTAGTCAATTGGGTTAGGTATTCTCCCCAGTCTCATGATGTGGGCTGGGGATCCGAAATCTAAAGATGTTCAACTGGGCATTCCTTTGGAAATGGCTATGGTGTTATCATCAAGAGGGCTAGGCATTGTGGAAGGTGGTGATACGTTCCAAATATGGTGCTCTTTGGAGGTACAAGGTGGTTATGGTGCGGGCCTGTGGAAACACATTACAAAGTGGTTTTTTTTTTCTTTCTTTCTTTTCTTTTCTTTTCTTTCCCTAGCAGGATATTTGGTGCGGCAATAGAGGTCTTAAGAATGCTTTACCTACTGTGTAATTGTGTGCAGTTAGGAGGCGTCAGTGGCTGAATTATTGGAGATTTCAGGTGGCTCTATTTAGTGGAATGTTCAATTCTTCAGGTGGCACATGATTGGGAAGTTGGGGTTCTTATTGAATTCTTCTGTTCTTGTACTCTACTGGAACAAGAATTCAAGAAGCAGATCAGATGTCATGGAGTCCCTCTAAAGGGAAATTCTCTCTCAGTTCATTTTCAAGGATCATCACTAATCAGGAGAGTAACTATTTCCCCTTGGAGGAACATTTGCAAGACGCCTATAAAGGCTGCTTTCTTTGTATGGACAGCTACACTAGGGAAGATTCTGACCATGGACAATCAATGGAAATGCCAAATTATAGTGACCGACTTCTGCTGTATGCATAGGAGAAGTGGTGAAACAGTGGACCATTTGTTACTTCATTGTGAGGTTGCCAGGGCTCTATTGGATGACATTTTTGGCTGAGTTGGATCAGCATGGGTTGTGCCCGGGAAGCTGGGATCTTCTTGCCAGCTGGAGAAGTCTTCAGGGTATCCTGCAGATTGCAGTAATATGGAAGATGGTCCTAATATGCCTTTTGTGTTGCCATCTGGAGGGAAAGAAATGATCGGAATGTTGATGATAAGGAATGATTGATAGAGGAACTCAGAAGATTTTTTTTTTAGAACACTGTTTTCTGGGCAATAGCTTTAAATCTCATTGGGCTTAATGTTCAATAAATTTTTCCTTATCAAAAAATCATTTTATTTGATGCCCATAAAAGCTTAGAGAAGTGTCTGAGAGGCTACATGCTAAATTTCTCTGTATGAATTTACACTATAGTATTTGAAAATAATTTTTTTCAATAAAAAGTATTCAACAGTGTCCTAAGAAAAATTTAAAAGTAATGTACAAAGTTGTGTTTAATGTTTTACGAATGGAAGTATAGTATTGCATCTTTTTGGTTTCACAGTCATTGCCACATGTAATTATGAACACAAAATTGTCCAGGGCTTGTATGTTCAGTTCCTATGGGAAAATCAAAGTTGCGATAAGAATTTGTGAGCACCATGAATTACAGTTGTGGAAGTAGAACAGAAAGTGGTTCTTAATTTAATTGAATTTCTACATTGGCTCCATCCATATAATTGCTGAATTGAGTGCATTTAATTTTTTTTGTCAAATTTATATCTGTTTTCTGAGTATTACTAGTATACTTAAAAGCATAGCCGCTCTATCTCCATCTCATGGGAGATCGAAGTCTTTTGCCCCCTTCATCCTAATAAGATAAATGCTCGTCATCCATTTGCAATTTGAAAAAGTTATGAACCCATGAACTTGAAAAGTTAATGTTGAGAAATCTCACAGCATCTTTTAATGTTTTCCCATCTGCAGATGTAACAATGTTCTCTACCTTCGCGGTGTGCCGGAAGATGAAGAAATTGAAGATGCCGATCGAGACTAGAAGTGGAATTAAAAGCGGTTAAGTAATGGCCTAAGCAGGATTCCTGTATTTTGTTTTGTTGACTTTGAGCCATAGAGCCAACATTGTACTCTATCTCCAAAGTCCAGGACAACAGCATTTTCCATTGTGTATGTTTGCTAACTATGACTAGAAGTTCCCTCATGAAATACCTTTCCTCTAGTAGATGCTGATGGTCATATTTCCTTTGATTAATTTTGGGACGGCATAGTAACATTTCTTTTTATAATATGTTTGCTATAGGACTGAAAATGAATTGAAGCATCGGTTACCTTTTATTTTGGACGCTTGATAGTTAACCGTTTTTCGAATTTTCTAGATTGCACTCCAAAGCTATCGAAATTCTCGATGGCCATTTTAAACATAATTTGCACCCTGATCTGTTAAGCTCTACGCAAAAAATATTGCTGTATCAAATCGGCATATGGATATTAGGGTTTGAATAATGAGTTAAGATGAGATGAAAATTGAATAAAATGTTATTAAAATATTAGTTTTTAATATTATTTTTGTTTTGGAATTTAAAAAAATTGAATTGTTTATTGTATTTTTGTTTAGAAATTTAAGAAAGTTGTAATGATTAGATGAGATGAATTGAAATATTTCTTGAAAACAAACGAGGCTTGTTTTATTTGTTTAAAATCTGAGACTAATCGATCCAGTCTCAAATTTAGGACAGTCCAATTCCGCATTCTGGTTTGACCTAGAAATGTTGACTCAATACTATTCCGAAAAACAAGTTGGGCTTTGAAGTTTCCATTCCTTATTTCTAGGGCATGAATTGTTTCATATGATTGTTGGTTTGATACTCATTGGCTAAATGCGAACCGAGCTCGACTTGTGAAAAAAAAAAAAAAAAAACGATTGTGAAAGCAAAAATTCGCTTGATTAGCAAATAACATATACTTTGCTTGACTCCGTTAAAACTTGTTAAGACCTATTCATTTCTGCTTGATTCAGCTTGTTAGCTCGACTTGATTATAACTCATCCGTAACTCATTGCTTCTATACATATTAAATTTAATAATATAAATATAATTGCCTTTATAATTAAATATGTAGCATGTAACTTAGTTACTTATTCCTAGTGTTTTATGCTTATATATTATATCTAGTCCATAATTATACGTTAGTTAAGTACCAAGTAATTAAGTTATAGTAGCTATTTTATAATATGTATAATAGTAGTATGTAGGGCTTACTAGTTTCATATGTTACAACGAAGGAACCATATATGAAATGTATTCATAAAAATATTTTTTTTATTGGTACCTGGTGTTTGAGAATAAAGTCCCGATTAATCCTGGAGGTGCACAGATCTTTATCAAAGAGTTTCTTGTAAGTGCAACTTGAGTAATTCAATGAAAAATTCTCCCAGTCTGATGACCCTAAGAATTTGTTTGCACCCAAATGAATTTGAAGTTTAGATCTGGAAGGAGCATGCTATCAAGACTAAAGCCTTTACCACTTAAACCAACCTTTCAGAACCTTAACCAAGACCTGAAGGGAGCATAAAAATGTTATAATCTTATAGTTCAATATAAGGTTTATATATTAGTTGTAAAAATTTCATTAAATTTATAATATATATATTTTTTAATTTGGTATTTTAATTATCCTATTCATTCAAAACAAATTAAAAATATTTAATAGGATATGAACAAAATTCAAGTAATAACTAACTCGACTAAAGTTTGTATTTGATCATCTTGAGCTCAGCTCAGCGAGCCTCGAACTCGGATTATTTGAATCTAGCTTGACTTTATAATAAAAAAGATTGACTCGACTTGGATTGATTACAGCTCTACATGTTTCCAAAAAAGGGGTCTGAGATCGGAACAAATTCTTGTTTCCCAAATTGTTTTGACCTGAGCGGACCCAAGACCCCATATGTACCTAGCTTAACTTTTAATTCTTTGTTAAAAAACGTATGAATCTCTCTCTCTCGAATCGTTATCCCAAGACCCAAACTATAAGCTCTCTCTCTCTCTCTCTCTCTCTCCCTCCCCTTAATATTTTTTTTAAGTAAAAGTAAAATCTTATTAATAGAAAAAATATAGTGCAAGTACACAGAAAGTATGTATAGAATACATCTAATAACCACTAAGCACTAATGATGGATACATGCAAATTATGAAAGTTGTCCCCGTTACAAACAATGATTGAAGCCCAGGAAAATAGTGTGCTAAAAAGGAATCAGCTCATCCAAGGAATGCTCATGGTTTTCAAAACATCTATTATTTCTCTCCATGTACAAACATCACATGATACAATGAGGGATCATTTTTCACACAACCGCAATGTGAACATTATCCCTAAGCCTTGTCCAACACTTAAAAATATCCACTACTCTTCCAGGCATAACCCATGCCACACCAGTCTCTTAAAATTCTCATCCCACAACAACCTAGACAAGTTGATTAGAAAATTCTGAAAAGATCTTATAATAGGATCGCATTGAAAATCTTTTAAAGATGAGGGAGATTGTGTTACTAGACAAGTTAATATTTCAAGCCATATGTGATTGGCTTTCCAGATGAGTAGTAGCCTTATCATCTCTTAAATTTGTTGGGGTGTCACTTCCAAAGCAATTTATCTATGAACTGACATATAATACATTATATAAGAAATATAAGAAATCATATATGGATATTAATTTTAGTGAAAAGCAAACAATAATATATGATATAGTATATTGAACAGAATGTTAAGTACATAATGTAAAAATTAAAATGCAGTCATTTTATCTTTCTTTCTATTAAATGAAGAAGAAGCATAGGGAAGAAGCTCGTTTATAACGCCATCTAATATAATAGAGCATTCATAATTTCTTGAAAAATAAAATCTAATATCTTTTGTGATTTATTTTAATATATACAAGTAATAATTTGATTTTATACCTTTAAGCAAAGAAGAACGTACTTTAGATATTTTTTGTTAAAAAAAAGTTTCAACGATGATATTTTTCATGATAATAAGATTGATTTTTAGATTATCATGTAGACTTTCGGGAAGAATCAATTATCATAAATATATTACAATGAATTAATGAGGTGGATTCCAAAACCTTAGATCATTTCCCATTAATAGTTTATTCATTGTTTAGATTAATTTGCATTTTTAGAATTTATTTTAATTCTTTTATTTTGATTAGATTATTAAATTCATTATTTTTTGCTTTGATTCATTTATTGTTTAGTTTTTAATTTCTTTAATTTATTTATTTTAGAATGCATTTTTCTGAATTACAATAGAATTTATTTAGTTTATATGTAACGCCCCGACTCCCACGTACGGCAACGTGAGAATCGTGACGTCGGGATGATGACAACACGGGTCACGCATCCCAACGCTAAGTGCTCAAGTGTGTGCAACGTGCAATAAGAGCACCAAAAAGTCACAGTGGTTAAATTAAATAAATCAACTAAGTATTATAATTATTTAATACAAATATCCAAAATAAATATCCATTAAAAAGTTATACAGTTATTCATAAAAAATATAATACAACCAGATACATAGATAAAAGGGAAACAATTCTCATAATCCAAAACAGCGATCACATGTCACTCTTCCGGTGGAGTCAATCCCTCAAGCTCCACATCCTCATTTGTACCAAAATCTATGGTACCATTTTATGGTACCGCAGGTAAGTAATAATCCAAACAACTATGAGATAAAAATGCATTAATGTAACCAACATGCATGCATATGATGAAATATGTCTTAGCCTCAAAATATCATTTTTTTCAAAAATAAATATTTTCCAACGCACGCAAAAATTTCATTTTTGGCCCAAAACAATAATCTATTCTTTTTTCCAGAAAATGATTTACACAAAATCCAACCATTTATCGGACACTGTAGGCGGGAATCACAGGTAGGACTCTACCACCATCCCTGCTTACCTCCATCCCTGCTGAATGCACTGTAGGCGGGAATCACAGGCAGGACTATCCACCATCCCTGCTTACCACATTCCTATGTGTGCACCGTAGGCGGGAATCACAGGCGGGACTATACCACCATCCCTACAGTTCCTTTCCACACAAGGGGTACCTATTAGAGCACTGTAGGTGGGAATCACAGGTGGAGTTCTACCACCATCCCTATCGCGTGCACTGTAGGCAGGAATCACAGGTGAGACTATACCACCATCCCTACCGTATGCACCGTAGGCGGAAATCGCAGGTGGGATTCTACCACCATCCCTACAGTCTCTTTCATTTCTCTCACATGAAAATCCAGTTTTCATTAAACACATGAACATGAATGCAATTACATGAAAATCCAACTTTCATTTACAAACATGAACATGCGTGCACATGTAATGAACAAGACCCGACATCAATAACCAATAACAAATAAATCCCAATATAACCAATCACACAAATAACTCAATTCTCCAATCGATCCCATTACTCCTCGAACTCAGTCCGGTATAACCAACCAATATACAGTAAATGAGTGTTAGTGTAAAAATATATTTAAATCTCAAAATTCATTTAGGAAAATACTTACAACGCTATATAATAATTTTCGAATGATCACGGAGGTGCAAGAAGTGACAACATAGCAACTGAATAGTGCAAAATGCATTGTGGTCGTGGGTCAAAAATAGTGAATTTTGAACGGAGTCAAACGAAGATTTGAGATTGTTAGAGTATGACTTAGAGAGGTTGGTGAAGCTAGTGGTGGTGGCCTTTAGCCGTGGGTGGCGGCGTAGGTGGCGGTTTAAGGTCCAAAAAAACCCAAATCGGAAATGAAGATATTGGGGCTTCACGATGACGGATCGGAGTTGGGGTTAGGTCCATTAGGTTGCTAGGAGGTTGATGATGAAGTGGTGAAAAGCTGGTGGCCGAAGGTGGCGCGACGGTGGCGCTGGAGCACCAAAGCCGTGCAGCTTGAAGCTATGTGTGGAGGCCAATGACGGCGAGGGAGGAGCTGAGATTTTAAGGGAAGGGTCTTCAGTCAGAGGGGAAGAGGTTGGGATGGGCGGTGGAAGCCACTGACGGCGCACGGTAGCGCAATGGCTAAATAGCCCAATCGGGCTCCACACTACTAGGAGAGAGAAGGAGAGAGCATGGGAGGTGTTGACCAGGGTGGGTGAGCTCACCAGAGTGAGGGGAAGGCTGTGGGCTGGGCGGTGTCGCCGGACGGTGTGTTAGACCTCCAAGGAAAGATGCCTCTAGGAGAGTCGACCATGTCCTAGCCATTTCAGGGACATGCCCCTCGGACAGCCCTTGGACATGCCTTGGCCTGTGCCTTGTCAAGCACGGGGTGCCCAGAATGCCCATAGACCGGCCACATGCATGCCTTGGCTCGTGCCTTGTCAAGCACGGGGCGCCCAGCATGCAGGCCGTACGCACGCTCATGTGCACGCCAGGCCACGGGCCTAGCAAGGTTAGTGGCCGTGCGCAGCCTAGCGCACGGCCAGGCATGCACACGCCCATGCGCATGCGCATGCGTCGCGTGGCCCTTTGCACACACACTGGCCGCATGACCATGCGCACGCACAGCCGCACGACCATGTGCACGCCCAGGCCCCAGCACCCAGCCATGCGCCCAGCCGCATGGCCCCCATGCCGCACGCCAACGAGGTTAGTGGCATGCCTGGAAGCGCACGGCTCCAGCCCGTGCCTTGCAGAGCAGGCCAGTGGCATGCCCACCAGGTATGCCATCCAACGCACGGCTCCAGCCCGTGCCTTGCGGAGTAGGTCAGTGGCATGCCCACCAGGCATGCCATCCAGCGCATGGCTCTAGCCCATGCCTTGCAGCAGGCACACATGGCTAGCCACCACCAGCAGGCCGAACATGGCACCATGCCATTCCCACCAGTCGGCCCATGCATGGCACCATGCCATGCACCACACCTAGCCATGCCATGCCACTTAGCCATGGACCAGATCGAGGATCACCATGCACCACCTTAGCCGAACCATTGGCTCATGCATGCCAAGACCATGTGGTCCATGTCACTATCTTGAGTTATTTTATTTATTTTATTTTAAAGGGACCTTTTGAGGTTTCCAAGTTGGAACTTTTATAAATAGGATCCTTAGTTATTTCTTTTACATCTTTTGGCAAATTCACTAGAGTGAGGACTATTGTTGAGAGATCATTTTCGGTGCTAGACACTTGGACTTTTTGGGTGCAATTCATTGAATCCCAAAAAGAGGATTACTCCATGCAATTCATTGAATTGGAGTAATTCATTTATCTTATTTTCTAACTTGGTGCAATTCATGAATCCAAGTTGTTTATCTTTATTCTTGAATGTTTTTTATCAATATATGAGGTTTATTCAACTCTTGTGCAATTCGTGAATCAGTTGTTGAATTACTTTCATTGTTCATTCAAGTTCATTAATCTTTGGATTTGTTCTTGAGTGTTTATCATTTGTTCTTGGTGTTTATCACATTTTTGGCTCCTTCAATCCATCCACTCATCATTTTCGGCCAACCATATTGTTTGTCAACTTTCCATAATTGATACCCTTCTTCCACCTAGTCCTAGCCGAAATCCACTTGTCTTATAAGTTCAAATTCAAATTTCGGTTGCACTGGCTTTATTTGAATTGGTCTTAACCGCCCACTCCACCTTCCATATTAGGGTTTCCATATTTGTAAATCCTAGTTGACCCACTCAAAACATATGGCTGGCCATCATCTTATCCATAAGCAAATCCCTAGTTTTTAGGAAACCTTCCTAAAAATACTCCACCAACCATTCGGCCAAGTCCTAGCCGACCAACCCTAACCCTAATTCATCTTCCAACTCCTAAACCCTAAACCATCGTCCAAACCCTAAACCTAAACCCCAAAGGTGGCGCCAACCCTAGTAGCCCCCATTGCCGTGCACCCATCCAACCCTAGCCACCTAAACACTTAGCCATTTTTCCCATCCCTCCATACACTTCATCTACCTGAAACACTTAACCTCACATTGCCCTAATTGCCACCTTGCCACCATTGATCGAGAATCAAGTAAGAGAAGAACAAGCATTCGGTCAATTCAAGGAGATCCTAGCCGTGAAGGACATAATATTTAGAGACTTGACCAAGGTCCCTAACACGGTGGCGCATGGCGACGCTGGAGGTTGAGGAAGCAACAGACAAGAGAGAGAGAGGGGGAGAGTTGTTCGAGGGCGAAGAAGCAGGGGAGGAGAAAAGAAAGAAGAAAAAGAAGAAGAAAAAGAAGAGGAGAGAGAAAAATAAAGAGAAAGAAATGAGATTCAATTCTCATAACTTAGGTGACAAAGTGATCCAACGAAAAATTATTTCAAAATGATAATTTAAATTAAAAATCAATTTAAATTCAAAATAGTAATTAATAATAAGAAGGCATATCAAAAATAATTTTTACAACTTGAAAATATTATAAAATAATATATCAAAACTCTCAAAATTTTAAAACAAAAGAATCAATATTTCAATTAATTAAAATAATCATTTAATTAAAATAAATTAAAATACAGGATGTTACATTATATTTGATTGGTTTTCTACGATTTTACAAGTTTATGTAAGTTAGACCTCGTTCTTGCTAAACTATACTTCAACATGGTCCGTCCACTTGTTTGTATAATTAAAATCTCAACTCCATCCCATTCATGATTCATCCATAATAATTACAATTATTATAATTTTAATGATAATGGTCATAATAAAATTTGTTTCAATATTAATTATTATAATGATAAATAATAATAAACAATAATAATAATAGTAATAACAACAATAATGATAATAATAATAATAATTTTGTATTGATAATACTAATAATAATAATGATGATATTGTAATACTAATAACAATAATTATAGTGATGATAATAATTGTAATGATGATAACGTCATTATAAATTTATAATAGTAATAATACCAATAATAATGATAGTGATAATAATACTACTATTTACACGACTGTCTCATCCCATTATAATCAAGCATGCTCTTTACGCGCATTTCCCTTTTGAGTGGGGATGACAGTTATAGAGAGGGCGGGCTTTGACCAAAATTCTAACGAAGAAATAAACTATTTCTCGGCAAGGCAACAAGATTTATGTGTGGACATAATGATGATCGATCTCTGCGGTTCAGAGCTTGCTTGAATTAAAAAAGCATTTGCTCATTTGTGTGGTCAAAAGACTACTTTGTTTTTGTCTTCACAGTGCAGAAGCGCCAGCAGAAATTCTAGTATTTGCATGTGCCAATTGTAAACAATCAAATGCAATTTATCCAAATTCATGAGTTATGGAATTTCATGTAAATTAATGAAAATAGCTCCAAAATTAAGATAGACTTTTCGTTTGGATAATGAGATGAGATAGGGGTGCTATCCATATGATGCGGGGTGGGGGACCCTTCCCCACATCCCGCCCCGCACCATGCGGGGGGATGGCATTTTCAACCCCGCCTCAGTGTCACGAATGGGGTCAAAAATGCCATCTACCCTGCCAGCTTAGGCCAACATATTGGGTCTAAAAAATTATTTTTAGGTCTAAAAATATTTTTTTGAACTCAAATTATAATATAATTTAAATTTATAAATACAAAAAGAACTTAAACTTATTAGAGTTATATATTTTCTAGGCCAATCTTTATATATGAGGTCAAAGTAATACAATAGTCATACATAAATAATGTGAGACTTATTATTATGTCCCACATTGCTTAAGTATGACTATTGTATTGTCTTGGCCTCCTATATAAAGGTTGGGTTAGGAGGTCAAAGCAATCTAATAATTTGAATATAATTTCAAGTATTTAATAAATTGTATATATCTATATACAATATATTTATATATATAAATATAAAAAAAATATTTTTTTATATATGTGGAGTGGAGTGGAGCGGAGCGAGGGGCGGGCAGGGCCCCGCTGGAGTCATCCCTCCCTCACCTTGCTAGTCATTCTCCTTGCGAGGTGGGGCGGACGGGAGCGGGGTAACAAAGTACTAACCCCCACTGCCCACCTCTAAGATGAGATGAAATGATTTTAGATGAAAGTTAAAAATTGAATAAAATATTATTAAAGTATTATTTTTTAATATTATTATTGTTTTAAAATTTAAAAAAGTTGAATTGTTGATTATATTTTGTGTGAAAATTTGAAAAAATTATAATAATGAAATGGGATGAGATGAAATCGTTTCTGTATCCAAACGGGACTTTGACAATATATTATCTAACTTCCAATGAAAATCTAATTTCATTGATGTGCAAAAATTGCTCATGGTGGAACTTCAAACTATCCGTTTTATTTTTCATAAAATCTTTACAAGCCATTGAATGACATTAAAATGGCTTAAGATTGATGCACTTCTCCCTGGGTTGTAATAAACAAAACTCCTAACTAAGCCCCGCTCGAGATCAGTTTAATGAAATTCGAGTTCGACTAGATTTATTTTTAAATGAGTTTTTTAGTATAAATATTTGAGATAAATTAATAAACAATACAATTAGTATAAAATTCAGCTTGTTCGTATAAACTCGAATAAATTCATCTCTTATTTTTATAATATTATTTTTAACTTGAGAATATTTAAATATTTAGAAAGATAATAGGAAATCATGTTCTAATAGTATACGTTTTGTTTGAATCATTAAAAATATAAGCAGTGATAAATCTATATATATGTGAACTATATAAAGATAATTATAAAAAAAAAAATCTATTTTTTTTTTATCAAAATTAATTAGCTCATGTACAAATCCAAACATGTTAAAAAAAAGAGCTATTTATAAACATAAATGTAACTAGGTGAAGGTGATAACCTGAAACTCCACTTGTGTTTGAGACTAATTTGGGCATATCTTCTCAGGCAATACCAACATAGACAAATCAGGCGTTGCACGATCTTGCAAATAACACAAGATATACAACCGACAAGGTGTGACGTATTCGTTATAATTGCTGCTAATTGTAGTGTTAAACACAACCCAGGCATATATGACAAATTTATGCAACTTGTCAATACAATAATTGTATATATATTGCACAAAATTGAACATGTTGATTCAGGTTTTCCTTGATGAAAGTGATTTCCCACTAAATTTCCGGCAATTCAAAAGAACAAACATTGTGGCTTTAAATGTACAGCACAAACCTTAGTGACCATAATGCCACAAACCCAGAAAGTTTTCTTTGATTTGCAAGGTGCAAAGGACATCAAGACACAAACAACAGAACCAGCCCCATTCCACCTTTAAATAAATCACAAAATTTCAAGGTTTGGCCTCTCTTCAGAAAATCTAGGAAGTTGAACAAGGGAGTTCACTCGGGTTACACCTTCCAAACCTGACCAATTCTGATCTTCAGCTTCTACTGTTTCCCCATTCGCTTCCGCGTCAACAGGTAGTCTTCCATATGTATCATTTTCTTCTGATGATCTGACTGTAAAGTTCCTTTGCAAAGATGGCTCAGACTTCTGGCCATCATCTGATTCAATGGCATTACCAGAATGATTGCTCTGAAGGGTTGCAGAAGAAAAGTTTTGCTCATCATAATCAGATTCAGCATCCATTTTCCCATCCAAAAATAAACAAACCACTGCACAGTCATCCATCTTCGAAGTTGGGTATTTGAGCTTCCATTCACGAGCAGCCGAGTCCACCAGGATCCTTGCAGCTGATGACCGGGTTGGAGCCGTTGATACTATCTCAACCACCTCTTCATTGCTCAAGACATCCCATACCTGTACTGATGAACCAAATTAGAACTGCTCCAAAGAATAAGGGAACAAAATTCTCTGGAAAACTGGCAAGCAGGCAACCGAATGAAATGATTTCAACAGTTACCACCCTTTTGGGTATACAAACTAGAATACAAAGTAAGAACTAGATCATAATGCAGCTTTAGATCTCTTTTTTTATTTTAATAAAATACTCCACCAGGTTTTCAATCTAATTACCTACAATTTTGAGGGTCTATTGTTCTGGGGAATTGCATGCATCCTTCTAAGTGTTGCATAAGATTCCTGATCTTTGGTTCCTTTTCAGCAATCTAAATAGATGCTGATGGCACTTGCATGTACAGAATCCTAGAATATGGGCTTCCACAATTGTGGAAGTCATTTAAATTGTTTCCAAAAACCTTGAATGAGAGGCAGAGCATCATTACTAAAAGAGCAATAAACTATCTCCCTTTTTGAAGCTAATTTCCCAAAAAGCAATTCAACTCTAAATCGACTGTGTCCGCACAAACGTGCTCAAGCACACTAGCATCCACATCTGTCCAGATGCATTTATATATATGAATAACAAGTCAGCCTAGTTCTGTCCTCACACCCAGACCAATTTGGTCCAGCAGTGAAGCTGAGTACTAGTGGTCTAAGTATTGGCCAACTCGACAACTGAACTTATTTGGTTTCAAAAAATAATATTGAAATCCAGTTTTTCATGCAAGTATGGAATATCTTGAAATTGATTTTCACTCCCATCCTTATCCACAGAACTCCACACCCGAGCATCACGAGAAAGCTAAGCTGACATAACTTGACAGTGCTCTAGAATTGGTTTGGAGGGTTCCAACAACTAAGCTGACCCCACCTGTAAAGAAATCCTAAAAAGCAATGGTATTTAACTATCCAATGTTGCCATCTTATAGACATGCTGCTGCTTTTAAACATAACTGATGATGAATATGTGGCCATCAGAATGTTAATGTAGTATCTGAAATCAATGTCAACTGACATAACAGACAATATGTATTATAAGAAAATCACATCCGAAATCATCATCTTTTACAGATATAAGAGCCATGAATCACAAATTTTCTGAGCAATGATATAAAGAAATTGTCAATAGTTTGAAGGAAAGAAGTTTTGTGAAGCCATTCAACAGATCAAGAGCATCAAACTGCACAATTTCAGATCACAATCCCTTGATCACAAAAATCCTACATCAAAAGTAGCCAACCTGACACTTCATTTCAACACCAGCCTAAAAAGTCAAACTGTGGGTTCATTGGCCCAGACACATTCATCCAACATTCATGTTTGTTGGTGAAGGTTTCACCAAGATTCTTTCTAATTTAATTGCTCAAACGTTAATTCTGGAAACCTTTTCATTTCATGTACCAAATAAGAAATATATTTTTCTCTAATTTTCATTGGATTATCAGTAGGAAGGGTCATTATTAATTGTATAGTTTTTTTTTCTTCTGCATGGAGATTGTAGGAAGTGTTCTGCAGATATTGAATAAGGAAGAAAGCAGTTCTTAGATTCCACCACATAAAGGACTTGGCAATGGCAAATATAGGTCTACCCTCGGCAGTGGATTTGCAAACTGGAGGTCAATTGAACTAATGCAGAAGTTGGGAAAAATAAAAAAAATAAAGGCAAGCAACACAATAAAGAATTTACCCCATCCGAAGCAAGAACAATGAATTGATCTCTCTCTGTAAGTATCCGGTGAGAGACTTCAGGTATAGAGATCACCCCATATTCCTTCAAACAGAAATCCCCAAATGCTCTAGCCATTGCTAATCCAGGTGCATCATCAAATGGCAACCATACCCTAGACACTTCAGGTTCATCTTGCAAGGCAAAAACCCTACCCTTGCACCGTTTAATCCTTTCTGCCTCCCCTATAGAAATTTGAATCCCATCAACAGAATTAAGCACAAAAGCAACCCCATAACTCAGGGAAATTAACATAATAGAATAATCAAAGACATACTTGGCAAATCAGGTTTTAAATCAACAGTCAACTGGACTGCCACCATGGAATCATTGCTGTCCTTAGATCCCATAATTGCTCGAGAATCCCCAATATATCCCATAAAAAGGTTTGAACCCTATAAAATAAAGCAAAATAAGAAGAGGCAACACTAGTGCATTAAGGACCAGTGTGGATAGTGATTTCAGGTGCACCTGTTTGACTAAAGTGACAGCAGTGCTGCCACTACAAAAGCAGTCCAAATTTGGATGAGATCTCAGCTCTTTGTCCATTGCCTTGTATGACTTTAAAAAAGCTTCTCTCCATATGGAGTTCAATTCATCCTCCGCTGAACAATACTGCTCTGAGTCTCCAGCATCGGATTTATTGAGATTCCCTTTGAAACAAGTTGTATTTGATCCATCCCACTTTGACTGACAAGAATGCAAGAATGATGATAGCTTTATCGGCAAGGTATCCCTCACTTTGCGTGCCACAAGATGGCCGTGTGGACCATGTCCATCAAAGACACCACAAAATACCGCATCCTCAGACATGAAATCCTGAAGAAATTTAAATCCAGACTATGAAAGCAATTGACCAAATATAAAGTTATCGCTTAGATTAAGGAACATAACTTACTTCCCATACAATCATGGCATCCTGATTTATACCCTTGCGGCCCTGCTGCGTGAATATGCAAGAGGTACGGCTCTTTCCATTCATAAAAATCCGGCTTGGTATGGATGTTAAATGCTGGAGGCTAACAGTATGATCAGAGAATGTTCTTCTTGTTCTCTTTTGCCCGCAAAAACAAGAGGGAGAGACCATCTCTCCATTGCTCCTGCTACTACAAGTACTTTGAGTACTAGTTGAAACGCAACCCCCCATTAGCTCAGCTCGAGAACAATGGCATTACATCAGACATAAATGGGGACTATCTCCTTTGCCAGAAGTCACATGAAATTCTGAGATCACAAGAATAGTCAACCAAGTGATAACGACCAGCCAAACAGCAAAGATTCCAACACGTCAAACTACAAGCCACTTTACACCTCTGCAGAAAACTGGCCTCATTTTATCCGAGTCAAATGTGCAAGTTGTTGGAGGTTACGTCGACATTGGAACCGACTGATCAAAACAAGAAAAAGTTAATTTATTGAATAATTTAATCCATTGTCACGGAACCAAGCATTAGGTCCCACTGAACAAAACAAGAAAATATCAGCTTATGGAATAATTTAACGTATTGTATGACAGAACCAAGCAAATTGCCGTAATTGTATTGAAAAGCCACCCATGTGAATGAGGAAAAGAAGAAACTTAAGGCTTTCATGATCATTTGCGAGCCATTAGGATTCACATCAATACAAAATAAGTGGTGATAATTCATGGCCATTCATGCACAAACTCCGTAACACAGGCATTGTAGCCATAATCAATAGAAAAACTAAGAACACACCTGGAATAAAAAAGGGCGACTTATCAAATAACTTCGTCTTTTCATCAAACAAGATAAATTACGAATCATGCTAATGGTATCTCCAAAGATGACAAAAACGCACATTCGACAGGCAGCTAGAGCTATTCATAAAAGATAAAAAAGAGGCAACTAGAGTTTCCTCGTTGCGAAGATCAAGAAGCATTTTTTTTTTTTCCAATCAAACAAAATCAGAGATATACTTACAAGTAGAAACATAAAAAAGATGTCTGCTACTAGTATTGCTTCCGAATAAATAAGAACAAAAACAAGAAAAAGAATATCCAAGTAATCCTCTTAAAACCTACCTATCAGGTCAAAGTAGATATTTCACGGACACATGGATCCACATAAAGAGCTATGAACAGAAATCATTGCGTTCAATGACGAAATTTCGCAACAGATCCATATTGAAAGCTGTAAAACTCCGTTTGGCAGCCAAGAAAATATAGGAAAAGAATTTTAACTGAATCGAAAACTCATCGACAGAAAAAACCTCCGTTAATGTTTGGTTTTCCCTTTCGGTTCTTAGCAAGCAAACAGGGCGGAGGAATGGTCAGGGGACTACTTTTTTAACACAGAGAGAGAGAGAGAGAGAGCGACAAAATGTAAGAAATTTGTACAAGTTTTAAAATCCCACTTGAGAAGAACCAAAAGAGATAAAGGCAAAGACCGAAAAGCAGAATAGGACAAACGAAAGGTACAGTTTTGTCAAACTCGTATCAAATAACAGACCAAAAAAGAGCATAAGAGATCAAAGTAAATGTTTCTTAATCATATCACTACAGAAATTTTGTAAAAAGAAAAAAAAAAACTAGACCCACGGTGCTGAGGTGCCTAATGTGCTGTTTGGTTACCCAGAAAGTGCTCGAGAATAACTGGAAACTGAGCGGAAAGAGGCAACTATTGAGTCTTTCTTTTTTTCTTTTCTGTTACCAGAATAACAAAACCAAACAGGTTAAACAAAGACGACCGCTTCCTTGTTTGTGTACTGAGAAAATGTTGCGGTAAACAAAATAACATAGAAATTTAAAGACTTAAAATTTTCTTACAATCAGTCCACCTGAGCTAAAAGCTTTACTTTCCGCAAATCAAAGCAGCCGAAAACATGAAATCCATACTGATTTAACGTAAATTATTTTTTTCCCCAGCCACCAAAGAGGCCTAAAACCCAAAACGAAAATAAAAGAAACGTATAATCCGTTGCTTGTACATGCGGATCTTTCATTACAAATGCCACCAAGTAAGCTTAATGGTACTAAGCAGCAACCGTAAGCAATAAACTTAAGCAATTACGCATATGCCGATTATGAAAAACAGCTAAACTGGTTAAGAAAATAGGACAAGAAGAGTGGAATGGAAAAAAACAGAAGCATGCAAACATTGAAGGAAAAGTTCGTTTTGAAAGAGAGAGATTCTAGAGAGTGGTGCCAAAATGCAAACTGAAAGGTACGAGTCTGGGTAGCAGAGTAGTAGTAGCCAGATTGGATACCTTTGGTGTTTTGACAAGTTGAAGCATTGGGATCAGAACGAGACAGAGAGAGAGGGTGAGGAAGAGAGGTGGGCTTGATAATATAAATACATGGAGCAAGGTAGTGGTGCTGGTGGACCTTGCATTAATTGCAAACGCAGGACGGGAAGTTAAGAAAACAGAGACAGAGAGCCGGCAGTTACTGTGGGGAAGATGGCCGTGCAATTGGCCACGACATTTTATTTTATTTTATATTTTTTAAATCAGACGGGTTTGGGTGTGGAGTTCACGTAAATAATAATATTTTATAAATTTTATTGATATGTAATATTAAATATAATTATAAAAATAATATTAGATATAATTATGAATGGTACATATTTATGTACTTGTTTAAAAAAATTTTATTATTAAAATTTTATTATTTTTATATAATTTTTATATTTATTTATTTTTTAAAATAAATACGTGATACAACGTTTGCATTTTTATGAATACAAATATTTTTTTTTTCTATTTATATAACTTTAATAGATTCCAACGATTTCAAATCTTTTACAGACAAACACAAAACATATCCGCCACTTCAAATCTTTATGATATAAAATTAAATAATTAAAAGTTATTTATTATATTTTAATTATGATGTAATGTCTTATTATAAAATAATAATAAAATATTGATAAATTTTTTCCGACATTGAAATTGTCAAAGATATCACACCAAGTGCGTGTAAATCTCAAATCACACCTCAGGAGGTCAATAAAGCAGGAATATAATTCATCTATCTGAAATAGGTAAGTAATTTCCATTAAATCATACACTTTTTCACTATTGATTTGCATTGACTGGTACACATGAGGAGAGGTTATTATACTAACATCATTTTGATTTTAGAATATGATAAGATAATGGAATCAACTTTTTTAAGGTAAACTATGAGCCACTCTTAGAAATTTCAAAACAAATTATAATATATCTAAATACATAAATATATATACTAGGAAACGGCTCGGGATGCATTAGTCTCAAGGTGCATCTGACATAATGATTTAAATAAAAAAAAGTGAAAAATTCAATAACTTATTTGTCTGGAAAAAGAAAATACAAGATTAAAGAAAGACAAAAAATTAAGATTAAAAAAAAATCTAAATTTCAGCAAAGTATTTAACCGCGCTTGCGGGGCTATTAAAAGCCTTTTGGTAAAACATAATCATTCATTAAATTCTACAAGAGAATTACACGTTAAATGGTCAAGGGTTTTAAAAACCTTTTGGCAAAACATGATCATTCATGAAATTTTACAAGAGAGCTACACGTTAAATGATTAAAGATTTTAAAAATTTTTTGGTAAAACAAGACTAAACGAACTTAACAGAAAAATAATAAAAGTTAACGAAAAAATAACAAAAGTTATTATTTACAGTTGGATATTCACTTATTATAATAGAGTAGATATATATATATAAGAAAAAAAAATGTGAGGTCTGTACATAAGTCTTATACATGGAAGTGTACACACAGATGTAGCTTAACATAATACGTTATTTTGGTAAATTTTAAAAATTATAGGCATGAATGTTGCGAGTAGGGGTGGGCATCGAGCGGTCTGGATCGAGAAAACCGGACCAGACCGGTCAATTTGGACCGAATCGGACCGGCCGGTCTTGGTCCAGTCCAATTTTTTTTGGACCGAACTCATTCGGTTCGGTCCACGATTCGGTTGTTTTTCGGACCGGACCGGACTGAATGTAAATAATTTATATATAATTTTTCTATTTTTTTATATAGAATTAATTATATATATAATTATACTATATTATAATTAAGTATAGACTATTAATACTATTATATATTTATATAGTTATACTAATGGTTATATTAGTTGCTATACTAGTTTAGTTATACTATATTATAGTGATTTATTATAAGTTATAAGTTTATAAGAAATTATAACTATATTATATATTAGTATAAGTTATAATGATTTAGTATAGTTATAAGTGTAGATTATAGACTATAGTTATACTTATACAATTATACTTATACTAAATTACTAATATTACTAATATATAGCTATAGCCTATAGCCTATACTATATTACTAATAGTCAAATAATTTATACTCATACTATTATATAGTTATACTAATAGTTATATTAATTTAGCTATACCATATTATAGTGATTTATTATAACTATATTATATATTAGTATAAGTTATAATGATTTAGTATAGTTATAACTATGAACTATAGACTATAGTTATACTTATACAATTATACTTATACTAATATTACTAATATATAGCTATAGCTTATACTATATTACTAATAGTCTAATACTTTATACTAATACTATTATATAGTTATACACTTATACTAATAGTTATATTAGTTTAGTTATACTATATTATAGTGATTTGTTATAACTATATTATATATTAGTATAAGTTATAATGATTTAGTATAGTTATAAGTATTAATTATAGACTATAGTTATACTTATACAATTATACTTATACTAATATTACTAATATATAGTTATACTATATTACTAATAGTCTAATACTTTATACTAATACTATTATATAGTTATAGTATAAATATTTAGTATCAATGTATTAATATATTCTTTAAGTCTATTTAGTTATAGTATAAATATAGTATATATTCTTTAAGTCTATAAATATTTAGTACTATAATAACTAATCACTATAAGTCTATCACTATATATATTTAGTATCAATATATTAATATATTCTTTAATGTATTACTAATACTATTAAGTATTAAGAGTTATAGTATAAATTATAATATATGTATAATTTATAAATTTATAATAGTATGTATAATTAAATATTTTATTCTTATTTATAATAGTATGTTAAGTATGTATCTTTCTCAATTATGGATATAATATGTATGGATAATTAAATTATTCATACTTATTGCTTCATATACAAAATGTTAAAAGTTGTATATGGTTTATTATGCATTAATATACTTTAAGTTAGTAATAAAGTAACAATTAACATCATCAATAATGTAATTTTTATCTATTTATTATCATTGACCATATAAAATATTTTTTTATTGAGTTTGTTACATAATTCAGATTAATGAGTCACTTAGTTTAATTTAGTATTGTAAATAATTTTTGTGGTGCTCCCAACTTCCATGTACGGAAATCGAGACATCCGGAATGATGACAACACGGTCACGCACCCCAACGACACGTGCCGAGTGTGTGAAATGCAACACGTGTACAACAATTGATACGCAGCGGAAAGGTTAAGTCAGATAACTAAGTATCAGAATTTAATACAATACAAAAATAGTACTGAAATCCACAAGTCAACATAATACAATTTTGTTGTTCATAAGACGACATTAAATAAAATACAAATACCAAATAAAATATAGTCAAATGCCCCTACTCCTCAGGCGGAGCCGCATCCTCGGGCTCAACCTCCTCAAAACCTGCATCAAAATCTGCAGTACCAATAAATGGTACCACAGGTAAGTAAAACCCAAAAATACTCCAAGATAACAAATATAAGAATACAACAACCACTATGCATGCACATGATGACCCAAGTGCAAAACTCGAGAAAAACACCATTTCTCGAAAATCACAAGTTTTTCCCACGCACGCCAAAAATCACCATTTGGCAAAATTAATAACCAGGAATAGTTACTTTTATTCCAATTTTAACCCGTATGCACCATGGCCTCCCCTAGGGACCATCCACATACCCTGGCTCACTTCGTCACTCCACAGGTAGCGACCATGCGAGTGATACAACACGAGTGATGCCCAGTTCCGCGCCCACCGCGTACATAGCCAAGCATCCTCTGATCTCCGCCAGCACGAGAGATCACGGAGTCGGATCGAGAGTACTATCATCCCGTCCAAGTCCCGAGCAACAGCTCCAGGAGACGACACTCAGTATATTCCGCTCCTGAGTGCCCAGAGGAGCTCCACCGAGATAATAACCCATCTCGGCTTGGGGGTGATACACACACACCCGAAAAGCCTTTTCAAATTACACACCCACGCATGCGTGCACAATGCCATGAAACAGACCAAATACCAATAACCAACAGTTCTCAATAATTTTTCAATAACCAACACAGTCTATCAGATAACCAATTCACAGTTTATAAAACAGGTTATTATAAAAATATATTTAAATCTTAAAAGTCTTTTGGAGAAATACTTACAGTGCTTTAAAATAATTATGGAGGATCACGGAGGAACTGGAAGCACCAAAACAGCAACACCACAGTGTAAAAATACACTGTGGCTGAAATATACAGTGAAACCCAAAATCACCCGAGGCCAAACGAAGACTTGAGAACGAGGGGGTAGGGCCTATGGGAGGTGGGGAATCTAATGGTGGTGATGGTTGGCCGTGGGTGGCGGCCGAAACGGCGGTGGAAAGCCAAGAAACTCGGATCGGAGATGGGGTTCGATGGGGCAGCTCCGGCGACGGATCGGGGCTGGGGTTGGGTCCAAATGATTGCTTGAGAGCCGGTGGTGGTGTGGTAGAGAGATGGTGGCCGGACGACGGCGGAACAGGTGAAGGAACGCCGCGGCTTCGCATGGCTACCGGAGGCTAACAGCGGTGCGGCGTCGGCTGAAATTTGGAGGGGTGGCTCGCCGGCGCACGGGGAAGCCGGTGGTACCGGTGGTGTCGACCACCGTCGGCAGGAGGCGGCGCTGCACGGTGATAGGCCGAACGACGAGAGAGAGAGAAGAGAGAGAGAGGGGCTGGTCGCGTGCGGGGAGAGAGAGAGGAAGAAGAAAAAAGAAAGAAAAAGAAAAAGAAGAGAAAAAGAAAATGAGGAGGGAAAAAGTGAGATCCAGACTTTTCAACTTGGGTTTCGAAAGTGATCCAATGAAAACGATTTTAAAATCACTAAATAAATAAAATAATCCAAACGCAGTGAAATATTCAAATGAAACAATAACTATTTTTAAAACAGTTAAAATAAATAAATCAATTTAACTCAAAATTAACTAACATAAAATATTAAACTCTGACAAAAACATCCTTTAAAATAAAGAGGAATTAAATTGCAGATCACTAATTAAAATTAATCAAATACAGTGAAATGCTTTAATAAACAATAATAATTTTAAAACACATAAACAACCCAATTTAAATTAAAGATCAATTTAAATTCACCACAATAATTAACAATAAGAAAGCCCAGTAAAAATAATTTTTCACAATTTAAAATATTCTAAAATAATATTCCAAAACTTCAAAAATAATAATTAATAAAAATAGGAAAGTCCAATAAAATAATAAAATAAAACCTCTAAAATATTAAAACAAGAGAATTACACAAAATAAATTAAATATATCCTTCATTAAAAATATACTAAAATCTGGGATGTTACAATTTTTTTTTATTAATTGATTTTTTTTTAAAAAAAAGGTCAGACCGAATCGACCGAACTGGACCGGACCGGACCGATAGCTACTGGTCCGATACCCTTGGGTGTTCGGTCTGGTCCGGTCCGAACCAATTGATGGATCGAAAATCTTCGGTCTATCGCTGGATTGGACCAGACTGGACCGTGTGCACCCCTAGTTGCGAGTATGAAAAACGAACGTTGATTTCTGTAAATCAGCAAAAATTGAGATACTAAATTTGCAAGGAGCCCTAAACTGAACTGCATTTTCTGGAATGAGGAACGGCAAAAGGCAGGGGTGGTAATTCTTGTTGTGTCGTTTGATGTCTATTTGGATTGGAATGATAAAAGGATCAACCCTAACTTGATCTTAATAACTAAAATGAGTCATTCAAGTTCAAGTCATTCCGATTCGTATCGAGTCAACCTTCTTTTATTGATTTTCAGCCTCCTGCATACATTTTTCATGCTTTAAGTTGTTGCTATACATGGATACGAATTTGTATTTTACGTTGGCTGCTTATTAATTAATAAATAATTGAAACTAACAGCTTTCTATTTGAAACTTTATAGAATCCAGTTGCCTTATATCTTTTTCATCAACTTACCAAACATGACCATTGATCTTTTCTCATTTCCCGCATAAGAGATGAGAAATTTCTTTTTATTGTTTATACTCTTGTCTAAATTAAGTAAAATTTGTTTCACATTGCTAAATATGAGAGGTTATGCAAGAAAGCCATAATGAATAATAATTTTTAAGAAACCTTTACAAACTTTAATTATGTAATAAATAAAAAAGAAACGAGAATACTATACTTTGAATAGCAAAATTGATTTTATTTTCAAAATACAAAAATGTCAAATTTTGTCTCCTCTTCGTTCTAAGTTTTAGGGGAGGGTAGTGGGGCCCTGTCCCTCGCTACCTCGTCCAGCCCCATCTTGCCCCACCTCTGCCGCAACAGGGTAGACTAGTAGTGGCCCTGTTTGCAAGAAGCGGATGGCGGGGCAATCTGCCCCCATCCAGCCATCCTTGCAAGTGCGGGGTATAGACCGGGCTTGGCCCTGGTCCACCTATCCCTCGCCCCTCACGTTATATATATATATATATATATAAAATATACATTAAACAAAACGACATTGTTTTGTTTAATGCGTAAATTCATCCCTCCTTAAATCCCTTCTCCCAGACTCCTTCTGCTCTCTCTCTCTCTCTCTCTCTCTCTCTCTCTCTCTCTCTCTCTCTCTCTCTCTCTCTCTCTCTCTCTCTCTCTCTCTCTCTCTCCTCACTACCCACACAGACCTCTCTCTCTCACTTGTCACTATTGCCTAAAGTTGTCGCCATCGTTGACGTTGTTGCCATCACCCTCGCTGAGTCCGTGTGTCTCTCTCCTACATCTTTAGCTTGTAAGTATCCTGAGGACCCTAGACTCTACATTATTTTGTAGTTCTTGGATATGGATTAGGAGGATGAGGTAGTGATTTGTGTGATGTGGAGATATTTGTGTGAATTTGTGATGGTGTTTATTTTTTGGTGAAATTTGTGATGTTTTATTGTAAATCTAGGGTTGTTGGAACTTTTGTAGAATTTTTGAAACTTTTCTACAAGGTCACAACCTCGATTTCCTATTCTTTATACATTACATTTAATAAGTTTTTTCAGCAAGTAGGTCAGGTGAAAGAACAATTAGATGAAATGTGCGGGAGTGACTAAACACGGCTACGAGAAATGGCAATGAAATGTAGGTTAAGTATGACAAGTATTTGAAGGATTTTGGTAGGTTAAACAGTTTCCTATATGTGGTTATTATTCTTAATCCCCAGTATAAAATTGATGGCATGGTGTATGATTTGATATTGGTGAAGGGGAAGACATGGGCGAATCATATTGAGGTAAAGGTTAGGGAAACCTTTAAAAGATTCAATATTGATGAGTTTGCCGCACTTAGGGGTAGTAATATTCCGGCACTTACACCTTCCGCATCGCTTCCTTCTGAAGTCGGGATGAGGAAAAAGCGTAAGTTAGGGTAGGTTGAGAGGTTGGGGCAGGTTGCGGAGTTTCACCAGCGTTTAGACACATAGTCAGAGTTGGATAGATACTTGGCAGCGGATATGCACTCATTCATGCAGGGCTTTGATGTATTGTCTTGGTGGAAGGTCAATGCCATCAAATATCTCATCCTTGGAGACATAGCCTACAATATTTTGGCCATTTCTATTACCATAATAGCCTCAGAGTCGGCCTTTAGCACCGTTGGACGTATATTAGATCCATTCCAGAGTTTACTATCTCCTACTATTGTGGAGGCATTGGTTTGCACTCAAAATTAGATCAAAGGGAAGCCAATTCATATTTCGGATATGGTAGACTTTGCGAAGACCGAGGAGGAGACGGGTGGTTCACAACTTGCATCCATTAATCGCTCTTACCTTTGATATTGATATAATATTGTTTTTGCTTATAATATATTGTTTTATTACTTATATTCAAATTTAATTATTGCAGGGAGAATTTCGACAAATGCCCCTACATCTATATTGGTTGTAATATGACTTCTCCATTCGATCTGCTATTACTATTGGTTTGTATAATGATTCACTTATTTATTCTTATTATGGATTAATGTTTATTATTTGTAATTCTTATTGGAGTATATGTGGAAACTGATTTTGGAGTTGAAAATCGAGAAACAGAGTGTTTGCTTGATGTGTGCTTGATAGTATGCTTGAGCGAAATTTGCTTGACATGGGTTTGAGCGAATCTCAACCCGAGAGTTCGCTCGAGTCTCGCACGATAATGAGTTAAAGTGAACCACAAACCCTAGTGTCACTCGAGCCAATGTTGATTTGGTTGTTCGCTCAAGGTGCGCTCGACACGCCGCGAAAAATGCAAATTTTGCCAAATTAGGGTTTTCCAACGCCGTTTGTTGTATATTTGTCATATTTGACTTGTTTTGTACGATTTTTAGCATATTTTGAGAGAGAACAATTATCAAGTAAGTGCGTATTGTGTGAGAGAGCAAAAAGTCCTAGAGAGTGTGAGTTGAGATTGAATGATTGTAATCTCCTTTGTTAATATGATTTTTGCAGCTCTGTGGACATAGACAATTTTTTGAACCACGTATATTGTGCGTCGTGTGCTTGATCGTGATTGCTTTTACTTTATTTGCCATCGTTGGTGTATGTGTGTTTTGCACTGCATTTCACAACAATTCTAATTGGTTTTCTTGTATTTGTTGGCTTGTTTGTTTTCAAGATCAAAACCTAAAACTTTAAAAATTTTGAAAACCTCTCATTACATCATTACAACTTTTTTAAATTTTCATACAAAATAAAATAAATAATTCAACTTTTTCAAATATCAAAATAAATATAATATTAAAAAATATATACTAATAGTATTTTATTTAACTTTTCAACTTTAATTTTATCTCATCTCATCTCATTTCTAAAAACAAACGAGCTGCTTTTATATTCTCTTTGTCACATGCCTAATCCCAATGGTCTCATCTTCGTTTGTAATATTTAATTTTGTAACTATCACATATCTATATAATGTTTATTTTTATTTTTTTTTCTTATTTTCTTTTTCAGGTGTTATCATTTGCCTAAGTTCTAACACTAATCCCAAATTCCCAATTATCTAATATGCAATCTTTTGATAGTCTCCGTCATCCGGACGGGGCCTCGCCACCAGGGAGTGGGAGTAGCATCCCTACTAAGTTTAGCCAAATATATATATATATATAAATATATAAATATATATAAATATATATATAAATAAATATATAAATATATAAATATATATATATATATAAATATATATATGATTATTTTTAAATATTTATATATGATCGATCGGTCACACTGCAGCAGCATTGCACCGCCTGACTTTGCTGTCTCCTCTCTTCTTTTTATGCTTTCCTTTCTTTCTACGCTTTGGAGGTCTAACAACTGCAAGGGTTGGGCCTCGTTGAAGATGCCTTTGCCTGTCTCTGTGTAAGAATCATTCATCCTCATGCATCCAACTCTCACTCTCACTCTCTCTCTACTTATTTTACTTCGAGCAATCATTTGAGCTATTCTATTTGGTTGGTCTATCTATTTTACCTGCATCACAAATTAAACATTTATAATTGCTAACTTTTTCATCATTAATGGCCATCTTTGTAAATTTCCCCACCATCTTATTTAACTGCTGCATATGCTACTTTGTCCCTATCTTCTTTCTGGAAAAGTTGCGAGTAAAAGCTCTTCTTTTCCACCCTAAGCGGATGGAAACGTGTTACGTGCACAGATATGTGCTATCAAGAACCAGAGGATTTTGGTTGCATGGAATCTCATCAAAGGGACAGTTGTCTTTAGGGAATGTTTTAATTATTTGGAAGACTTAAAAGTGACATCTAGCCCACATTGGCAATATATCTAAATCAAGTGGCCCACTGCGAACCACCTATCAAGATCTGAACAAAATAGTAAATGTTAGCTTAACAAAATAGTAAATGCCAGCTAGCTGATTGGGTATATATGTTTAAGTAGAAAATTATTATTATTCTCGCTGGTGATGCATTTTTTTTGCATGGTTGAAGCTTAATAATATGGTTGAATGGTCCACGATAATAGTTTTAATATTGACATGATATTCGGATGCTCATCCGTAAAATAAATAATAAATAATAAATAAATTGTATAGAATGTAATTAAATAGAGATACGAAGAGATTTTCATGATTTGTCATAAAAACTTATGTTCATGTATTTTTTGGGGGCAAGATCCACTATGTTTGGTATTTTACAATCTCCCGTAACCTCACATAACCCTCAATACAATAGAGAAAACAATGTTGAAGGGAGGTTGAAGAAGATGCCTTCGCTACAGAAATCTTAAGGAGAGAGTCAATGAATTTGCCTTAATTTGTAGAGATTTCCATGTTTATAAAGGTATATTTCCTTATTTAGAGTAGTTAAGTTCTACTTGTCTTATATCACTTTCATCTTTTTTAATCTAAGTCAACATATTTTGGTTTTATCTCTTCCTTACCTTATTTCTTCCTTTTATTTATTGTAATGGACAGGACCCAATTCACTTTATGTCCAACAAATGCTTGCGATTCTTGAGGTCGACTTGTCCAACAAGAAGATCTTGAGAACTTTCAAGTCAAAAAATAAATTATGGTAACTTGTCCTTGGTTTTCCGTTCTTGTGTGATGCAATGAAGATCTTTGAAGACGGACCTTGAGGACATGTAAATCTAGGGGTGAAAATCGACTCGACACCTATGGTGTAGTTTTTTGGCAAGACCGACGTCGACCGACAAGAGAAAATATGGAGGAGCAACCGGCTGTAACCGGTCAATGGAGAGGAGAAAACTGACCGTATCAACTCTGGCGATTCTTTGGAGGTTTACGGTTGGTTTCTCAGTTTGAGCTAGCGGCGATGGTGGTTTGAGAGAGGAGAGAGAGAGGATGAGAGAAACTGGAAATCGATTGGGGAAGAAGAACGGAGGTTGAAGATGATATAATATCAAAACGACGCCGTTTGATTTTAAATCAAACAATGTCGTTCCATTTTTTTTTTCATACATTAAGGCTAAAACGACGTCGTTTGGTTTAATACCAAACGACGTCGTTTCAGTTGTGTTTAAAACACAACTATAGGCATAAACAATTTAAGTGGAACGATGTCGTTTTATATATAAGATTGAAACATGATATACCATAGGCCGGTTTGGCGGTTTGACAGTGGTTCAAATCGGGATTGAACCGACCAACTTCGGTTTGAGCAAATAACCACCGCACATTGGCCGGTTCTCCCTTGGTTCATGACGCGACTGGTCGGTTCACTTTGGCGGAGGCCGGTTTCGTCGGTTTCTGTCCAGCCCTATGTAAATCCTTGTAAGGGCATCTAAGAATGGGCATGTAAGACGTTTGTTGGTATGAGGATATATGATAACTGAGCATACTGATGCTCATGTGATTGTTTATCATTAGCAAAGAACGAGTATTTCTTTCTTGGTGATCCTTTTTTTTTTCGTTGGTGTTAGGGGATTTCTTGCCCCTTTGAGACAATTTCGTGTTGGTGTTGTCATGTTGGTGTTAAAGTTTGAGTGTGTTTGTTGTAACTTGGGCTAAGTGGTTAGGGAGCTTGTTGATCCCCTAGGTCTATCTCAAGAAGTTGCTGAGCCCGTCGACTCGATCCTGAAGGCAACCTTCACAAGATCGTTATGGAGCTCAAGTGCTCGTTTTTAGAGGTGATCCATAGGCTGCAATTATGGCGAGAGGTAGCTTTGGTAGCATTCATGTGCGCTAAAACTTCTTGTTGAGGTAGTGGGAGGCTCGCTCAACAATTTTTGTGGTGAGAGATTTGTTCGACCATGCTATTGTTACGAAGGCGTATATGTTCCTTGTTACCCAAAGCTCATCCTGCATGCTGCTAGCCTTGACTGCTATGGCGAAGGTGTATGTTTGCCTTGTTTGCTGTGGCGAGAGGCGTGCTTGACTGCTATGGTTGCCAAGGTTGTGATAGCCTTGTTTTGTGGAGGGTTCGAGGGCTTGACTCTAGGGAAACCCAACCGTTATTATAAGAAGCTTTCGCCAAAAACCAAACTGGTTAGTGTAAATAATCCAAACCACGAGTTTGAGATTTGCAAACCTGAGTCAAGTGTCCCGACGTTTGCCCAAAATTGACAAATCGGGCCATTTAGTTGTTGCTTTCAATTTTTGCTTGACGAAGATTGTTATTTGTTAAGAAGACTCCATGTAGCTTGGGCAGGCATTCTTGCTCGCTATTTTTTGCTCGAACTAAAAACTCGCCACATATGGCACTCAGGACGAGGCCCATTGCTTGCCCATGAAGCAGGTGGGTTGAGAGCCTGCGACGCTTGTTGCTTGGGGGAGTGTTATTGCTCGTCATGCTTTGTGTTTGTTGGCGGGCTCCATCACTTGCCATTGTGGTCCGAGCATTGGGTGGTTAAGTGCTCGCCAACCTTGGGACCCAGAGCAAGGTGCTCCTAGGTGGCTTGCCACAACCTAGATTTGTTACTCTGGGGTGGGCTTTATCGCCTGCCATGGATGCCCCCAGTTCAAGGCGGGTTCCATTGTTTGTTTAGCATATTATTCGGGGGCGAGCTTCATGCCCTGTCCCTGCAATTGTTTGTATGGATGTATAGTGCATGTGTGTTCAACAGATGAACTAGACAAGGACTGGCAAGTCCCTAGGCTCATGGTGTAGGGCAATGGTCCCATGACCATGCATGTCCAGTACTCCATGCTTGGGCACATGTTGCATGACCCATGCATCGTGTTCTGGAATACTACTCTATTTCTTTTATTTGCCGACAATCCTATCTAAATTAAAACCCTCATGAAAGATAAGGAGAAATAACGGGGAAACTTATTTGCCTTTTGGAGATGATATCGTGAGTCAAACAACCCTTTTATTTGAAAAATGATAAATCTCAATTCCACAAATGATGTCAAACTGTTGATACATTTTTCCGACATAGCTGAAGCTCAACAATACGATTGAATGGCCCAAGATGATGGGCTTGGGCGTTGATACAGTACTCAGATGCTCATCTATGAAATAAATAATAAATAAAACGTATAGAATGTAAATAAAGATAGAGATACAAAAATTTACGTAGTTCGACATAAAATCTTATATTTATGGATTGTTTGGAGACGAAATCTACTATATTAAAAAATATGAAGGAAGGTTGAAGAAGATGCATTTGTTGTAGAAATCCGGAGGAGGTAACGAATGAATCTAGCTTGATTTGTAGACATTTTATAAAGGTCTTTTTCCTTTTTATTAGGGTAGTTTAGTTTTACTGTCTTATGTCACATTTACCTTTTTTGAGTACCTTTTATTTATTGAACTTGTCTATTTTCATGTCTATAAAGTCGTATGGACCTCTCTCTCTATATAAATATATATAATATAGAAAGGGTTGGTTTGGACATTTGAAATATTGTATAATTTTATGAATAATAATGAAATAGTTTGAATTAAAATATTGTATTGAGTTTTAAAAAGATGAGAAAAAAAGTTAAGTAAAAATATTATAGAGTTAAAAAAATTATTTGAATATAATTTTTATTTGAATATA